>JARQST010000266.1:1617756-1731386 GCA_030142225.1 Pachycephus smyrnensis | reverse complement strand
ATTTACTCCAACCAAAGAAATATCACTACGCGTGCTTTCGGAGTAACCGATATTTCGCGATCTTAAAATATATCGAATATATTCGAATATCGGAGAAATTGCCAGAAGTAAATGCAATCTCGTTAAAGTAAAAAGTAAACACGGAGGCGCTCGAAGGCAATTCAATATTTAGAGGTATCATCGGTATACACTTGTATATATACCTTCACAGCGGATGTTGGTCGGATATAATTAAATGTAATTAAAGCGATATCCCCAGTAACGTTCTCGATTTCTTAAATGCAGTGGTCAGCCAAATATCAACAGGTTGTTGATTTTACTGACCTCATTTCGCCTGGTATTTAGTTGAACCTCCGTACCTACCTGCGTGACTCCGTATTATCGGACTGTTGCTCGCGATAGAAATATTTCCCAGCAGAGTCGCGTCTGTGCGTCTTCCGACGGCAGGTGAAAACAATTTTTCACTCAAATAGCAAACTTCTTTTCTTTTGCAATATTTTTTCTCCCGTTTGCAAATTACTTAAACTGTCATATATACCATACATATTTTCCATATATTGGAAATGCAAGTAACGCACGAATGTTTAACGTTTATCGAAAAATCACTGAAAGCGCCAGCCATTACTGTTTACTGCATTAATTCACGTTTTACAATCATGCATCAAATTGAACGTCACGATATGTCGCATACGCAATATCGATGATCGATACCACATCGTACAACAGACACACAAAGGTTGTTGTTATATTGCAATACCTATGGCAATAAAGGAATAAAATAAACTTTAGCTTATATTTTATCCTGCCACCTGGTTTTTCGTTCCACTCGATTTTCGTTAGCGGCTCGATAAATAATCGGCTGCGAGACTAGTCGTCGGAAGCTGTTTCCTCGTGACAGGTAAAAAAAAAGAACGAAAAAAAGACGATTTTCCTCCGAAAGGAAATCAGCTCTTTCACGGGAAGGTAGAAGCGGCGAAATAAAAGAAGAATAACTCCCTCGCAATAAAGGTTAGGGTATCTGCGCGCTAATAAAGAAAAGCCACGCAACGCAAGGCTTATCGTTAGAAGTGAAAGTGAAGGAGGGAGGAGAAAAAAAAGGAAGCTTCCAGTGAAAAGCTGCGAGAGGGTTTACGTTGGGGCCACTGCCTAACTGAATATACCTATTCCACGATTGAAAGAGATACCAATAATTACGTTGGTACCTTTTACAAAGTAAAGCCGCGAAGCCCGGCATGAATGACGCCAATTTCTCTTCTCTTTCAAGCAGATGAAATTGGTTCGCAGTCAGCGCCATCTCATTTTTAGTACCGTATAGCCACTGAGGCAAATGCAGATGGACAGGGAAGAAATGATATTCGTTAACCTTAATTGGAAGAGCAATATATATATATATTCACACTGTAACGTGGCATTTTTGAAAGATCTATTTCAAAATCTCACCTCCACGATTCGTACCATATGCCTCTGTTGGATAAATCGTGGTAAGGTCTTCCTTCAAATAGAAAGTTTCAGATAATTCTAGAACTCTCCAGATTGCAGCACTCACGGAGTAGTTGCGTAGAGACTATGCCCGCATATCCGACCAGGTAAACAATGTCTAAGACGAAGCAATAGGGACGTGATTACCGAGCTTTGGAAATCGCTTCGGGTGATTTTGGGGACTCGATATGAATCTTTCTTGCACGAACGAACATCGGGGGTGAATTTAAATTCGAAAACCAGGTGGTTTATTACGGTATGTGAGTCTGTGGCGGAGGATCCAAAGAATGCGGATCCAAAGGTGACGAGTACAGTTGGCTGGTGTGGACACCGGATGAGGAGAAAGGAGAGGGCGAGTGCTATAGTAGAGCGCTGAAGGGTTTCCCCGCAGGATATGGATACGGGGTTACATAAGGTCTTACCGCACACCTCTTTCCCCGAAGGTCAGAACATCTAGACCGGTAAGTACCGGGCGGTAGCATTCATACTCCGTCTGTCCTCTTTTTCGCGTACCTAAGTTCATGAGCAGTCTCCGTCTTGTCGGGTCACGCTGGGATCGTTGGACAGCTCACGTGCTGCAGATCGGCGTTAGGGCTTACCGATTCGTTCCTTGAGGAAAATGACAAATTCTTCCCTTGTGTAATTCACGGAATTCGGAGGCCAGCAGCTGTCTAGGAGGGTCAGGGTTCTTGGTGTAAGAGAAATGGGCGATTACAGCTTGGATTAGGTAGTGGTTGACTTCCGCGACTTGGAAGAGTCGGGTTCCGCCATTGGGAAGTACGTCGCAGGCGTTCACGACCTGTGGTTTTTGGGGGAGGTTTGGCTGAGATTACGTCACAGTATATGTATAAGATCATAATTTAATTCTGTCTTATATCACTTTACTTCACCTCAGACAGGAGTTTTGATTGTAAGGCTCGAAACGTCTAAGCATGACGCCACATCACTTGCATCCATTTAAGAAGATGAAGCTAAGAGCCTCTGAATACAGATTTCGCCTATTCACATCCTCGTATACCTACTCTAAATCAACCATTCAAATCTAATGTACCTACCTACCTACTGTCCGTAGTTAACGTTTGCGATGTCTTAATAGGAACCTAACACTTCTTGGAAATACCAAATACCTACCATCCTCTTGCCTTACTGAGTATAATTAATTCTCCTTTCTGTGATACTTGATTCGCATTAATATTCATTATGTCGTCGATTCGATAGCTTGTTACGTTATGAACGTGCGTGATTCTCGTAATGCTATTTTGTATTTTCACGATCGAGGGATTCGAGAATATCTCATCAAACGATACGTTATCATTATAAGATTTGAGCACGTTTCTGCAAATTAATGACGAGTCACACGTCAAGGTGTTATATCTTGTTAATTTGAATTTTGGGGAAATTACTGTATAAGGGAAAATTCAATGAATTCATGGTTATACAAAGGTTTCTTATTCTTTATTTCTGTGTTTCCGTATACAATCGTGCTTATCTCGATAAAAAGAACTTGCTGCCGAGGGTACCAGACTTAATTTTTTTTTCCTATTTTAAGACATCCACGCTACATTTGTTCTTCGCGAAGATATCGACAAAAGCTCTATTATTCTTCGTTGCGTTATTCAACGGGTAGAAATATCTGAAGCGCGGCAGATTTCTTTCCTCTTTTCTGATAACCATTGTCACGAAAGTGCTTTCATCGTGGATGACTACCTCAACGAAGCGCTTACTAACTATTGTTCGGTAAGAGACATTGCGGAAATCGAAGTTTTCATCATTATCGGATAAGAGCGTCGGGCGACGCTTGACATAGATACATTAATTATTAACAATCATCCCCTATGCAGAAACTTTCTTGTATTCTAAATAATTGCCAATGTTGACCAAAAAAGGTGGTGTAAAAAAAATCGATAGTCAATTGGGAAATCCATGTCGACCGGTACAGTTTTCGTGTTGTCGATTCGGCCCTCAACCGGTTGGCACTTTCTGACAAAGTAAGACCTCCGTGCATGAGTTTCCCGATCACGTCAGCGGCCCGAAACTTAGAGGAAGGTACGTGCCATTTCTCGAGGCCACCTGCACTGGGACTTGTAATTGATTTACAAGCTTCGCTTCGAGAGTTTCTGGGGACATCGGCGACAGCTTGCTCTTTGCCCTTCCTTGTTAAGAGACCGTGGCGTTATCTGCAGGAAGACTCGCGAGACTCGGCCTCTCTTGTGTTTCTACGCTGCATCAATAGTTTAGAATAGAAGTGGAGACTTACCTATGGTACTTGATAGTGTGTGTGTGTCTATATATATATGCTCAAAAGTAGCTACTGGTTATCATCCAGAAAGAGGAAACTACGTACTTCCGGTAACAAGGATACGTACGTAAAGTACAGTACGTATACGTACGTACTCCTAGCGTAGAACTGAGGGAAAACGCGAAGTTGCATTACTTCGGATAAAGTGGGATTAGTAAAAGTTGTCTCCGAGCCAAAAGGGGCCAATTCCCATAGCGACGTCGGAACGTGATCCTCCTCTTAATTTTTTCTTATTCTCAGCCTCTTCCGTCCTGCTTCCATCGTATCGTTCAGCCCTTCGGTAAATTCTTCGTGAGAAGGAAAAACGATAATATTGTAAGGACGGCCAAGGAACGCGGAAGACTCCATCGATCTCAGTTTACATTGAAAATTCATTTCAACGTATTCGACTCCATTTCCCATTTTCTCTCTCGTTTAATCCTGTGAAAGTGACTCGCGAGAATTTCCTGGTCGGATTACCGATAAGCAAAAGTGTCATGAGTTAATATCTTGCCGCCATCTTACTTTCTTGCACAACGTGTCGGAAGACGCTGCAGATCAACCTTTGGGATATAGATATCAAATCCCCCATGTTGACCAGCGCCAAGACCGTGAAGACAGACGACGCAGAAGCGTCAAAGAAATCACTGGGGTGGACGTCCATGAGAATACCAGTGGCATTAATGGCCATAACCGCGAGTGACGTCTCGTGGGAAATGACTCAACGAGACTGGTAATAGGACGCGTTGGGCATACAATGTTTTTGTAGATGGCAGTTACCCGTGGGCAATGAGGCAACAAACAACGTTCTTTATCTCGCCGCAAGCTACCGACGTCAAGCGTCGGGCGTCGGCACTCTGTTGATTTTTCCTGCCGTTGGGTAAGTATTTGCCCGGCGCGTACCCGAAACTCCGTCTTCGCGACAAGAAAACAAAAGCAGCTTCCCTTTAAATCAAGATAAAATTCCGTGACGGAAGGATAGACGGGGAGGGACACAGACGCCGTTAGGTAGCGAACTGTATAGAGAGATAAAAGAAAGAAAAAAGAAAAAAAGAATGGGGAAGGGAATCAGCCAGAGCGCCAATCAGCCGGAAAATTAGGTTACATAAACATCTTTGTTCGGCTACGCCATTTTCTACTTGGGCTTCATCCTTCCTTCCTTTTTTACTTCTTTTACCACTTTCATAACCCTTGTTCTCTTTCTCTTGGAGCTTGCATGTTATATGTGAAAATAATTTTTACCTCGTGTCATTTTTTCTTTTGCTTCACTCATTTCTTCATCTGTTGAACGTGATTCTTTCCATTTTCCAAGCCACGCGTAAAGTCTACACTTTTTTTGAAGTCCAATTATTGACATGAGGGATATCATGGGGATTCCTAGGAAAGATTGAAATTCATGCTTCTTTTGATATATGTACGTATATATAAGTATATATAATATAGATATAACGTATACGTATCGCAAACATACGTCTCGTTAAATATCAAACCAATAGCAATATCCCATCAGTCGTTTAATACCAAAAAAGCACACGTCACGCTAAAGTGAACTTGGCCGTCCGGGGAACCTGTAAAACTTTAAAGTTTTAGCCTTTTGCCCATCTTGCTATTTCTCTCACTTTCTGCCCTTTCATCCCTTAACACCACTATACACCTTTACGCTCCGGACCCTTCTCTCCGACGAGACACTAATTTTTCCTGAGAGTTTAACATCCCTGAGTTTTGGCTAAGCACGTTCACGAGAGTCTCTTGCTTGACAAACGGTTTATGCGCGCTTTCTCTCTCTCTCTCTCTCTCTCTCTCTCTCTCACGTTAAGAGTCGTTCTCTCTCTCGTTAAGAGTCGTTCTCTCTGTCTCTCGCGCACAAGTTACAAGATGTTAAGGGCCGACTAGGGTAATAAGCTTTGTCAATTTCGTGGAGATTAACCCGGAAACACTGGCTGACTTAACTAGCAAGATACTTTCTTAGACGCAAAGTGGTGGATCGTGCGACAGAGGCGTCTACATCTTTACGCGTGTTTTCATTTATTGTTATTCTTTGATAACAGTCCACGGAGTACTGCTGGTGGAAAAAAACAAATTGCGAACGATAATGATCGTGGCGCGGTTGGAATCGACAAGCAGCACAGGCTTTTGACGGGCTTCTCGACAACGCAAACAATATGCATTTGTAGCCACGTTCACGCTTCTCTACTGTTTGCATGCATTTTCTTATTCAGCTTGATTTCGTCTTGGGTATGTAGTGTATCTTTGTGTGTACACAAATTAGTATGTGACAAAGAAATGAAGGAGGCCAAAGACTGTAGGTATAACACAATTCCAGATAGTGCAGCTGCGTATATATTGCGACTTGATATAATTTGATAAATTATTTATTCTAATGTAGTTACAGTTTTAGCAGTATTATATAAAATCAAAGCATATTGCAATTTTTTGAAAAAACCCTGTACCTCCCCGTAAAAAAGGTATGCCAGTTTGTCGTCTATTTGTTTTTTAAGGAAAATTTTGATCAAAGCTGGACAATGCATTCATATGTCAGTCACAGTGTGAATGAGTGGCGAAGACAACAAAATTGAAATACACACAAATGACACAGAATGCATCCCACAGTATATTCGTACCAGGGAAATCCTGGGTTCCTTGATTAAAAATTTTCCATGCCATCTAGAAATCCGAAGGTACTCAAATAACAAAAATGGTATCCCCCAGTGGAAACGTCAAATGACAATCACTAATAACTACGGCAAGAAACACGTCAAGGTAGACTAGACGTTGACAAATTTGAAAAATCTTCAGGGGGCAGCACCTGTCCGATAATACCCAGGCGAGGGGTACTAATTGCTATTGGTTTTCTATGGTATTCTACTCATTTTTCTCCTTTTCTTATTTTTATTTTATTTTTCCTATTTTTAGGCTGTAACTTCTTAGTAAAGTCGTCGCTTGATAGGAGATCGCTCGATAAGTGATAATTGCTCCTTGGATCCTCTTCGTTGAGAGCATAAACTTCCCCTACTTAAAGACGCTCCTGAAGTTTGATCGGAATAACTTGATAGGAGTAAGTTATTTTTTGTTTTTTTTTCGATTTTATACGTTATGTTCAATTTTTACTCGCAGTAGTGAGAGACGCACATGTTGAGAATTATTTCCCCTACAGTCTAGAGATCAGGTTCGTATCGAGCGACGACTGTAATAATACGTCTGTGATATGTAGAGTGACCCAAATTGTTTATGTTTGTCGATTTGTTTCGAAATATTCCAAGATAACGTTATAACTAGAGAGTGCTTTATTCCTTCATTCTACTATTCTTTTACTGTAGAAAGGGCTGATTAATTTGCAAAAGGTTAATTTCATATTTAAATAAGAACGTTCTTGCACAGTTACCCGGTTTGCACGTGAAAGTGCGTGTGTTGCTCTAGTGTGTATATACTGTAACGTGGCGTTACAAAGCTGGAGGGGCTACCACCCAGAAATGACCGAAAAATAAATAAACAGGACTTATCAGGACGGACAGTGGGTTCGGTGGCATAGTGGTAAGTGGCCTGACTTGGCAGTTCGAAGGTATATCGGGTTCGATTCCCGATCAGAACTCCTAATTTTTCGGAAATTCCTAGCCCTCCAGCGCTCCCTGGCGGCCCTGGATTAAACATTAATTATAGCGGGTGGATCCGGGCAACCTGTTATAACACATATATATATATAATACAGTATAGATGCTATTTGGTTATTACGGGCATTTTCCACTGTCCCTGCGAATCGCACACGTCAGCCATTGTTCTAGAGAGTACGTACTAACCATGAATTTTACTTAGCGGAGTGGCGAGTGCAGACAGATTAAACATACATGCGTTCATTTATCCAGCCCGTACGAAATCTTTAAAAAGACTATTCGGTTAATAAGAATTTATAGTAGTGCCTGTAAACAGTATAGAAACGAAATTCGCAGCAGCCTCTAAAGTATATCCGTGCGACACCGTATCCAACTATCTACAACGATGTATGATGAAAATCGTCGCATCCCCTATTTATTTCTAATATATCCCTTAACGCTAACAAATGCAACAATATACATTGCCGTATATTTCTCCGTGAAACTCGAACATTTTCGACCTGCAACCATATAACGGCGAAATTGGCACAGCTACTATTAGTTTGTCCCGGTTAACCGCACGGTAGACTGGCGCAATGTAAGGCGCTTAGACTAGGATCAGCAGTCGAAATGAAGTGAAAATGTTTGCCAAGAGTAAGACAGGTCGCGCGGCACTAAAGCACGATTGTCTAGCTCGGCATTATAATGTTTATGACAGGGGGGCGCGTAGCTACGGCAACGTGGATGCCTGGTTTGGTCGGTGGCTGGCTGGTTAGTTGGCTGGGTGGCTGGTTGGCTAGGTGGCTGGTTGTCTGGCTGGTTTGTTGGTTGACTGGGTGGCTGGTGGGCTGGCTGCTTGGGTGGTTGGCTGGCTGGTTTACATACATCCTCGTTCGTAGCGTCACCTGAAATTTGAAAATGCTACGAAACCTTAAACCAGAGCGAGGAGGAAAAGCTTTTGTTCGCGTTTCCCGTATTTATCGTATTTGCTTTGGTGCTTTATAGTACGCGATTGTAGAACGAATAAACGGCGCGTATGCACGCATCGTGTCGTAACGCGATATAACGACAATCTTTCGATAATCCCTTATCTATACGGCGTCATTAAAACAGCCACAAAGCTATTATGTATTTCATCGGGAATATGTCGTATATAGGTGTTTGTTTTCGAACCACTGTTCAAACGTACATAACAGTCATAATACGTCTCACGGGATTACGTTTATTATATAACATTTCATAATATTATACGGTTACAAAGAGATTCAATATTACAATCATAGTACAGTCAGTGCAAGAAAAGTAGCGATGCTGGCGAGAGATATTATTGGAGCCAGTTGTGTGTCTGTCTTTGTCTTATGCACGTAAAAATACTTATAAGTCTGTCCCTTTCGCACTCACGGTAGATACGGAAGACTATGAAATTTAAAGGACTAGATGCTTCTGTATTTTTTTTAACAAATTGACGAATTAACAATGGTCATCAGGAAACTTTGTTTACTTTATGTTATTTACAGAATGTTACCAAAGCTCATCAGTCCTGTACGAGTATATACATATAGATGTATATGGTCAACATCCATACAGTTCTACGATAGAATTATCGGAGATGCTCCTGTTATGCAGAAAAGGGATTTCATTCCTTTTGTAGTTCGGGAATCGAACGCAATTATTCACTTGGTATTCGTTTAAAGGATTCCAATAAAATTGGATATCTAATCGAGTACACGATACGCAACGAAAACGTACGACGGGACTAAAAAAAGGCATAAAAATATTTATATGCCTAAAATGTTTTTTTTCAAAAGGCAGGAAAAGTAAGGTTACCGAAAATTTGTATAATGTCGCGTGCACGTAGTTATTATTAATTTTCATAATATCAGATTTTTCTCCAAGCTCTTTTATTCGGCTTAACGCGAATGCACGTTAACGTGAGTGATAATAATGCTTACACGTAATTCCACAATGCTTTCGCAAGTTTCCTGCTTTTTGTACTGTGCCGCTCAAGTGCGCATGCGCAGTTCTACCTCGTTTCTCATTTCTCCCGTATTTTCCGTTGTATCTCGAGTAATTCCTACCGTTGCGGACGACAGTTCATTAAAGCGACGCATTGACGATTTTCTTTAGTCTTTTTCACCCCCCCCCTCCCCCCTCCCACTTTATAATGAGAAGAAAGGCACAATGACGTACGACGCGTTTATTCTGATCTTGAAAGTGTAATGCCTTTTGAACGGGAAGTGAAAAAATACGTGCGCGTATTCACCGTCAATTAAAATATTTCGTTTGATTTGTAATTTATTAATTGAAAAAAATAAACATAATATCTACGAACGTTAGCGATTCAAGATTTTATTATTCTCTTTGCTGTCTTTATATAACGAGAGAGACTCGTGATATAAGGCACAAAAGGGAACCGAATGTAATCGATGACTCCCTGGACGATCTCCTTGTGAAATTATAACTTGCCAAGGATATCGCCCGAGGTAAAAGCAAACTTTAAAGCCGACCGAATAAATTTTCTTCGAGTCGCGGTGAAGTTGCCGGAAGGAGAGAAGGTCTTTGATATCGATATAACCGACCCTCGAAAAATGCAAGTAAAGACGAGGGGAAAGCCAAAAGGGACGATGGCTAGATGGATATGAGAATGACAGAAGATGAAAAAAATTCTCATAAAGATTCATAAATATTTTATAGCCCTACCTTAATTGTGCAATTAAGTCAAATTCAGAGACCGAGCGAAGATATCCTTCTTGGGATGACGAATTAGAATTCACGTTAACCCGGAATGACCCTTTTAGGTTAACTTAATGTCGGCCACTTTCATCGCGCTATGAATTCTCATAAAGCTCTTAAAAATAGCATTGAAAATTCTTTCGATAATTATATATCCCTATTGCAATGGGAATAGGCTCGTTAAGTAATTGTACAGGTTAACTTAGTAATTATCCGTATCCGGGTACACCTGTACTTATCTCCCCAGGTTACATTAGGTTGCAATGTTTGTAAGCCATGAAAGGACACCGATCGTATGGCAATTGGCCTTTCATTGTAGCGGCTGTAGTTTCAGTTTGAATTCCCTATAGCTACAATAGGCCAAAGCTAACATCGTGTATCGCTTTTGCTGAAGCAGTGTTATCGAGCTTGGATGACAAAGTTACGCACAAAATTGTATATACGTTGCATTTGGCTTTCAGACCATGAGGCTGTCGAGGTGCAAGTTACTTGTAAATTTACCAAAATAGAAGCCCGGTTATGAGTAGCTGGATAGGTTCGTATAGTTGCTCTATTCCCTGTGAGTGCGCCATAATATTAGTCGTTAGTTTAACCTGGTTACACATTTAGAATTAGTTGTCGAGAATGCTTGATGGCTAGTTCGTTGAGTGATATATATATATATATATATTAATGAACGAAATTGGCACAGTTAATGGAAATTAACTTGGATAGTACAAGTGCTTGGAAATGATATATATACATATAAATTTAATAGGGGATGCTGTACACATGGGTCATGTCTGTATCTGATAATTGTCGAATTTAATAATCGACAATAGGCTGATTCACTGTGGAAATGGTACTGATAATTAATGACGATATAATTTGTATGAGGAATTCTAATTAATTATTCCTCATTGAATAAAGGAAAACATTGTTATTGCATGATTAATAAACGGTATAAAAGCTCAAATACGTGTATCTATGCATTTAAATAGTAATACATACATTATCAAGCGATACTAATGACATTTTGTGCTGTTTGGATAAAAACATAATCGGAGCATCGCATAATGACGGTAGACATTGTACCTTTTACTATAGGATTTTGATAAAGGCCTCGTATCGATCTCATGTGTTTTGTAGACCTGACACGCTTTCCCAAAAACTATGCACAACCTAAGTTACAGTAAAAGATAGCAGTTATTAGAACGAAATTAGATTTCCTTGTCATCAACTTCTTTCTTGTTCAAATCCACCTATAAAGCATCCCTCGTCATCCACTTGGCGTCAGAAGCACACGAGAATGCAGAATCGACGAGTAACAGCAGACAAGAAAGGCGAATTTTTACGAGAAAAGAAACCTCGACGAGTGCATGTAAGCGATGGCGAGAAGTAAAATGTAAAAGAGGCAAACGGGGTTCACCACGGGTAAAAAGTCCAGGTCCCAAGGGTCAACGGGATTGGCCAGAATCAGTGGAGGTGGAAATGGAAGTATTTACTGGCACAACTCCAAATGAAAATAGGATATTCAAAACCCGAAATGGCAGTAGTTTGCGGAGGCGCTTTAAAGTTCTCATTAAGCGATCGAGGTCTGTGGGACACTTCTGTGTCTCATTGTTCGCTTTGTTTGGTGTTTACGCCGTTGGTATATACAGGGTCCGGGGTAAAGGGTAGGGAAGGACGAGAGGATAGAATAGAGGAAGACAGGGGTAGGGTAGCTTTCATTAAGCTTGCATTGTCTCTCCACCGCACTATTATCGCCGAGTGAATAACTTGGAAGCTCCGTTGCGCGTCCTACCGTCGACGGTTCATCCGGCAAGGCGTCTGCAGGATTCTTGGAAGCTGCCATGGCGTCCACGAAACTCCACTGCAATTTGATGCACCTTCAATTTATTTCCTGGCCCCAATGTCCTCTTCGTCCTTTTCCTCCGATTCCACTTGCTATATGTCTACCTGCTCGTCACCAGAGACAAGACATTAACGAGCCACACCGGCAATAACACCGGTAAACGCTCTAATGGTGTCGACGTCTACGAGCTCCTGCTTTCGAGCTCACTTCCGCTTCTACTTCTCCGAGATCGTAATGAATGCCCCGCGGAAAATCTCGACTGACTCTCCATTAATCCCTACGCGGGTTCAGTTCTACGACTGACTAATTGCCAATAAATTTTCAGTTTCATCCTTACCCGACAAAGCCGACTCCATGTTTCACTCTTCGTAACCGACTATCCGTCCTGTTTGGACGGCTTGATGGTTATGTGTTTAACCCTATACTGTATTACGGTATAGGATTAACATACACGAGGCTGGAGAGATATAGTCTAATTTCTAGGAGTTACATTATTCCTATTAAATATATTATTCACTGAATTCTAACTTTTTATTTTTTTTGGCTTGTTTCAGACACTCCATCGTTTGCAATAACGAGATTACCCGGGTTCGGTATACCGATCGTCGAGGGTATGTCTGTCAGTCTGAAATGTGAGGTGGACAGCAATCCATCCAGTACACCAATTTGGCAACGGGGTAAGCAGAATTGTTGAAGTTTCTCTCTCTCTTTTTGTTTCGTTTATTTGGCCAGTTGTAAACCTCGATGAATTCGCCAAAGGGGAATCCGTGTATATTGACCTGAAACTATCAGCGGAACGATCGTAGAAGCGTGACGATTTATCGTTCGTTCGCCGGTAGCATTTCCGGCGATTCCCAACGAATGGATATATCGCTGTCCACATACTGGACGGCTACCAATTATTTTCATGGAAACGTTAAGATACTAGTGGCTACGATATTCCTTTATCGTGAGGGAGTTCCGATTTATTCTCTCTATACTTGCCCTGCACAATATATATGTATACGGTATGTGTATCTATATAGTTATATGTTCAATAGGGAAATCAAGTACACGTATCCTAATCACTGTAAACACTAGAAAGTCCCAAACCAAACCAAAATACGTCGGTTGGTGTACCAACGGTAGTTTCATAATGGATGAAGCGACGCCGCATTCATGGCTACGACTACTGTTTCAATTAGCTCAACGCTACACTGTAATTACATTATTTCGTAGCACAGCAAGACCGGAACTGTTGCACGGAGCACGACGCAGGTTGACTTAAAATGCAATCCATATGGATTGAAAATTGATATTTATTTAAATAGAAACATATATACGCATATATATGTTATAACTATATTAAATTAACGCCTAGAGATATTTGTTTTTGGATAATATACGCAGAAGTAACCCGTGATATGTAAATATGTATAAATAAATATTTATTTACCGGAAAAGCTCTTCCCACAGCCAACCGCAGCTCGTCGTATAACGGGTATCCGTAAAACTCAGAAAGTTTACATCCGCCGGTACTTCTAGTTCCCTCTACTTTTCTTCGATGCTTTTCTTTCGTTTTTTTTCGTCTCGTTTCTTCGGCTATTTCCGCCGATTCTTTCGTGACGCTCTTTCTATATATCTTTCTCGCCTTCTTTCTCTCTCTCTTTCTCCCTCCCCCCTTTTACGCAGGCTCACTCGCTGGCTCTTGAATTGATGATCGCGCTACTGCGGCGATCGGTGCGTTTCCACGTAGCGACGCGATAAATTTTACGAGTGACGAAGTAGGATGACGTACGTTGTCGAGAAATATGAAGTTGGACCGGAAACTGGGTGCTTTCGATAAAACACAGCAGGTTCGTACGATTTCACGAGTTCCTCCAGCAGTACCCATTGCCATCGCCACCATCTTCTCTGACCTGGCGACCGACATTAACCTACATTCTGATATTTGTGCAATGGCGGCAACGTTGGGGTAGTACCCACTATATGCATATATCTATATAGATATACATGTTACATGCAAAATATACAACGTGCTTTGCGTAATGGGTAGGTACAGCGAAACATTTCGTACCGTTGCTTGGTTGCAAAACTGGAATTAATGTTTGTTCTAATGGATGTATCGCTCTGTGAAATTTCGCGCGAGGAATATTTCGGCAATGAGAATTGCCAACGTGTCGTCGACTTGTCATCTTCATTGCCAAATACATCCCGAAGAGTGTCTGTATCAGCCTTTCAATGATACCTAGACACGTTCGTAGGTATAATATAATTGCACCCCGTTTTGGCGATAGTCACTTCAATGCGAATTCCATAATATTACTACGTGCCCGAATCGAAATTTGGCTCCTTCGATGCACCTCAATATTCTACATAGTGTCTCGACTGTGCCTTGAGTTTTCCAGTGCCTCGATTATACCTTAAGTTCTACATAGCGCTTTATTTGTACCTACTTTATCTCGACTACCTATTTTAAACCCTATTAAACGTTACAGTTGCTAACGTCTTTTTAAGTTGTACATCTTTTAAACCGTCTAATTCTATCACGTCCTATTTTATTAATTTATGTCCTGTTGCGTATTTACATTTGATTATATGCGTGTTTTCATTGGTAACGATATAGTATTATTTTATTATAAATAGGAGAGGATCAAAGTAAAGTGATTACTTGTTACTACAACGTAATTTTGGCTTGTTGATGCCGTATTAATTAATATTTTAGTAAGTTAATAATACCAATATAAATCATTATAACACCATAATGATATTTGGTATCGCTAAGTTTTTCCAATATTAATTAACATATGAGCTGAAAAATAGCAAACTTCACTTTACTCTAAGGATTCATATTGCTCAGGTATCATCTGTTTATAATAATATATATTATTATAGTGTTATCAATGGAAATACGCATGGAGAATGCCCGCGTAACTGTATCTACTTGTGGAGGTACTAAAGAGTTACTAATGCTGGAGGACCTAAAGGATTATATGAGGTATTGATGACTCCTCTTTTATACCTCAAAGTAAAAGGTGTGGAAATACGTGCCACATTTAAGGTACAAATAAAAACCTCAATTGCATGGGAATACATTCTCACTAGTGCCTTCTAATGTAAGTTCTACTGAACGTAGGACACCGAGGTACAAAGAAGGAACAAAATTTCGACTCGGGTGGCGTCGTGCAAAACGTGACTAAGTAAACCATTGAAAGGGGCTATATCATTAAGCTTGAACGTTCATTGAAATTATGTTGATTTCAGTGGACTGTATTTTAATTTCATCTTTATCGGATTTTCTAATCTTTTTTACCTCTCGTGTCTCCTTTTTACTTCGCTCTCTTCTGTTCAATTACGCCTACTATCTCGTTGCTTCTGTATTATATCGATTACCATTCGGGTGACAGAACACCGTTTGCTACAATACTATTTTGAGTACATATTAATCGCTGGATTGGTTGTTCCCGTTAAACGGATTAAAAGAACGAACGTCCCGACGGCGCTTTCAATGAAGCAAATGGATTTTAAAACAGCAAATGTTGATATACGTTACTGGTCAGATGATATTGACGTATTTTTACCTGTTAAAATATTAGTGCGAATTAATCTGTATAGCGCAGTATTGGTGTAATAGTTTTTCATGGATAAGGAAAAAAAAAATAAATAAAAGGCACTGAACAATTAGGTTGCAGATAGAGAAAATTGAGTTATGAGTTCCGAGTATCGTTGTACTGTGTAGATGATGGTAAAATCGATGAAATCGCGCATCCACAGTCTCCATCAAATAACACTTATTATTTCATTACATTGAGTGGTTAAGGCAGCTGGTCTGCTTCTGGAAATTCTTCTATCGTTAGATACCTACGTGAAAAACCTGTGATGGATGTAGTGACGTTACTGGATAGTTTCTACACAAAAGGAACGCGAGCTTCTACACTTTCTTTCCTTTGGTTATAACGAGTAAGAAGTTTCAGACGCGGCGCACTCATTATTCATATTTCACCTGGGAATAATGTCGTTTTGCGATACCGCCTTAGTAGTATCAATCCTACCTTATACGTTTCACTAACGACGCCATCTTGCTATTTAACTGCTTGACTTGACAGTGTAATCAACTTGGCATTTCTTTTTATTTTATTTTAGAACCTAACCCCCTAACCTCAGGATTGCAAATTATGCAGGTAGCAGTCTGGAGCAGAGACGATTTAATGTGTAGATTTCGCTATTTCGATTATTATTATAGCGATACGGTACGAGTTATCCCATTACGTAGATATTCAATTAATTCCACTTTCGTGCGACAACGTCTGGATTTTACGACGTCGAGCGTCGCGTCGGTCGCCTCGTGAACTCATCTCGCCCGATCAGCTTAATCTCCATTCATAGAGGCAATCGAGTGATTGCGAATAAATTCGCTTCTCCGTTTCGCAATATACATTGCAATTAAAATACTTAAATATATTTTTAAGCACGTAGATATGTAGATATATAGTCTCTATATTTATTTTACAACGTCACGTGACGACGCCATGTCTCTCTCAATTTCTTTCTTTTTCCAGTATATCAAATTTCGTCTTATTCGCTTTCTTTCGCTCTTTTTCCTTTTATTAAAATCTTTTCCACCCCGGATTACCAGGATTCGTTTCGACGCCCACCGTCAACCCTCAATTTCGACGTCTGAGATCCTAAAACGACGTCGTGCCAGCTCGTCCGATCGTTCTTTTGGAATGAACTCTAGGCGTCATGGGTTCACAGGTGCCTACTCCTTTACTGTAAAATATCGACTTTCCTCCAAGCGATCAATGAATAGCCGCTTTATATCAAAGAAATAAAAAGTCACGAATCGCATCTTCTATTCGCACGACCATTCCACGGATAAGGATGCTGTGGGCAAACTCATTGTCATTGACATCGCTAAAGAAATCTCTGACACTCCCATTATCTTCTTACAAAAAAAAAATACAAAAATTCAACCGACAATAATTCCCAAGGTTTTCTTTGCTCGCGATAACAAAATTTTCATAGAATTTCTTATTTATAGCACAGTACAATCTCAGAGCTGGACAGATCTTTTTAGTGCCTTTTATTACGTAAAAGACATATAGGCATTGGGACGACTTACCTGATTGCCAAGGGATACCCAAAAGCTACAAAATACTTATTGTCAGTATACCTAAGTGATACATACCAACATAACGTGACGTAACGTTTCCAGTTCCATTCCTTTCTTCATATCCACTACGATTCCGTTCGACTCCAGTTCGTTTGTTTCCGCGCCAAATTGCCCGAACACTCGCAGTAGCCTTCGCAATGACGATGGAAGCAAAGGAAGAAGAAAATGTCGTGCTTTTTGGCCAAGTCACGGCCTCTTACTATTTCATATAAAGTGGTATGGCATCCTGCACAACTTGCTATAGATACTGTTAACACAATCGAGCGTGCTTTGGCAGCATTGCTGTACCCTCTTTAGAAGGATATCCTCTTATTCCATCTATATGAAAGTTCGTCCAGGACTTCACTATACATATAGGATACAAGAACTATCCTCTCGGCTGCTTCCTGTTCATCTCATACTTTTATCTTGAAAATTTTCTTCGCTTTCTTTATATCATCATACCTTATATGTACACATACTGTTGTACTTATATCCCTTTTCGTGTTTGCCATTGTCCTACATTCTACGCAAGCATTTCGGACTGACGAAAACCAACAGCTGCAACCAAGAGTCACAGCAAGGTTTCATATACGTATATACAGTATATTCTATGCATATAGATAGATGCTTATATGTATTATATACACATACTGTATGGTATACGTGCATCTCGCGTTTTCCGATATCGAGAAGAGTCTCGGCTTTCGCATCGCTTTTCGGCCTAGTTTCTTTTTTGCTTTTCTTCCTCTGGTATTGTGGGTGTGATTAAAAAAAAAAGAGAATCCACACACATGCACCTGGGTATATATCGGTATAACGGGTGCTCTGAAAAATAGTGGGTGGTATGAATAAAGGGGGAGGAGGCCGTCTGAGGACGCGGAAACGGCTCGTGAGCTGCACCGATTTCGTCTCTAATTAACGTACAACACTGTCGTTTGTGTTACAGACAATGGACCGCCCCCGGTGGAGCAGAGTGACGATGGATGGTTGAATTTCACGAAAATTACTCGTGCCGAGAGCGGCTGGTACAAGTGTTACACGCGACACATGCTTGGCATTTTTACCAGCATTGGCTACTTCCTCAATATTCGATGTAAGTACAATGGCATTATGGATTCGTGATGAAGAGAATTTGATCGTGAAAAAGACTAGGTATTAATACAAGGCTAGTAGCGGACATTCGTTGAAAAGAAAAAAAGATACAAGAAAAACAGACACGTGCGCGCTATGAGACACAGACGGACGTTGAAGTAAGCAAGAAAAAGAAAGGAGAGGGGAATGATCTTTATACGGGGGCGAAAGAGATCTTAGTATCATTTTTCCTGAAGCGCGAAGGTTCCTACCGGGTCGTTGTTACCACCTTGTGTTCTGCTTTTTTTCCATTCTCGCCCACTACTCCTCCGTCACCACCCCCTTACCATCCACCGCGGTGTCTTCCCTTTTCTTTCCTCTATTTTTTTTTTTACTTATTTTGCTTCTTTTCTGTTCGGTCTTAACGATGACATAAGGCTCCGTCACGGTTCGTTAGAAAAACCAAAAAAAAAACAGGAAAACAACAGAGAGAAACTAGGGCAGCATCGAGTCTTTGAATCTTTGTCGAATTTCTGAAAACGCGTTACGGTTCGCGCTATAGTTTCTATATCTGTAAATGCAGAAGCGTTACCAATAACCGGAAACCGCAGTCATTTGTCGGGGACGGAAACCACCGGGCCAGCCGGAAATTACCTGCACCTTGTCGTGAAAATTTGCAAATTTCCTACAGCCCTCCACCCACTTCGCGCCGACACTCCGTTAATACGTAGAGTGTAGAGGTGAAGAGCGGAGGGGATGCCGCAGTAAATAGCATTTCGCACTCCTGAAATTCATGTTCATCCTTACTACCTCACCATCTTCAAGGCTCATCCGGTAATCTGAAGGATAGAAGAGGTACGGTAGGTAGGCTTTCGAACGTCTAATCTCCATGCAATTTAGATGGTTCCAGTACAAACCGTAGCGTCCTTCATGGAATTATCGATTACAAGCTTCGCACTGCCTTAGAATATCCAAGCACCTCGAGGATAACCTCATCTAGGATAATGAAGCAGTAGTTCCTATAGAGAGTCCGACAATAACGTGTTCGAAGGCAAATTCGAGTGAATTAGCAAGAATATATTCTATGTATGAACAGTACCGGAAACTAGTGTTCAGGAAGAAGGGGAGTGTCTGTAGGCTCGTGTCGGAGCAGACATTCACTAGCTGATAAAGAATACACAAAGGGCACGAATAGGAAAGTCTTCCTTCGTTTTTTTATTTTCTTTGTACATCTTTTTTCCCCCTCGTTTCTTCTCTCCCGTCATCGTGTACTTACGACCGTTTCCGCCCTCTCGTGTTTGCTATCGCGTTACCATACCGTTTGCTTGAAAAATCCGAGCAAACTATGAAATAAACGGAAAGCGTAAAGGGTCCCGTCCCGATGCTGTAGCACTTTGATCCCTTTGTTTTCGAATGGGATGAGCCAGGGGATCAGTCCGCTAACTCAAAGAACTTCTCCTCTCGAATCCCCTTGTGCCCATTCGTCTTTGATTCCCAAGCAGCGAAGAGGAGCTGTATAGCGCGCACAAGGCTTTCCCATTCCGTGGTCGTGTGTGGACAGAGCTTTAGCTACGAAGCAAACAGAGACGGACACGTATAATTCCAAGTAGAAATCGAAGCCAAGCGGGACAGAAGTACTCGAGGATGAGTTTAGGAAGAGGACGAGGAATTGGGACAGGTTTCCTCTCGACCCCACGAAACTGAAGAAAAGGACGACGCCAAGATACCGTAAAAGTTTATCCCTGGTACGTGCACCAGATTCAAATGTGCCGACGGGGATTATCTGAATGACGAGAGTTTGCCACGGGATGACGCGGATGCATTCGTGAACACGCATATCAATGGACCGGTTGCACATGGAATATACCGATATCTTCCTTTTACTTGTACGAAGATTTAGCGACTTGACGAAACCGCGTTTATTTGTCCTAGCGACCGCGACAGAGACATCTCACTTCACAGAGTAGAATTATCCTTAAGTTATACTTTGAAATTGATCCAGACGATCCAGACATGGAGACGGAAGCCGAGGCACTCAATGGGGAAGCTACGGATTCACGAAAAATGGAAGTTCAAATTGGTGGTGCAGTTACTCTGGAATGTGACGGCGGATGCTGGGGACATGGACCAGGGATGGATCCCGTTGGTGGACCTGGACCACTTGCCCTGAGTCGTGTTGTCTATCAGGAAGCTGGGGAATATCGATGCGTCGCTCCTGATAGAAAAATGCAGGATACCTGGCGAGCGCAATTACCTTATCACATCAAAGTTACCGGTAAGTTTCTGACACTTATCAGACTGTTATAATTCTACTTGTACGTTCCAGCACACTATACGATATAGGTATAGCTAGAGCGTCAGAAAGTCAAGCAACCTCTTATTCCACAGTCTGTCACGCGACTAGACAGTCACGACGTTACCTAGTCAAATCGTTAAGGTTGCTGTTCTCTGTGTCGTTTGCGGCACGCTATAGAAATCCGATAAGTCAACTTATCGTACTTGTTGCCTCGGAGATGATGTCATTACGCTCGGGTATCACTAGCGTGTCAGAAATGCCACCGCGTAAGGTACCTACCTACCTACCTACCTACCTACCTACCTAGCTACTCATGTCTCAGGTGGCAGCTACCCTCCTTCAATACGTATATATATCTTCGCGTACCTAATCTATATAGATATATACATATCGGATGAACGTAGTTTCATCTAAAGAGCATTGTAGTAGACTCTGTACCCCAGTGCACTAGGTAATAGAAGCTTCACGATGCACCTCATTCCTCCTGTAATCACTTCCCGGCATTCGCCTATAAACTGTGCGTCAATCGAATGGCGAGTTGTCTATGTGCGTTTTACCGTGCAGGCGCATACTGAACGTTTCACAGAGTACCTACCGTATACTTGATCCATAGAGATATAGGCTCAACAGAGTACAATGGGGTATAGTCGCATCCTGATACGGGCAATAGGTTAATTGAAAATCTTAGCGAAGTTGAAGCGAGAGAGGATAACGTGTGCCTATGTATCCTTTGAGAATGGGAGCGTCTCATCGGTTTAGGAGAGGGTGGGCGAGGAAAGGGGTGGGAGGGTGAAAAAGAGAAGCGTCCTTTTTATTTGATGAGACTCTCCAGGGAGTGGATACGCGTTTGAGGATGAAGGTTTTCGTAGAGGTTGGCGCTTTCGAACTTACTTCCTTGGCTTTGGATCCCTCGGCTATGCTGTATGTAGGTGAAGGAAAACAAGTTTATGACATGGAATGGGAATTGGTGCGTCGTAAAGCTGGGGACGGCTTACGCCGACGACATATTGGATGATGCCGGCCTGACGTTACTTGATAGGACAAAACGGTATTGGAAATTGAGAGACTCGGGGACTTGCGATTTTTTTTCGTTGATGTATTCGACGATCGTGACTCGGATTTGTGAATTTTTGCTTTTTTCGTCGAGTGCCAAGTGAATGTGGAATATGGGACAGACTGTATGTAAATGAAAAAGAATTCTTTGACTGAATTGATGGGGATCGTGATGGAAGGGTGGATTTTGACAATTTTTTTTATTTTATACTTTTAACTCTCTGGACTCGTGACGATGTCCATCTGTCTTTTATACTCGATTTTGGTATATTTCAATGTTGTCAGCTTTATACAGAATAATAATGCAATTCAATGAATTGAGTATTTGTACTGTGATCGATACACTCATATTTATCAAATTGCATTTAAATTTTCGTTTGATAATTTTCTACTGATATTAATATTTAACGAGTAGAAATTATATTGCATTCATCATAGCAATTATCTACGTTTTATTAGTTACATTCCCGTACAAAAATATGGTGAAAAATATACCTGAAATTATGATATTGTAACTGCGATATGACGATTGTTATATCTTTAAATTGTTGAGAATTACAACTATTTCCCAAAGTGGAAAATTTGAAACTCGGAATTCTACGAATATTCAACTTTGACATTATATGTAGTTATTCGCTGAAATAATAATGGCTTTTTTCACATTGCCTTTCCCAGCATTCTATTTACTAAATTCCAGAGTAATATGTCAAAAGTTACGCAATTTTCACAATTTTTCTCATATTACTACTAGACTGATCAGTGAAAAGAATATATCGTTATATATCGTTGCGAATGCACAACACAAATTGATTCTTAGGTTTCCAATTGTAGCGCTCTGACAAACTACCGTAAAACGTTACTTTCCTTTGAAAACATGTCACCCGCAATACCCAAAGCTTCAATACAAATTGAATATACGATGCGTCATAGCCACAGCGCATTATAAGAGCGCTATGATAATAAAGCGCTATATAGAACTTCGAGGCATAATCGATATACTATGAAGAGTATCGAGGTACAGCGAAGAAACAAAATTTCGACTCGGGGTGTACCAATCTGTTGCGCATCGCCAAAAAATAATATCAAATAAAATGGCAAGGAGTACGAAACGAACACGTAACGTGTTCCAAATGAATATCGACCTTGCCCACAATTTTGCACGGAACGTTTGATTTTGATTCATATCCCCGCGTCGATATATCACACAGGAAATCGAACGACTGTTCGAACAGCTCGAATCTCATCGAATATTCATCCAGCTGGTAAACATAACCCACTCGGGAATCTATTGGTAGCGTGTCAGTTAGAGCCACCGCATTGAATTGGCAATAGGTATATGAGATGCATAGAGGCATTGGACATCAGAGCTCGTTAAATCCTACCAGATTCACGATTTCTCACGGTACTCCTATTCTGTACCCTGTCTCGATCTCTAGGAATTATTCGACTAAATTGAGGTCGCACGCAAGTAGGTAGAACGGTGGGTATACTCGCATTACAAAGAGATTGTCTGACAATACTTGTTCGATCTTCCCTCAAAGGAGAAAGACGAAACCACCACGAATGGGTTGAGTAAAACGGGTATGTGAATACTATATATTATTGTAGAATCTTATACACTATACTATATACGTATATAGTATATTCAATACACTGGGTTATCCGTGAGATAACTCGCGATGGCTACCTACTTGGCTGCAGAATCCCAAAAGCGTGTTTTCATAGTTTAATGTATTTTTCTAGCGCGTCGACTGCTGTGCCGCGCCGTCCCAGCCGCAATCGCACTTCCCAATTTCCAATAACTCACTTGACCCAACGGTATACGAGCCTTTGAGAAATGCGAACCCCGAGTTTTCTGGCAGTTTCCTCGAGGGGAGTAAAAGTATGATTGAAATATGCGAGTCTGTTTGGCCGAGCGATTGCAGCATATCCTGGATCCGCGAAAGCGGGCGGAGGAGCAAATAAGAGAAGGTTTTACTCCATTCTTCACTTTTTTTTAACATCGCGTTAACACGCAAGTTATTCATGCATACGTACAGCGCGCGATTATATAGGAGCATAATTTTTTGAGGTGGCACAGTTTTTTTTTAAATTTTTCCCTCGCCATTGTGCTTTTTTTATCATTTTTTTTATAGTGAGCGAAGTCCGTTATCGTCAGCCGCAGGAAAAATAATACAGCGATAGTAGGCAACCTCGCTAAAAGCTTCGGCGCGCTATTCAGAAGTCATAGTGCGTGCGTTTCCATTTGCAAACGCATTTTTTTGCTTCTGTACCTTTTTTTTTAATGAAAAGCTCACCCCGTATTGCGAAGATATAGACAAACATTGATATGCGTTTCGAATAGCTTGCTTAAGAGGAGAGCCTATGCGCGCGCGTGCGTATTAGGTAAATCCAGAAAGGCAGGAAAAGGGAGGTGAGAGCGTAAAGCCATGGACCTTGCATAATGTTCACGATACACGAGAAACGAGTGAACTTCAAAGCTAGCTAGCACGAGGAAATTATTAGAGCTTTTGTGTGTACGATATGAAGTTGGTAGGATGTATGGTAACCCTGCTATAACTCTTATCCCTAACTGGAATACTCGAACCAACAGCTAGATGTAGTCAGGTATAGCTGTATATACCATATATATCAAGGTGAGGTAGGTAAGTCTTCCCTTTATTGTGGAAAGCGTTATACCTGGCTGTTTGAGCTTTTCATTAAAAGCATGCGTACACACACATCGCGTATAACCTCAAGACCCCTCGGTTGTCTAAAATATTTCCTAATCCTAGAACACTTTGAGAAAGATACCTAATTTCTTGTCTACACTGAAGTATAGGTTATGTGCGTATTCGTGTCTGGGAACCTGGGGACTTGCATTAATGTATACCTATCAGGAGAAATTGCCTCTATAGTAAAGTCGATAGGAAACTTCAACAGGAAAGTGAAGCTTTCATAATAAAATCGATAAGTTTTCCGTCTCTCAAGAAGGTGCGGAATTCTCTAGTAGCCGTGAAACAAACTGCGAATAGTACGATTTTCGCCGTGGGGACTTTCGCGTTTCCTGCCGACTGTACTCGTAATACACAGAGCTCGTTAGGAATATTCCTGGTTACTATGGTACGCATAGGATGGTTAGATACCATATACTATACATAACGCATATCATATACATAGCTAACCTAGCTTAATCTATTCCGTAGTATACTATGTGCCGAACACAATATAGGATCCAGAGTTATACGTGGAATTCAATAGTGGCGTAGAGCCTCCCGGGTTCGCAGAGCGATTGCTTATTTGCATGGCTGATAAAAGGAATGGGGTAAATGACTAAATTAGTTAGGGTCATATATAAGGGTTTGCCGACGACAAAGGGCTGATTACGCGATCAAAGTGCAGAAAGAAAGGCGTGGTCGGAAAGGCGCCGAGCGTCTCATCAGTAACGCCAATAGCTCACGGCGTCGTCGCTGGGAATTTTTCAGCGCGAGATACTTCTCGTTAAGGGTGAGATTAAACGAACTAGGAAATACGGGAATTATCATCCTACAGGCACCCTTTATATTTTGTCTTGTATCCTCCTTTGCATTTTTTTCTCTTGATTTACCTCCTCTGCAATCCTGTGGGAATTATCTTTCTTCTCTCTCGCGTCAGTCACCCCTCTTTCATCAACCACCTAGTCCGCCAGCTGTCGTGAGGTCCTTGCCAATTTTTGATACGCAATCGTTCATCCCCTGTGGCTGCTCGTGATAGTATGCTAATGCGATATCGACATGAGGCCATGCGTGCCAACTGCCAAGTGAGCAAGAATCCCCATCAGTAGCGCCATTATTGTAAAACGAAAGTGCCTTTGTTCCACGATGTTCCAGGAGTGATTGAAAATTAAGTGGGTAGTTTGGTGTTCTCATTATTTTTTTCTCTCTTTTATTCATTTTCTTCTCTTTATTAAATCACTCAGTATTTTTTTAGTTTCTGGTCAAAATACCTATTCTTCAAGCATTTTACGTATCCACGTCGTTACCGCATACTCGGTCGGTAAAGTGGAGGAAATCTCAAATATCCTCCAGCATTGCTGCGAGAATTGCCTATTGTATTCGGATTTACATGGGACCTGTTAGTTTCCAGTTTACGTTCGACATAAAAAGAAAAAAAGAAAAAAAATGCGAACCTACCGTATCGCACCCCTGAGAGTCACAATGTTCAATGAAAGCCGATCTCGGGTTAACAAGCTCGTGACGTCATTCGATACTAAAACCCTTTTCCTATATAAAAGCGGCTTGTAGATTCGCGAAGTAAAACGAACAATGAATTGGAGAAAAATTGGGCCAGAAAATAAAAGAGTGACTGTACACCACACCTGCCTACGTGTCCAGCAGTACGCAATCAAGCGAATTGCGGCTTTCGTCACATACACCCCTGCTATGATCGATCGACAAAATTTCACTTTGTGAATCTCGTGAAATTTTGAAAAAACTCTTTGAAAAATTCATCCCTCTCCCCGACGCCGTTGGATCACGAAATTCTGATTACAGGCTTTCATCTAGGATAATCCCCATGTCGGCGATCGATTCGTTAATCTGCAGTTTCTCTATCGACAAATGAAAGGAAATGTATTGTCAGTTGGTTAGGGGCGGGAGAATATGGTGGACGTTATTCGCTTTGCCGGTGGCAACGAGGAGAAGGGCGGAATTCTCGGTTAGGGCTAGCAGCGAAGGGTGGATGTAATCATCGGACACCCCCAGGGAAGGAAAGAAGAAACAGGGTCTTCGAAGTCAATGCCTTTCTGTCGCGTCTACTCCCTCGCGACTGAGTCTCGCAGAGAGTCAGGCGGGATTACCTTTTTTGTCATTCTTGTCACGTGTATCTCTGCCGTGCTCTGCCACCATCTTGTCTCTCGACACCGTAGTGAAAGTCGTCGACGAGATAGGGTAGGCGAAACCTCTACCATACGGATCAATACCCGATTAATTTTCTCCGAAATTGCACGGATTGTAAACGGGGTCCGTGCCCGTTCTTGTCATTGTGCGATGAGTGAGATCGGAATGGCAGACGATGAAGTCCTTTCCCAATGGATTAGTTCGAGTTGATTGAACGAAATGTTAATATGATTTAATGAAATATTTAACGTACAAATGAATTATTGTCACGTGGGAATATCCAGCGATAACTGTCGTTTTTTTATTTTAGAGTGGATATTACGTGCACAGATTTGACTCGTTTTTTATTTATTTTTTTTAACACGATGTATTGGATTTGATGGAGATGTTTCCATATTGATGTTGAATAATAGTTTTTTTTTATAACGTTAAAAATTGTTCACTCTATACCGATATGTTTTCGCGATTTTCATGATTTGCGAAGGTCAATAGGTTGAATTAAGCGATAGATACGCAGAGATACAGAGTATATATATCAGATAGGCGTTATAACTAAATCTGACGTGATCGCTATGCGGATTAATCAAATTCTGGGCCACAGCACTTTTCTCTACGTAGCCGAAGAATATCGCCGAGGGATATTAGATATGCACGGCGCGACGTCGCAGTCATAAATCAATTTGTATCCCCGCTGTAATGTGTTCATAATTCATGCTTAGGCTAACACGGTGCTACGTGCTGAAAAATTAATGCGCGGAAAATAGTCGGCCACTATTGGACAGGAAATTTTTCGTCAAAATATCTCCTAGCACCTTGGTTCGATAATATAAGTGCTCTATTTAGCACTCATTATGAATGGCCGTCCATATTTACAACTTTCAAAAAAAAAAACAAAAGCCCCCAATCTAAGTTATTTAATTAAAACAGCCAGTCCTCCCCGAAATGAAAACATATTTTTTTCACTTGGATTCATTAATCGATTTTCACTTAACGGCCAATACGTGTATCAATTAACAATTTTTATTTTGCTTTTCATTCGATGAAAATCACCAGAGCGACTGACGCGTTCGTTCCGGAATCGGCATATAAACAACTCAGTAACCATGGCTGGAGATTCAATGTAGGTCGATCATGTTCCGGCATTATTATTTGATCGTAAACTATTGGTTTTGTCGGTGCGGTTAATTTAATGCGCAACCCGACGAGTATTTTGCGTGGAAAACCAGCGAGCCCGCTGGGAATGAAGAGCGGGTACACCTGGCCCTACGTGATTTCGCATAATAATTTAATACTTGACAGACCGTTATCACCCCCTTCGCAATAACAATTCTTTTCTCATGACGAATCATAAATTAATGAAGAGAAAATGACTATACCCTGATTGCATAAGAGTTTTTTATCATTAATTTATACTTAATTCTTAATACTTAATTCCCCATGCCATGTTTAACTGTCATTATAGTCTTCACTTTCGTATTCAATGATTTCATTAACATTGAGAATCATCAACATATGCATTCCGTTTGATCTCACAGTTATCTCTCATGCCTACCTTTACATCCAATTAACAGATCAATCCACATTGGACCTAGATCGTGTACCTTTATGGTGACACCGCAATAACCAATATCCTAACTCATATCCACCTAATGATCTAGTGCAACCACACACAATCTATTCGTCATCTTATTTAGATCAGAGTTTACCGAATACGACACGTGCATACCTGAGGGGATGATAACAACGTCGATAAGCTACCCAATCGTCAGAAAAGTAACATTCAAATATATGATAACAGAACTGATATTTTTCCAATCATAAATAACAATCTATAGGATGAGATAAATAAATACCATAAAAATATGCTTGCAGCAATGTATTGTCTAGAGTAACACGTAATAGAGTTATGCATCTGCCAACATTATATGACGCTTGACGTAATACATAGCCTACGTGGACGTAGATAAAGATACATAAATACGCGTAGTGCAATCCCCGTATCTACCGGAGCAGCCAAAGGCGTAGCCTAAGTATAAATAAAACAGGTAGACGAGATGCAGTCTCGCCTTGACGTTTTTTTTGTACTTTAATGCAAATTTTAAACATAAGGTTCCCAAAGTAACGATGCCAAGCCGAGGATTTAAAGAAGGGCCACGAACTTTTCGGATTAAAATGCGCAGGGGTAATCACTCTTATTTAGGGTAGCAAAATAGGGTGGATTCATTCCTTTTTTTTTCTTCTTTCTTTCCTGTTTCTTGTCTCCGCTTTACAGAGGACATATCTTAGCATTACACGACAGCAGAATTATTACCGAAAGTCATTCTCGTTTGCACCGTATACCGTAGTACGTATATATACCTGTATACCTAACCTATAAAGTAGTATATTTTACTATAGCACAACATTATCCCCTATCTCTTTGATTTTATTTTCTCTATATTCATTGTATCTCCTGACCATATATACGTTATACATATAGATATACGTATAACCTGCTCTCAATTTCAGACCAACGTCCAATATTCTCTATTCACTATTATAAAGAGTCCAGATCAGTCAATCGTCCACAAAGTCGTCATGTCTCCTCCAGTTAACATTTACGCCTGTAACTATAAACGCGCAGCTATTTCGTGCTGCTTTAAAGTTACATTGTTCTAGCCAGATGCTGTAATACGCTCTAGTATTTATGTAGCTGTATATATATATATCTGCACATACGTTCCAATCGATCGATCGATTTATAGTTTGTTAGCAAAGCGTCGATCCGTGCACGTATTCTGCTTGAACTGTTATGTGTGTGTGTATATATATATGTCGTAGGTGTACGTATATCTACTGGCAAATAGTCTATCTATAACTTTGAGTATAGTGTATATATATATATATATATATATATATGTAATTATCTTTCTAGACATTTAACTACCTATCTATTTATTTTTCAGTTTTTTTATCTTGTCAGCTTTTATTTGGTAGCTATGCAAACATTAACGCGAACGGA
Organism: Pachycephus smyrnensis; assembly: GCA_030142225.1. NCBI lineage: Eukaryota > Metazoa > Arthropoda > Insecta > Hymenoptera > Cephidae > Pachycephus > Pachycephus smyrnensis. The sequence continues at coordinate 1,702,064 of JARQST010000266.1, read as the reverse complement.
TCTCTGTGGAAGAGTTTGCTTTTCAAGTCAGCTATGATAGGAGAACTCGCCCTGGGCATCCGTGATCATGAGTGGATCGTACCGAGGTACACGAGAGCGTCGTTATTTTACCGGTAAAATGAGGTAAAATTGCTTAGTTTTGTTAACGGTTAGGAAAAAAAAAAAGAATGGAGGGTTAGTATATAGATATACTTAGTAGATACGTTTCATATCATTAATATTATACCTTAGAATGTTTTCCTATCTCTGACTTCAGTATTGTTTATACAGTAGAATATGCCTTGGTTATATGGAAGGTTAGTCTTGAAATAATATTTTTCGTTTACGTAATGGCGAATTACGATATTAAGCAATGTACTGTTTTGAACTGTTGAATAATCCACAAACAGTCAGGATAACGTTAATTGACATCTGTACAGAGAATCGTTAAAGCACGTACCAGTAGGGTGAACGTGCAATAGTAAATTCACAGTCGGTCTAGGCAAAGTCAAACACGCACAGGTTATTAGAATGTTAGAAATGCGATAGACGCGGTTTGCCGGTTTAATGGGTGAGCGATCGATGCCAACGCGAAGTTACTTGGATATAAAGGGAATTGGGTTTTAGTACGTAGATATTCTGTGAAGTACGGTATTTGAGAAGGAATGGCTGCCGGAACTGAGGCATTTCCTTATCTTCATCCCGACGATATTTTCGATGTTAGGCGATCCCTAAAACCCGTAAATCCCAAGACGTTGCGCCGTCGCCAATATATTTCCGGTTTGTGTGCGTGATGGGGGTGAATTTAAGGGTGGTTCATGGGGGGCGACAAAGTAAGGACAAAGGACTGCCTATTTTCCATGCGAAGCAGGTAAGGTAGCGGCGTCGAGATGGTTAACCCCTGAATTTAGTATAAAAGAGGTTGCGCGCCTGTTCGGGTTTTGCCCTCCAGCTATGTATTTGCACGAGGGATGGTAGCGAGGTTATATATGGTCGCGAGGTCGGAGGTGAGGCAGTGGTCAGTTAGATATATTGCGCCGGTGTTAAATTTCAACGGCGCAAGAGATAACAGTAATCTGAGGAGGTTTAGGATCCAGGAATGGCGCTGCTGAAATTGAAATGGCGGAAAAAAATACGGTCGATGGTTGCCAGTATTGTCAAGCTGTTTCTCCCTAGAGGATTGTAGGCTATGTGGATTGTATATAGTCAGGAGGGTGGATGAGGACACGGATCAGGATGGGAAGCTATCAGGCATATCAGACAGTCGATGCGCCTACTTGGCTAATGAAGTTAAAGTCGAGACGATCCGGTAGAAAAACAAAGACAACGGCTACAACCAGTAGAAATTCACGGTAGGTAAACAGATCGCTTTTCTGGTCCCACTACAATTTCAATTTAAGATTGAAAGCTCGCTTATATATATCTGTATATACTATATATTTATATTATATACAGATTCTCTAGAGCTGATTCGATAGGATCTGTCAGGATGCTTAATACAGTCATACTCGCTGGATGGAGTTTCGTGAAAATTTCATTAAGCTCGATCAATCACGCTCCGTCTAAATCCATCCATCTCCGCGCTATTGGTCACTCGAGCATTGCCCTAAAGAGTGGATGGATTTAGTGTCCTGCTGGTGGATTTAATGTCCCAACGTTTCGTGGCTGAGGAAGTGGTTCGGATAAACGACTGGGCGGAAGAAGCAATGGCTATATAGGGGGGTTCGAGGCAGCCATGAAGCCTATACCCAGTCATCCAGCCAAATCGGATCTAAGCGAAGGCTTTCGTGGATACGCGTCTGACCCAATCAGCTTTCCCGATTGGGCCGCCTTGACAAATTTCGGACTGAGCTATTCAAAGGGGAGTTCTCGATTTCAAGTATATGCAGCTTCACGGGGATTTCGACTACGAGACGATAGAGTGGTGGTACATATTCGTGGGTCCTCGAGAAATTGAGGGAAAGAGCCAGAAACACCCCCATTCGAGTCAGTCGATCGAGCGCAGTCAGCACGTGATGTGGTCGATGTATTTATTTGCTGGGGTTGCGCGGCGCCCTTAAGGGTTGCTTTTATTGAGACTACTCTCCGGCTTTATTCCTTCTACGTGCTTTACCTCAAGGTGGGGCTGATAGGTCCCCGTTTATACATCTAAGACATTCCTACCACATTCCCTCATCTCGATCAGGCCCAACCCTCATAATTATTATCATCCCCCCAACCTCTTCCAGCGCTTCGCGATACCGTTAAATTCTCCATTATCATCTACATACAAGTATGCGTTGAATATTTTGGACAACACCGTGCACAATGAACTACGTGAATGCATTCTATTGCAAGCACGAAATTGCCCTTCCCACATAGCGTCAGTATGCAGGCAAAACCATATTGACTGTGTGCAAGCAAACGCTCGAACGGTATTTCCGTTAGAAAGTCTTCCTCGCAAAGACCTCAAGTTACGTAGTCGAAAATCGTCTTCCTCGCGACGTCGTTTTCGTCGTCGTTTTCTCCATGGCACCATTTTCGATAACTAAAGGCGCGTTTACACCGAGGAGAATTGTGCCTCGCGACAGTCTCGTCTTCTCGTATAATGGCCTTCCACTTATCCTTGTACGCGTCTTCAAGTGTTTCGAAATGCTTCCAAGAACTTGTCCGCAAAACGAAGAGTTATTGTTCCCACGCGAACACCCTGTATATATACATATACATACTAGAGCGATACTGCACAGACCCTCTCTTGACGTTTCCTTCGTGATTTTCATCCCTTGTTTCTAATTAGAGCCGCTGCCAAGGCACGTATACGTATAGCTAGGTAACCTGCCAAACTATATGGGTATGATAAAGTGACGTGGAAAAGGTCCTGATGTGTTTATATAGGTATAGTAACATGGCAACATGACGTAACTGTATATTGTAACGTATTACATATAGCATGCGTACACCTACCAGATACATCGTCTATCCTTTGTGTATCACTCTTTATTTGTAAGCAGGCCGACTCTGCGCTTATCTGTAAGGAAGGCCTTGTAAGTGCCCCCAAGGGATGCTGGGTTACGAAGGTCTTCAGGATGTTCTCATGTCTAGCTATATCTTTTTGGCAAGCTACCACTCGCCACCTATACACCAACATAATTTCCTACCGTACTCGTAAACCCGACCTAACCTCTATGAGAACGTACAAGGATTCTTGACAACAGTATAGCGTCGAAAGACACAGGATTAAACGGAGATCGGTATCCGGTAACAAAGACAAGAGTTAAATTAAACACCGTGCACTTTCGTGTCGCATTTTTTCCACGTTCTCTCCGTGTCCCTCGTTTTCTTCTTGACTTTTATTTCTACCCTTTGTGTCTCGACTTTTCTATGCGCGGACGAGGCGCTATACTGATTCGACACCGTCATTGTTTTATGCACCGATCGATTTTCCATCCTCCATTCTTCCACGGTAACCTATCGAATAGAGCAGCACTCGATAGTCGATACTTATCAGTAAAGTTTTGCTCCGTTATTTTTTGTCTCTTCTAGTCCACAGCCAACCGCACGGCATCATGCAGTTGCGATCCCGTAGACGCGTGGCTGAGTAATAATTGCAGCTTCGATAATGCAGCTGCGAGGGGTTATTACCTTGCGAATAATTCCCAGCAGCAGAAGCGTCTGGAAGCTTCCAATCTGACTGGTATACATATATTAATACGTAAGCAGTAATCAGCTACCGTTACATATCGTTTATTAATCTCTTGCTACTGTACTGGTTTTTTGTAATTGTACATACAGGTGGGCACTTGTTTGGTAGCCTCGAGCACGGATATTTGATGGAAAATGAAAACTACGTTAATGGCGTTGGTTTTTTGTTTTTGTTGGAGAAAAACATTGTTTTTGTAATGAACTATGATTAATATTTGAACCGGTGATACTTTGGATAGTCTTACGTAATGTAATTGATAATTCGATTCTTTTCGATGCGATGAAGTAATACAACGAAGTAAGCTGATTGGTCAGTCAATATTCTTTTTGTAGCTTGTAATGTAAGATTGAAGACGGAACTTTAAGGCTTACGGAAAAATGACATTTTCTCGAAGAAATCGTCTACGAGGCAGGGGTTATCAAAAATTCGTAACGTACTACCCTCATTTTTCTTCCTTGAGTTTTCAGATAATTGAAATTATTTAGGTTAGCTTGACAATTTTTTATAGATCTGTCTTCGTTCGACAATTTGATTCTTGCTCGTCCGTGTGCATTCTTGCGAGAAAACAGTTTTGAATCTCGTTTTTTACTGATATTAAAAAAATACAAAAATGAGATATTATACGTATCACAAAAGGTATTGTAGTATAGATATAAAATTTATCACAGATATTATTGATATCAAACATTAATGGACTTCACTGTAAAGTCAGGGAATCTCAAGCAGCTGTGTTCTTATTGATACAGTTGAATGGCCGAATCTTATTGAAATTCCACATGAAGCATCACGACGATTTAGATGCGGCTTATTATGTTTGATGTTTTTCTCATTTAACAGAGGAAATCGAGTGTAGATTTTCATTTAAAGATATGATTCGTCCCAGCATGACGGTTGGTGCACAGCAATAGTAATTTCCATTGGCCAGTATTATCAAGTCAAAGCATTCTAGATCATGGACTTATATATATATATATAAGTCCATAAATTTGGCAATGGGCTATTTTGGGGACGATTTCCCTTACGTATTGGCTACTTTGAGGACATGTGGCTGTTTTGAGGTCTGTCCCCAAAGAATTTTCAGCGTAACGGCTGTTTTGAGGCCAATAATGGCATTTTCCAATGCTAGACACCCGGAACTGTGATGGGTTTAAAAATGGCTAGGTTAGGTTAGGTTAGGTTAGAATTCCAATGCTAGATGTCCCAAGGTTTAGTTTAAAAAAAAAAACACATTTTAGCTTGCCGTTGTGAATGCCCCATAATCCGCAAGGTCCTCGAAACAGCCATTGGATACGTTTATATATATATATATATAGCTATAAATCGATCATTCATTAATGTAAATCTGTACTCAATATTAAAATTTGTGAAATAATCAAAATCAATCTTACCGTGAAAACGTTCCATTTGGAAGATCATCACTGTTAATTAAAGAAAGTATTTTATATAGCTAGGAACGAAGATTGCCCCTGAATATCCCGGCGGCGAATTGTAATTAATGAAAAGTCAATAGCAGACAGTCTGACGACCAATCGCATTTCCCATATAGAGTGAAAAATCTCACCGCATCCAGTCGTGCCAAACCTTTATACCATAACAACGTCACCAGACGAATCTCATTGCTAGTCGTGTCACAAAGGTGAGAATTTCCTGAGAAAGTTCGTCCAAACTTTTCGCGGTATGTGACTTCGAAGGCGTTCGATGGTGTAGATATAGGGTACACGGGTACCAACCTATCCAGAACTAGGTCCGCCGTAGTTTCTTCTTGTTGGTACGGCAAGGAAAATACGAAATTGAGTTTCGTTGTAAAAACGTGTCGAGAAGGAGACACCCTGTAGATAGGCTACCTTATACCTAGCTACATATATATACCTAGAGATACTAGGTGAAACTAGATACAGATACAGTTTCGGATTTTCTGTAATAAAACGTCCGGTAAAGTGGTCAAGTTATATATATATATATATACACTAGAAATATATATGAGACTTATATGCAATATATCAATATATTGGTATATAAGTGATATAGTCGAGTAAATTGATTCGATTTGACGTAGGCGTAGAGCCGTTTTCGAGGGTGTACAAGCGAGGGTTAGTTTCCGTTTCCGGTAGCGAGCCTACTTCCGTTTTGGACTGTCCTGCGCGTCGAACAATAACGACTCTTCGAGCTCATCCATTCATCGACATTGGGAATATAATATCGACAACTCCATTTATATTCGGGTCGAAACGTCACGTAGGAGAAAATGTCAGCCATTATTCGTATCCTAGTGAAACGGTTACGTAAAATTCGCAGGTGCGATGTTTGCGTCTCCACTGTATCGACCGAATGGAACAAAGCATAAAAAGGCACGATACCGGCACGGAACAATTGTTAGAGCCGGAAAGACTCGAGGGATCGCGATTGCTGTAGTTACTGACAGTAATGCACTAGAAAATGTTCCCGTTGTGTCGGCGGGACGCAACGCTCCAGGAGCATACAGTACTGTTCAAGAAGTGTCCGTCGAGTGCACACTGCATTTAAAGCCAGAAGCACACTTTGGGGGGAAGATGTGACTTTTATTGAGGTTAAAAAGTAGTACGTCATTTTCTTTGAATTTATCTACTTTAAAGAGAAATTCTCTTTTTATTAGATTAATATAGGTATACGCTGACTCCAACAGGTATTCGAACAGTTAACTCGTGCAATATTTCTTTGTTATCACGGATTTCGTTTTATTTCTTTTTATCGCCTAAGGTTATATACGTCCGGACATTTTGGCAGCTCCAGGGGACTCCCTGTATTGCGTATGCATGCCGTATCCTATATGACGTGCTAAGGGAAGATGATTTCGACGTCGGCGTCGGTTTTCAAGGGGGTTGCCGAGAAAGCCCGGTCTCTCTAACCCGTGGAGTTTGGACCCGACGCTACTACGTTGCATTCAAATTGTATTCTCCTCCTACGAAGATAACTTTCCGAATATTCAATTTTACCAGGGTTACCACGATTCTTATGGCGCATATCCATTGGTCGGTCCCCATTCCTTTCTTGATCTTGTTTACCATACCAAGTATCTCTGGAGTTGAGAGAAAAATCCGTAGATATAAAGAAAATTGTTAACTTTCTTTACGTTACTCGTGATACGTAATAACTGCTTTCTTATGGTTTTCGTGATAAATTTGAATTTTGGCCTTTATTATTGGGGCGTTGAAAGTACGCCGAAGAAGTTTTAACGCTTGTAGACACGGCGATAAGACAATGGCGGCATAAGACTTGCGTCGTCAGAAGGATCAATAAGTTCCGTCACTACTTCAATATACGGAATCACTTTAAACCGTATACTATGTGGCATGTGTCTAAAATGTTTATTATTATCAATGCGTCAATCAATTCCCACATTGATGTCGAATTATAGGGTAAGCAACCCTTTAGCCTGTTACTGGACTGAATATATTGATAACTTTGGGGAAACGGGATGTAAGGATTTCAGTCGGGCTTATCTCACCGGATATTACTCATCCCTTACTCGTATACCCGTACCGTTTGAATTTATAATGATCCAACCTATCAACCTACATTCTAAGATCCCGTATGCTCCAGATGGAAATAACAGTTTCCGTTGAATTTATAAAAGTACGCGTTACACGATAATCGAATTAGTCTTTAACGTCTTTTCAGAAAAGTGAGAATATAGTATTAGTGTGTATTATAAAAAATAAAAAAAAATAATGAAAATGGGAAAAAGCACTCATGCCAATGTCGCTAACTGTCGGACAACGAAAAAATCCGACCTTAACGATAACATCTGGACAAGCTTCATGTCGATTTACGGAAATTTCACGTTTCCTTCCCTGCCAGCTTTCCGAGGGATGAGAATGTTATACCTACCCCTATGTAACCGAGCGACACGGAGTAAACTTACCTATGCTATTCTATTGGTCTGTTGAATTCTTACCTATTTCCTCTACTCTGGCATAGCTAATCGGCAAAGAGTTTCCTCAAGAAATTGCCCTGAGCTTTTTCCTTTACGATAATTGTTATAGTGCACCTTCGTGCATCCGAAGATTCGACATCGAATGCACACCCCTTCCGGTCTCATCGCGTTACACCAGGCAATCCACCCTTTCGATACCTCTTATACCCGTTGATATCCTCTATATATAGGTGTGTATATATATATATATATATATATATATCTACGAAATTGCAATAGTTTCAATGGCGCTACAGTAACGCGCTCCATAACTGCTATCCGGAAATTTCCGGATATCGTCTAACGATAAGCAATTTGTCTTGTTGCCGGTCGGAAAAGGTTGCGCGCGCATGGGGTAAACTTAGATGGAAACTGATGGCTCTGAACTGCGAAAGCGACGTTACCCCCTCTGGGATTTGTCCCTTTCGAAAATCTCACTGTACTGGCGGAGCGAACGAGACAAAAGGGGTTGAAGGAAAATAGCGCCAAGTAGAAAACGAGCTTTCGGGTGAGAGACGATAGCACAGAGTACAGTGAAAAATTTTGTAAATTATAGAAGAATTTTATTTATTCGAAAACCACAATGGTCCTTTGATAGTTGAACGGGTACGCCATAGAATATGTGGATTAATTTTTTTTAAGTATATTATACCGAATTACGTAATGGCATTTTGTGTAACTTTACACTCTGAAAGTATTGCGTAATTTGAAGCTTGGAAAATATTGACAAAGGACATACAGAGGATATCAAGATTCTCTTGCTAGAGCTTAATTACAGACATACAAGAGACCTGCCCTCCCTCTCCCTCTATCATTGACCTAAATCACGACAGTGAAGGGGTTTGGTTATTCCTCACTCGTCATAAATATGTCGATATTTCGATAACGAGTCCTGTCTTGCTTATAAACCAAAAGAAGATTCAGTCTAATAGATCCGACATTCTAATAGTACGTAATAAGTAGCATATGATAATATCTACAGAGAATCAGACGCAGCGCGATAGCATTGACAATAAAAGATATCTGAGAATTTTTCGCAGTGCGGAGTCAGAGAATCTTCCTGTTTCCCAAATAAACATAACCTTTCGTATCGTCGATTTCTTTTACGCTCCCTCTATCGACGCCGCCTGCCTTTACCGCGAGAATACTAAGAAAACGAGGTCGGACTGCAGTAAACTTAAAAGTTAGCCCGTCGGAGTTTCCAGCGGTTAGTTCCGCGAAATCGACTTTGTGTAGCGTAGCGTATAGGTAGAAGTTAGCACGGTGCGACGGGCGAGAAGAAAAAGGATAGCATTAAGTATATATATATATATATGTACACCATAGATATACATAAGAAATAGAAAAAGCAAAGAAAGCTGAATACACGGCGCATTCATTTAAGAAACTCGAGAGGATAGAGGGGGTGAGGGAATGCAACAGCACACTAGCACATAGGTAGGTAATGACAATGCAGCCAGTCTAAAACAGATACAGAAGATGCCACTTGGCAGCTATTGTCCTTATCAAAGGTACGGTGGAGACAGAAGGGGTTGGTGGTTTGGGGGACGGGAAGGATACGATATATTCAAGAGTGGTTTCGAACCAGGAAGACACCCCTATTCTATAGAACGGAGTGGGTAGTGGGATCCCTGGCACAATTACAGAGATAACCCCGTTGCCCTCCTGGGAGGACCCCCTTTGGCACGGCCCTGACTCACTGCATATCGCCCAAAGCGAATATACGAAAATCCCGAACGAAATAACCCAGCCGCGAACCGCATTTGTGTTAACTTAGGACAAATTGAAAGCTCGAGGGGGACCTTGCTCCCAATTTGTCTCCGGCGATACTATTTAGTTTGCTAAGGATTCTACTATAGGCTGTGATGCACCCCTCCTTCCTAACTACTTCTAACGCGCATCCTCTCTTACTCTTATATACCCCATCTTTCTCTCGCTCTCGATTAACTACCGACCGTGACAATGGCTAAGGGTCTTTGCTATATTGCTCTGGTAACTAACGCGAAATTCCTTAACCTTTGCTTGGTTCGAGCAGTTTGGAATATAGGGTGAGTTTGAAATATACTTCAAGGGATGTGAAGTCAACGTTCACAGATTATACAACACAATAATAATAAACTACGTGAAAATTTTAATTATCGTATTTTACTAGTATAGGGATATGGTTAAACGTATATTATGAGATATTGACGTAATTTAAATTTTTGAGATTAGATTGACTGAGACTCTATTAATCATAAAATTGAATTTCAGCTTGAATTGAAATGCAACTGGCTGATACTATTATCGTTACTAGGATCTCTTATGCGCCATTTATAAATTACAAATGGATCGCTTAATTACAGAAACTGCTACGCATACAACGGTACATAGTTGAAGTTCAGAAGCAATCCGTTCTATCGTTTATTCGCTTTGCCAATTTCACGCACAAATTGCTGTTGTATAAACTGCCATTTAGAAGGAGTAAAACAAATCGGCCGATTACATTGTTTCGTGCATTCGTCCTTTTTCTATCGTTCGCTCGAGAAATTTATCCTCGTTCGTCCGGCTCCGATTACCCGCTTCGTATCAATATTGTTGTGCATATTAAGCGTGCAATATCGATGAAGCACGATACATCAAAAGCACTGATAAGCACGTACAAAGTACGTAAGCAGAGATACGTTTTAAACAGTAACAAATTACAATATTCGTATAACTCCTTTTACGGGCGTTTGGCGAAACTTTCTTTTTATCGAGAATCAAATAAATTACAGTATACCTAAGGCACTGTCCTATATACAGCTGATTTAACTTGCTAACCGTATCACCGGAAGCTGTACTTATTCCAAAAACTTCTGCGAAGAACCAATGAGAACTGTTCGCATCGATAAAAATGTCGATCCTTTAAAACATTTCATTGGGTCTTGTAAAAGATTTGGTACAGCACGTGCTAAAAATCATTTGTCGTTCTTCACTTTCACGTCACAGTATTAATTGTATGTGGATATCAAGTTTAAGTGGCTACAAGTATACTCTTTCGTGGTGCAATAACAAAAATTGTTTTGATAACAAACATTCTGTAGATTAACCACGTAATTCTATATGGTTATATATTTTGCACGAGATAGAACCACACGTGTGTATTCCGAGAGCGTTTAGGTGTTGGTTCCCATTTCTACCCAAGATACATCCACGGCTACAAGCCATTTTCTTACAACTTAACAATATTGTAATGAAACACACGGTACGGTTGATGAAAACGCGAGCAGGTGTTGCGCCCACCGCAACTGTGCAACAGCAAGGCTTGACTGTCTTCGCTATTGCGAAACAAGAACCACATTCAAGATATTCGAGTAATTTCAACGTAGGAATATTCATGAGTGAATGCCTAGCTATGCTAGCTACTGTTCTGCCTCTATTCACGGTACAGATGGGCCGCCATTGGCCGGGGTCAGAAAGCTTGCTTTACGAAGCAGGAAATCCATGCAGATGAGAGAGCAGATCCGGACTGCAGCATCCACGCTTTAATTAGACAAACTGCAAGATTCTCATGTGTCGATTTATGACGTTGAAATTTATCATAATTAGGTTACTATACTAATGAGCCATTGATGGATTTGCAGTATAATTACTTGTGTGATTAATCATATCACTCTTCATGGTAGTAACGTCTAATTCTACGAAAGCACAATTTTAACCTTAAGTGAGTACCTAACCTATATTTGTCTGAAGGAAGTCTAGTCAATTTCTGAAAAGAAACGGATCTTGCCATTCCATTATCCACTCTGGTGTATCGTTTCTCAATAGTTCTCTACCCTTTTCTCAATGGCGTATAAGGAAGGTACCCTGGGCTATAGTATCGTCACTCACGACATTCAATACGTCCTGATTATTTGCACTTGGAGAAAAACTGCTTACTATAGTGTATTAGGAAATCTATAGATTGGTATTTACAAATGCGAAGTGGTTTTTGTCAATCTTTTTTCGGAAAGTAAAATATTGCACGTATTCATTAAGTGCACCGAAGGTATAGTGCTTACGGTATAGTGTGTGTAAAGTGGGTCAGAGCCACCTGTTACGGATATTTAAAAAAATTATACCCTCGCGATACTAGTTTTACGTAATCTTCTTGATTGGCTAGTTTATTTTTTATTTTTATTCTTCGTGTTTTTCTTTTCATTTTTAGGGAGACCAATGGTACTTCCACCCTTGCAGACGATGACGGCGAACGAGGGTGAGTCACTCGACGTCGTGGTGGAATTTTGCGCGGCGCCTTCTTACACAAAAGTTTTATGGTTGTCGAAGGAAAGCGTCTACGTACCCGGCGCTACGGCCCGCGATGGCGTCCAAGCACTTACGATAGAGGTAAGTTTGTTGAACGTTGTTGAGCTTTGCGATTTTGAGGTCGAGTGGAAATATTTTCTTTAGCTGTTAACATCGTGAATGCCAAAACTCTCGCAGAAGAGTGAGAATAGCGTTTAATAAAAGTTTTCAAAATTTTCAAAAAGAACAAGGAAACGGGAGGAAAAAAAAGTAAATGAATCAAAGTGAATCGCGCGTATTCTTGTAAAATTTATCGTGAAAAATTCGACTTTCCACGATATTTTTCTCACAAGTGAATAATGTATTCCTCATACGTCAGACATGTGTGCATCGTTCAAGTCGCTGTCCAAAAAACCCCGTAAATTGCATTTAAAAGTATAAATTCCGGTTGGGAAAAACGAGGTATTCCCATGGGATAGACTCTTCGTGTATACAGTATATTTATATATGGTATAGAAAACGTTTATACATAGTAGATATATATCTACTATCAGTCCATAGCCTATCTATCTGAAACTCTATTTTTTTTTCTAATTCTTGCGTATACATAATTTTCAGTATAGACTGTATACTATGATAATACGATGGCTATCACCCAGCTAATTACACCGATAAATTGCGTCGGTCGGGAGATCAAAGTTTGCGGAAATCCAGGATGCGTTTGAAATTATGACGGGGATGTAACTGTTTGATTCTCATATTCTCCTGAATAATATATTAATGTTCAGTAGGTACGTAGCAAATGGATCTGGGGGCTGGTATATTTAAGGGCTAGAGAGGGAATCGTGAATAAAGGACACAGGGAGGGTTCACGATGATGAGGATCCTTCCTATCCCAGACTAAAGGGACGGGAGGGGTAAAGAGAAGTTTGAAACGCGAAGTTAAATGGAGCAAGAAACTGCGACTCTTCGTATATGTAAAGAGGAACATGGGGAATGAGTATGAGAGAGTAAGACAGATTTGGAAAAAAGAAAAAGAAGAATCCGAAGGTTCAGGCGTCTGTTCGAAATCAGCAGATGTGCAGAACATTTCGATTGAATGAATGCTTTTAAAATATCCTCAGACTAGAGTCACGGAGACGTCCTGGAATTCGTTACGCGAAAGATCGTATAGGTACGTCATATGAAAGCTGGAACACCGTAAGCTATCGACAGTAGGTTTAATTGCTTCCGTTTTCACGATTACCGCCATTTTGTCCAGTCGCAATTTTATTGTTCCGTCAGCCAGAGACGTAGTGATTTTTTGAAAAAAAATTGTCTCTCACAATACCTGGAATAATGAGAAAAAACAGTTTTGGAAATACTTGGAACGAGATAGTAAAGTAATCATAACGATTCGTAATTAATAAGAATTTTTTTACATTCATGGAATGAAACACTGCAATTTTTTTATTTTATTTTCTGTTGCAGGACGGTGGCACGGAGGCATGCTTCAGGACGGTTTTACGTTTCGAAACTGTCCAATGGTCACATGCCGGTGAATGGCTACTCCTGGTCCGGTCGCCGGAAGGGATTGCGGACGCTTCCGTTTTACTCAACGTGACGCGAGCATCCGGTTACAGCCACGCCCATATCCGATCACTAAGTTTCTCAAACCTTTTTCTCTGTCTAATCCTATCTGTACTCGTACAGCGCCGCCGTTAAACTGCCGGTTCGCGTGATATAGAATAGAACGAAATCTCTCGACAAATAATAAGGCTCACCCCACGACGCCTCCTTCGGTAAAGGGAATGCCGGTGGATAAGGACGATATCCGCCGGAAGTGAAGTGCGCTGTAATGGAACTTTGTAGATAATTACTTTTTATAAAGTGAACCCTATATAAGACAGGTTGGTAAGATCAGTATTACGAACGAATTTAATTAACGTTTAAACGCGTATAGTGTAATAGACGTATACGTAATAAATTGCTATACGCGCGTGATCATGGGACGCCATTGATCGTGTACTAAACAGAATATAAGTGAATCTCGAAAGGAGCCAATTTAGAAAAATAAAATTATTCTAAACTGGCCTAAAACGAATGACACGATATTAAAGTATTTAAACGTGCTTACCTTGTGACGTCCATAATCGCTAATGCAGTTATTGGCCTCGACCTTCCCGGTTCAGTCGGGATATAATTCATTAGAATTTATAGTATATTCTTATATATTGTTGATCCGTACAGAATATTAGCAGCCATCATTCTTGTTTCTCTCATTTACGTATCCTCGGAATTCTTATTGTTCGTGTATCTGCCTGTATACCTACCCCCTGTAGGTACAAGATATTCAGAGTTATGACGATTCCATATTGATGATTAGTGTCTAACTCGTGATTACGGGGTCCTAAAGAGAAAGAAAATATGCAAAATTACGCATATACTGAACACACAAATGGCGACGGTGCTTATTTCTTGATGTAATCGCAACGGCAAACGATTCATTCAAGATATTAACTGACCTAACGAGAATGACGACTGTTTCAATTGTACCGTAATAACCTAACGAGGTGTCGCTAATTGTTTAAGGGAGAACAATACGTTTGTCAGAAGCCTGACAGTGAGTCGCGCCGTTATTGAATTTTTGGTAGGTAAGACAAAGGAATTCGGAGGAACATCATCCCACGAAGATATTAAATGATTGTGAAGGAACTGGACTCGTTTTATCATAATGGGGCACTGTATTCTGTGTAAAAGTAATAATTTTGCATTGTAAATAATTGTATAGATAATTTATACGTATTATGGTAAAAGGGGACGTTTGTATTGTCGATTGCGAGGAATCTTGAGATTAATGAGAAAAAACGATATATATATGTACGATGCGGTGAGGAGAAATTTTCCTTTAAGTGAGAATGTTACGTGCAAGCAGACGTTTTCATGGAAACTCGAAGCGAGTCCATGAAAACGAAACGATAATGAGGTAAAACTTTGTCGCGTACAAGCGGGAAAATACGTCACCTCTCGATGAAAACTTATCGTGCTAAATATTACAGCATGGTAATAAGGGCGAAACATTATTTAGGGAAGTGGCGTTGAATATTAAGGATATATAGGTAAATGAATAAATAAATTGTTGTATATTATATATTATAGGTCATTAGATTTGTAATATGTACATAGGTCATTGTATGTGTATGGGCTATTACACGATATAGCCTATAACGACTTATGTAGGGACATTGTTAGATAACATATATTTATTATTCGTTGATATATTTTTGTAAAGTTTTATTTAGTTATAGATTCCTCGTATCGTCTCGCTTCATCATCTTGTCCAGTTATTATTTTGCCCATTGGCGGTTAAGACATTAAAGAGTTTCCTCGCTGCTTTTCATCGGCGTTCGTCGAAGAGCAGCCAATTAAATTGTCGCGCGACAGTGATCCCCACTCGTGAAATTTTAATGGGTTATTGAAAAATTCTAGTATAAAGTGAATCTTTGTCATTGACGTGAATCCACTTTCGTAAGAGCGACAGAGATGGACAGTAATAAATTTAATTCTTGGCCGTCGTGGATGTATTTTTCATCAGAAAATAAAAGTAAAAAAAGTAGACGCTATTCAATCCGGTACCAGGGATGCTTTCTGACTATTTTTGTTTTTTTTCCGTTTTTCTCTTTTTTTAATCAAAAAAATCCATGAGAATTTTTCGTACTGGGATCAAACAATTCTTTTTAAATTATTTGTTCGCGCGTTATCTAATCCCTTCGCATCTTGTACGTTAATAATATTGCGTGTATGAATGGATACGTTTTCTCCATGTTTATGACCAAAATGATTTTTAAAAATGTGGTATAACTGTTCGAGTGACGAGCCTATTCCAGAGTAAAAATTTCGAAATAAGACTATATAGTTCTCGTAATGTAATCACGTAATGGCGGCTAATAATTTGCGCGTTGCAAGTTGCGGTTATCACTAAGGACAAGTATGTGTTCTAAATAGATCTAAATATTACGATTCTCTAATATGAATTTATTAACGATAAATCGCTTTGAAACTTTCATTTTTTGAAGATAATGATTTACATTAAATCAGTGGCCGGGTTATACATTCGTGCGTTATATGTCAATAGCGGTTAACGGATAGTTGAATTATATTCGTTACGAGTCATCGACGCGTTTCGATAAATGTGTAATGATAACGTTTCTCCTAATACTCGCTCAGAAGGAATTAAAGATAATTGCGATCTATTGTTCCGTACGTATATTTTAAAACTTGTTCCCGTAGTTGGGACAGATTTGGCCGTAATTGTAATGTGTAGATTTGCACAAGATATTGTTGAAACAATTCATTTAACGGTTTGGCACTCATTATCACGCAATTATTCGCGGATAGAGGCGATAATGAGTAACGAGTCTGGTATTAATAGTCATTGCGCGATTTCATTTGCCGAAGAATAAATATATAGGTTGACAGAACGACAAGCCACATTCTGTTTGTAATACGATTAAGTGATTATAAAAAATACAATTTTTTTTACCAAATGTTGCGAAATTTAATATTGTAAATAAATATCAATTTTTTATAAGTGTGTGGTAAAGTCTGCGAACGCTTATTTCATAAGATGTCGGATGCAGGGCTTGTGAAAGATTAAATCTATAAATATTTAATGTCAAAGATGATCGACGGATTAATTAATTTTTTTTCAAAATAATTTCGCTCTGTTTCAAAACCGCAGCCGTAAAAAAAAAAAACTTCAATGATATTTTTGTTCTTGAATGTAATCCCGCATCCAATATCTTACATGCAAAAACAAAGGATTTTTTGCGAGGGAGGTTACAGACTTGTTAGTAAGAACAAGGATTGACGTGATCCTTAATTAATATAAGAGAATAAAAGGGAAAGTCAATTTGTACATAGAAGTACGTAAGGATAATAAACTGACGGATTAATAGAGAATTAAGAACGCGTTAATTGTCGCGAATAAACGATACTATTATCGATAATTAAAATGACATTGAAAATGCAATAGTGTCTCACAGAATGCCAGAGCGTTATTTCAAAAAATCCCTGAACCTTCCCCCTATATATACCCATACCGAAATCGTCGTAATCCCATAGTAATTTCAGATCGACCACCAGTAACAAATTCTCAAGCGATTACGATTCCCCTGAAAATTAATTGATGTTTTTTTGTTACCCCTGAAAATATCGGCAAAGGGCAACGTGAGAATTTGCAAACGGCGGCAGACAACTTTCGCAAGAATAATCATTTTGTTAAATTAAATTGAGAATAAACGTGAAAACGAGCTTAGCTATACGAAACGTACGAGTTTCGCTCTCTATGGAAAATTTAATCACGTGGAATATCATTACCACCAAACGTTACCTACTTTCACTTCACATTCGCTTGTAATGATGTTTCACGTGTGACGAAAGATCCAATGAAATTTCGGTACACTTAAATTCCCATATTTTACGGCATCCTTCGTTGACGTGTACCATTCTCCTACCAAAAATGGCGGTCGCAGCCACTATACTTATATATCTATATATACTGTCAGAGATTTAATATCCTTAGAATTTTGAGAATCAATCGAATCTACTGGATGCCGTTGAATATTCCTTGTGTGACATGCTTTCTAAACCCCCCCCCCCCCCCCGCGCGTCACATAACGTTAGATGTTTCGGTACGCGCCAACTTTTTCGTATATAGTATAATAGATCCACGTCGCTTCGAATGCCCAGGGCGGTCAAGTCAGATTAATGGCGCGAGCAGTAGTTTGTC
The DNA here is from genome assembly GCA_030142225.1 of Pachycephus smyrnensis. Lineage (NCBI taxonomy): Eukaryota > Metazoa > Arthropoda > Insecta > Hymenoptera > Cephidae > Pachycephus > Pachycephus smyrnensis. The sequence continues at coordinate 1,684,436 of JARQST010000266.1, read as the reverse complement.
ATAGGGCATGCCTTTGTACGCCATCAGATAGCACTCGAGAGATTTGTGCGTAAGAGAGAAAGAGACACAGAGAGAGAGAGAGAGAGAGAGAGAGAGAGAGAAAGAGAGGGGTATCCTCCTGCTTTGAGTCATGACTCCCTTACTCCGTTCTCTTTCCCTGTCTTTCCTCTCTTTCTCTCCCGCCTCTACTCCCACTCATCACTACTAATTCTACCCTATCATTTCACTGGCGAATATTACCTTGCGTTTCTCTTGACTAGTAGAAGTCACTCTGGAGTCTGTCTGCAAAAATAATTTATTGAAAATAAACTGGTGCATTTTAATTATTTTACTGATTAGAAGCATCTTTCTTCTAGAAGATTCCTCTCACCAGGTGCAATCTACGTTCGAGCATTTATATTGTAAATAACTAGAGGAATAGTTGCACCTTGTGACTGGTATTATAATAACTGATTTTCCTTTATACAATACTCTTCACAAACTATACCCCAAGATATGGAGAATTTCTTTTACAGTGAAACGATAAGACGAATTAATTTAACTAGAAGATTCATGGTATTACATGTATTGAACAGATTTAGTCCTGAGATATAGTCCGTTTTGATAACATCATGCACTTAAAATCGTATAAGGTAACTTTACAGATACGTACCGCCATGGTCATTCGACGAGAAGCGAGTGGATGATTTAAACGTAAAGCGATAATGATTTTTCATAGAAGTATTTTCGAATGGTCTAAACTAACGATTAATTAATTTAAGTGGATATCTAAGGGTGACGTAACACGCGCGCATTGTATTTAAGTAACGGTATATCTCCTCGGCGACGTGCAACGAGAAAGCCGACGATATATTTACCCGATAATAAAAATTAAAAAAAAATATAAAGATTACGTTCGTTCCGGGGGAGGATTTCTATATTTTTTAAAAGGGTCACGCCTTTCTCGCTGAACGAACGCGCTTATGTCGCCAAAGTTACGTGAATGTTAATTATGGGAATAAGTGTAACAAGGCACTAACGCATTCGACCGACATAACTTACTAATCCTATTATACATATAAAATAAACCAAATACCAAATGGCTATGTATTATAATTGCAAGAGCAAAACAATGTTACTTATGTTACAAGATAGTGTTATACTATGGAGTAAACTGTATACGTCCAAACGAATATTTCCAAGAGTTTTCTATCTCTCACTCTAATGTCTATTATAAACGTAGTACCCACGACTAATCCCATTATCATTCCCCAAGACCCATCGACAGTGTAATTAAGAATAAGGACGCGGACTCTCTTGGTAGATTCACAAAGGAATCACGTTAATCCAATACTCGTAAATTAAGACGTGGATGCACCGCAATACGGAATATCGTAAAGGGTAATAAGACTAAAAAATCGACGAAGACTCCAGTATCAAACTTATTTCCGTTTTAACGAATTAACCTCGACCAATTAACAACCGGCTAGGAACCCAAGTCTCGGAGGTCCGACCTTACAAAAGCTGAACAACGTCTACGAGGAGCCAGTAAATTACTCTTAACTTCTTCGGAGGGTAAAAATTACGGAGTTGTAAGGTTAGGATGGGGCTTAAATCCGCCCCTACACCCCTTTTCCAGGGAGACCATAATTCTTGGCCCTATCTACACAGAAACCGTTCCTTGGCTGAACCTACCCGACCCACGGGAATCGCTCGTCATTTATTTATTTCTCACATCCGGTGGGACGTACCTGTCACCTGCGAGAAAGCACACGCGCGTATTACGGGTATACGCGGAGGGTGCAGAGGGTGGAACGTTGAAAGTACTTACAGATTGAGTAGGTTAAAAAAACGCTACGTAAAATTGTATACGTGTCAGAGCGATAGGTTCTCGTTTTAGCCAATCAGAAATTTGCCATGAAAAATCGATCCCATCGAAGGCGTCAATGTCGAAGCGGTGCTACTTCCTTTCAGACGGCAGCGACGCCTTCTCTTTTCATTGCTGACTGTCTCGTACCCCTGAGTTAAAGGCGGCTCTTTAAAAGGACATTTAAGGGGATCATCTAGGGTAGTCAGAGGGCTGAACGAGCCATGACAAAATTGAGGGCCTAAATGCTAATTTTGAATTCCGCGCACTTTCTCTTCCTCGACGCTTCAGGTACATATCGCGTACCTAGGTGCTTATACGTACGTTGTGTATTCGATGTTTGAAATTCGGCCCTGACACTCAGTTGGAGCCTGAGAATAACTCGAATTCAATTTGTGTTCCTAGCATTGCGCAAGCTGCGTTACAATCCCGGCTGTCTGCCAAAGGGAGATCCCGTAATTGCTTTATCCACGGCTTAGCGGCTTGTAAGTAAACTTTCATCCCTTGGATTTGACGCCATAAACAAACTCACGGATTTATAGTAGTTTCGCGTTACGGAACGAGGAGATAAGTGGACATAAATTCTGCCTCCGACAGTGATGTATACTCCTCAAAGGAACCATTGATTTATCTATTTGTTTCCTTCCTGTTATCCGACCGATCAAAACTTTGTTCCTGGTATCGTTTCTTGCCTTTTCTTTTGTTCTTTTTTTTCATTCCCACGATAAACGCACCTAGGGATACCTACATGAGAAATTGTCGATTCTTACTCTTTGGTTTAATTTTTTGTTTCTTTACTCTTTCGTTTATTCTTTTGGCGAACGGGGGCGGGAGGCATTAAAGTGCGTAGAACTTCGACTTTCTTTCCGACGCAAGTCTCGCGAGAGATTGCAATTTTAATTTTATGGAAATTGGAAGACGCGCCCTCGCGATTTTGCGAGTTTATAAGGTAGATTCGCGACACGACGGGCTCGGATTATAATGATTTATATCCTCAGCGAAAATTTTGCAAAGGTACGACAAGGAACAAGAGGGTGCGGCTGGATCCATTGAAAATTCGCACGTGAAAGTTACGCGTCTGCATCTCGTTTCAGTGCCGGTAATTCTGAGCGTAAATATACGAATTGCATAACGGATGCATTTATTACCCAATGAATGCAACATGCAGCCACCGCCCAAGGTGAGGGAGATAAAAATATACGAGACACACAGTCAGGCTCTTTAATTTTATGCAACTGTGTCGTCCGCTTTACGCTCGAGGAACGAAGTGAAGCTTCTTCAAGGATGTCAAATGGGCTGTATGCATAAATCGATGGTATAAAAATGTGTGGGAGGACTGCAAGCAATCCTGATTGCATTCACTATCCGTATAATGCACGCGACAATTGGTTCGTTTAAAAAACTTAACCGAATTACCTTCTGCACTGGATTATCGATATGCTTCTACTTCTTCCTCTACTTCTTTAGCTTCCGCTCCTTCTGTAGTATCACTCTCCATAATTTACCCCCTTGTATGGATATATTCACGTAGGTAAGTGGTATCTGATAAAGACGTGGGAAGTATAACCAGCTCGTACAGCTGACTTTGTGCATCGAACGTGAGCATTATGCAGCTATGGTGATTACGGGATTGGCTTTTCAGGTCAGGAGGACTAGGTCGGTATCCACCTATGTTCATTATCTGTTTAACATTGACGACATTATCTGGTAAAGGTCGAGTTTAAGTGCTGTGCCTACACTATGCTTATTCATCTATACAACTGAGGCATTACTCAGGCAATTACTTATGATTTGTAAGCGTGAAAATGAGAAAAATAAAAATGCATTATTAAGGTTAGGAAAAACTGTGGGTTGCGTTAAGGACACGTGTCCTTACGGTAACGTTGTTGGGGAATGAAAAAAGTTTTGTTACGTGAATTCCCCATATTCCTTAGATACATACAAACTTTTGATAGCAATTTAAGAATACGCGTGAATTACATCCTTACTGTTTTGAAATTATAATTTAAATCTTTCGAGCTTGAGACTTTTTCTCTGGTTTTGACGTGTAAGATGTATAAAGTGCAGACTATAGTTTTGCCTGCGTATGCTCCGTTTTACAGTTACGATCCCGGTACCATTTGATTGCTCGTAAATCTGTACTTATATATTGAGTCAGACGTATTTTTCCTAAATTGCATTTTTATTGTTCAATGTTGATGCTCCTATGCGATGCAATTACCGTCGAATGTAAAACGTACCGAGTCAACGATAAATTCAGCAATTTTGCAATAAAAACGTGAGACGCCTTTAAAGTTTCTTATTTCAAAAAGAATGATATTTGTGGATTGAGATAAGTTTACGATGAGCACGAGAGTACCTAAAATGCACTGATGCACTTTATTGTTATTGCAATAAAATTCAATTTAATCATCAAGGAATTGACTAGGGATACAATTTTCTGTATTGATAAGCATTATTCGAGTTTTGTAAAAAAAATCTGCCGTCGCAAAACCAAACTTCTGTCTCCAAGCAATCTACTGATTTTTTGCGCTTACGAAACTTGTAAAAGCACGACTTTTCAAAGTTAATCTGAATAAGGATGGCAGATGGCAGATTCGCGTTATAAAGACGTGCAGCTCCCTCAAATTTCCTTCGTAAGACATTCTTGGTTGAAAAGATAATGAAAGACGTAGTCTTGACTCGTGGCGTACTTTAAGGTCCACAGGGACTGAACGTAAAGAAGCCGACGACGTTCTTAACAAAGCGAAATCACATCTTAAGTGTTCGCTGTTAATATTATATGCTGTTCCCAGCCCCGAATAACGTTTACCCTATTTCCATTAGAAAATTTCTTAAGCCTAATGGAAATAGGGTAGACGACAAATATTTAACAAAAATAGTGAATCATTTCACGCCACTGTGCCCCTATGCTATTGACCTTAGAACGAAGGCGTACGCGGAATAGCTTTTGTATACCTATATATACGCTTATGGTAATAAATAGATAAGGAGAAACACGTATAGACTTCAATAGTTATGGGAAGTAAATTTGTAGACGATTTCAAGGTTAACAACGACGAGTCTACAATCCCGAAAATTACCTCGAACCGGTAGCCTTGGCCATTCGTGAAAATACGATTTCAAGACATTTCGACAGACTGAATAGATGTCCAAAAGCGTCGCGACGCATCGCCGAATTGTTTCATGAAATTAAAGTTAACTGATAACTCGATTGAGATATAATAATAGATACCTTTTTTTTGGAATGGAAAATAAAAAATGAACCAATTTACGAGAGAACAATTAGAGGATTTAAGAAAGCCGCTTTCCAGCCTTTTGTCGAGGTTTCGCCAAATTTTTTATCTCTCCCCCTGAAACTCCGTCTCGTCTGTTCTAAAAGCCTCAGACTTTGTTACTTTGTTTGTCTCTCGTTAAGAGTAGACGACAGCCCAAAGTTACGACACTAATTGTTGCTTAAAGTGTTTCAAGCCAGACGCGCCACTGTCAGTTGAGAGACACGGAGACAATGGCAATCAATTTCAAAGTTAGTGGGTCACTACGCCAGTGGTTCAAGTGCATTATAGCTAGATTTGGCTAGACGTCCTTGCGGTGTCGTTGGCTTCCATACATTATGCTAATCGCACAATTTTAGTATATGTCACACTGGCAATTATGAAAAATGCTCATTCAAGTATACAAATACACATACACCATATTGATTTCATAAAGAATAAAATATATAAAAACGAACAGCCGAGGATTTCAAGCCTATAAGATCGAGTGTATCAATGTCACTAGTGAAGAAAAAGTATCTATTTTTTTTCTACGTACAGTATACTTTCAAATATATATCATCGTCAAATTTTCATACAGAAGTCTGAAAATTGATCAACAGAGTTATTAAAAGCTCTTGGTATACCCTTTACCTTAAGAAGCATTCAATTTGCATCCGTAAATAGAAAGTTACCGACACACCTGGTCCACTCCCTTTCGTGCATTATCACTCGACGAGGATGTGACTAACTTCGAAAATGACTTTAACCGTAAAGTTACCTTAATTAAAGCAATGACTACAGAGTTTCGAGTATCTAAGCTGACGAGCCAAATAGACTGCTACGTAACCTATCATCACAGTATGACACGAGACAAAGAGTAGGTCAAGTTCAGTAGTACATGGATGGAGTAACAGTCAAGTTACTCTCGCTTTCATATTCCCCACGCGTACGTACTCGAGCACCCACTATCTCATGACAATTACATCGTAGCATCCGCATGCAACTTACATTGCACAACGTGTACGATACTTATTTACATAGAGGCGAATCCTTCCTCGTGACAAGATGCTATCGCCGTGACAATATCAATTCAGTCAAGTACATCGCGTTCCATTTTTTCCCTCATTTTTCTCTGCTTTCAATGTATTCTTAATTGCCACTTGCTGTAATTACTATCATTGAAAGTTTCTGCGAATCGGTTAGAGCTTGCATTGAAATCGTATAAATAATCAATATGCTTGGCAACCGTGGCAACAAAGGTCATTCTATGCGGGAATACATTGACTTCGCTCTGGCAATGTCCCTCATGGGCAACGCATTAAATCGTACATTGGCTTACTCACCTTGACAATACATCCTAAACTGGCGTCTGTTCGCCACTTGAAATTATCATTGAATTTAACACGTTCGTGTGTCATTTATTGATGTCTACTACGCGTAACCACGTGTGCGTTAAACTTCGTGTACTTACTTCTCGGGAAGTTTTCGACAAGTGGGGGAGATGCAGTCGATTCTCAACGTATAAAGAACGCGAAGCGACATGGGAGTCTGACATTTTTTGATTTCTCCCCGACGGCACAACCGGGACCGAATCATGGCTGAGTGGTTGTTCATGGTGTTTTTCTTTGGGATCGCTCTTCATGATGGAGTCTTTGGTTATAACAATCGTGAGTATCTTCTTTGAAATTGTAACTTTTACTTTACTGATTATTTGTATAGTGTATATAATAATCATGTGGGGACTTTTAATTTTTTGAATTTGCATTCAATTACTCAACTGCTTTGCGTAAGATAGCATTTTTGCTGGATTCTTTGATCATTCACGAGTGAATGAAGAATCTTCAGATAATTCGGCCTATAAATTATAAACGTTGATTAATACTTCACGATAACATTTTCGGCGTGAATACGTTGGAAGATACTGTTGTTGATGTAAAAAATTGAAAGTCTCAATTGTATGTATAACAAGATTGACTTTGGTAAAGTTCATTAAAAATTCTTCTTTTACAGTAACATGTACTTCTTTCGAATCTGTTAATACGATAAGTTAAACACAATTAATCGTATCTTGAAATAATTGTAACTATATTAGTAAGTTAATGCTAAATTAATACAAGAGACATATTATCGGGAAACCACGAATCTATTATCACTTCGTGTACAGCGAGATTGCAAACAAGATATAGTGCTTGTACGAGCTTCTGATCTAAAGGACGATAAACTCATCTAATTTCCTCTAATCAGTCTAATCAAGTATTACCTGCCTCTTGTACATAGTCACTGTATACGGAAGATTTCTTTAGGCGAATTAACAAATAGCAAGAATTTCGCTTAACCTTGTACAATTGCGAATGCGCGACCTCCACAGTGCGTTGACTCTACCGTTGTCAACGACCCAGCATTGCCAAAATTATAATGTATGCTAATCACTAACCAGGTCTTTACACGAGCTAGGTCACACGGCCATACCACACAATAGTATTCTCCACGCTATAGTCATAGAAAAAAAAAAAGAATCTCACCACCAATTTATGCATCTCGACAAGAAGCCTGACACGAAAAAGGAAGGGCCCCCCTATCAAAGGTTCGAGTAAGGGCCCAAAGCGAACACGTGATCCCCCATGATCAAAGTAGTGGAAAACCATAAAAATTCGCTGAATTCCTGGAAGCCTGTAGATTTTCCCATCTTTTTTACGTGACCCCATAGGAGGCAAACCCTTGGTACACTTCCTCTAGGAAAACGTATCGACCATAGACGATATCCCCCAGTTTCTTCCCCACGTATTTTCGCGGCTTGATTTTCATTCGAGGGGGATGAAACGATTTTTCACTGGCAGCCATACCGAAGGAGGAGTAGTTGTCGCTCGGTCCGCCGTCGTGGCATCAGCATATTACCATGACCACGTTCGGCCTGGCTTTGACATATCTATTACGCGTTTCCGAATAGAGGCGACTTCGAATTCTATGCTTGCAGGAAGGGAAGCGTAGAGGTCCAATTAATCAGTCGGGGCGTGAAATGAGGGGTGGCAGCGCAGGGATTGTGGTGACAGATCCCGCCGTATCTATCGTATCTGCTCAGGGCATTAAATTCGCGTGAGGCAGACTGTAGACGGCCGCAAATCGGTTACCATTCGCCCACCGGGACTGTTCAAGTTTACATTGAATCGATACCTTCGTGTATACTTTGGACACCGTGTGTTTCGTCCTACGGATATTAACGGCGGCTTAACGGCTCTGCGGTATTGTAACTTTGGGATTCATGAAGATAATCGGCTCCTGATTGGATGCTGTAGTATCTTAAACTGAGAGATTCATTAGAGATAACGTTGCACAAAGAAAATAACGTGTTTACTATTTGTATACGCTCTACATGTTATCTATGCGACCAGATAAATTTTATGGCATTTGACAATGGATACCAAGTGGAAGTTATCCTTTCGAATAATGCAAAGTCCGTAATCGGTATAAATGTAATTGCACTCGGCAGTGTCGAGACAAATAGAAATGCAAGTCGGATGCTCGTTGTGCATTTGCCTAGCGAACTTCGATATCCGTAATGTCATCTCTCCACCCATTTTCCAAGAGTCGAATACACTCACTAAAATTCGAGGCAAATCCCGCTGTCCTATCTTGGATCGTTAATATCTTCCGTAGTTTACAACTCGTCCAATTTAAAGTTTTATTATTACAAGAAATTACTTGTCGTAGCACGCTGCTGCTTTAATGTGAAACTACAAACAAATCCTTTGTTTATTATTTTTTTTATATTTTAATTAATACTGCGCTCGCCCCATGACTTGTCGTTACATTTACTAATATTCTAAATCTCAACTCCTGGGATACAAACAACAGAACTTACCACGAGCCTGGAGCTTATTTCAATAATCTCAACCGTTACCGGGTACATTATGCAAATATGTATTATTGTTAACAGTTGCCGACGTGCCGTGTGGTCAGGTAACAACAGGAACTCGAGCAGCTAGAGTTGTTGGTGGTCAGGATGCAAATCCTCGTGAATTTCCCTGGCTGGTGAGCATCACGAGGAAGGGCGGACATTTCTGCGGCGGCACAATACTCAACTCAAGATACATCCTAACCGCTGCTCATTGTCTTTGCTCGTAAGTGATTTAAGGGATTAACTCTACAATTTTGCACATAGTAATAAATTGCACTCTGGATAAATAAATAATAAAAATAAGTAAGCCGTAAATTTCCTTAAAGGAAAAACTGCGCAACCCTTGTTAACGTGCTAATCCTTCAGGGTCACATTAACGATCTCAATTCTTTCCTCCGCAACGGGCAGTCCCAACGATGAGCGATTTTAATTGCGGGATTCGCACAGATCACTTCATCCGATACTATACCAACTATCAAAGATATAGGTATACGGCGGTAACATACGTATAATTAAATGTGCGCAAGGGGTGGGAGAGGAGTGGGTTCAAGAGGGTGGGTGCGACAAAGCGCGTATTGCCACAACTTCGGCTGGGCCGGTTACCTGCTTTCGGGATGAGAGAATTTCAGGCAGCTTTAGCACTGTAAACCATGATTGCATGTAGATTACAGACCGCTTGGTAATTGCTAGCAGCCATGCAAAATGTAATACGGGAAAATCGTGAATGGCGCGATGCAAATATTCCGTGAGAGACTTTAGAGTCAACCCCACCGCACTACCCGGTTCGTCCTTATTCCATCTTAGTTCGTGCCCGGAAAAGCTCCCCGAGGACTCGCGATCTCACGATTAACAACCAGCGTCCTCTGATGTAATCGATGAAGGCAAATTAGTCACGAGCGATTATGCAACTTGCGTGTCCGAGCGGTTAAAAATAATATTGCTTTTTCTTTTTATACATGATTGTACACCCATACATTATCGATACTAATGAGATGACGTTGACTGTCCTGTACGCGAAGTCAATGCGGAGAACAATACCAAGAATTTCGAAGCGGTTGGGAAGGGTCCATTAAGGTGGCTTTGTAAGGAGCGTACCGAAACAGGGTTGAAACTTAGGAGATGTAGAGAAATGGTAACAAGGAAGGACGTACCGAAAGGTAAAGGCAGTAGAGAGACAGGGGAAGAAGGGGACGAGGGCCCGTGTCGTAATTTTGTTAATTATTCAGAGGCGCTGTAGACCAATTAATTAACTGAAGCCACTGTACTGAGAGCAGTCGACTGTTCAAAGACTCCGGTGTCGCTGCAGGACAAAAATCCCAGTTAAATAATTGCCGCTCCTTCGAGATTCTTTTGCGAAAAAGGGTTGCTAGGTAATACCTAGCCCTCCCCCACCCCCGCCCTGGTACGCCATCTCGTATCGCTTGAGGTATATAGCTCTCGTGAACACTTGTCGTTACGCTTTATAACGCTATAATTACTGGGAATATAGAATTTCTCTCTTATTCCATTAAGATAGAAATGGATACTGCGATTCCCTGGGGCTCCTGACTGGTTCGATACTGCAATTTCCGCTGCAATCGAATACGATTCTCTCTACTCGATTTTATTAAAGATATATCCTTATATTTCTACTTGCAGTGGTACTTCCTCGATACCTGCCAGACAATTACGCGTGACTCTTGGGGAGCATGACCTCAAGGGTCCCGAGGTACCAGCAGCGAAAGAAGAGGGAGTACGTAATGTCGTGGTGCATCCAGGACATAAATGCGGCCGATACGTGCACGATATTGCACTGCTGGAACTAGCGAGGCCCATATCTTGGTCGGAGAGTGTAAAGCCTGCCTGCCTGCCGGCAGCTTCTGGAAAGCCAGGATACAGTGCCTTCGGGGGTGAGCATGCAGTAGCCGCAGGATGGGGTTGGCTTGGTGAAGATACGTCAAGACGTGAGTGCAAATAATTCCCATATAAAGTGCCGCGGTCGAGTGCTCTTAAAACGAGTAAAAAACTATAAGCTCTAAAAATGTTGAAAATTGACAATGGTTGAATCTCAACTTTAGTCTCTATCCGCGCTCGATTATTCGTTCATAAAATATCCTGAAGTATTGTACATGCAGTCGCAGCTCTTCAGTAACTATATGCACATAGGCGTTCTGTATTTTCAATAAGTACATAGTTGCACTGAAATATAATCTCAGCTAGGTATATTCAGGATGTTTGAGATGCAGAAAGAAAGTAATGGTGGCGAAGGAAATATTACCGTATGCTGTACTCGGGGAAATACGTCCTTTCTGCATACAAAGGGACATTTAAAGCATGTTACGTTATTTCAGACAAAAGGGCGGACGTGCTACAAAAAGTTGGAGTTCGTGTTGTGGAGAACAGCTTGTGCAAGGAGTGGTACGCGAGTCAGGGTAAAAAGACACGTGTGGAGCCGGAGCAAATGTGTGCCGGTCATGAAGATGGTGGTCGCGATTCGTGTTGGGTGAGTACATATCTATGGTATCCCGTATAAAAAAATAAACCATAACTAGAAAGAATTTATCCCTTAACGGTAGGAAATACAGATCCCCCAAATCCTGAGTAATCCGCAAGCACGCGAATTTTACCCTTTCCTATGTATTATTCCTATACGTATATATAAGCCCAGGAACAACAAAAAATCCGCCAGCGTCCACTGTTCCGCGTGCAAAATTCATCGATCTTCCAGAATGGTAGCGTCACGTCGTACAATGTTATTGCAATGTATGACATTAAAAAGATCTACGAAGCGCGAAAGCCTGGATTAGTGTATTCCTGCAACGCGTTTCTGCCCGCCGAAATACCCTTATGGAATCGAGAGTGTGTGTTAAAAAAGATAGGAATCCCTGGATTACTTTGTATATACGTGATATGTGATAAAACGTTTTTGCACTTCTTTTCCGTAGAGCCTATTTGCCATTTTGGATTGTTATATCGAATAGGGAGTACACGCGATTCTATCTATACCGGCACAGTATGATATAAAGAATCGTAAAATATGCCAGAATATCTTATAAGGATATAGATCCAAGAATACTACAGATAGTCCAAGTAGTCTGTACCATTAAAGAAGTACTAAAGATTCTCTCATAAAATGTCCGAAGCAATAGAATGGTCTATGGGCATAAACGTATAAGAACATATACAGCTAAAGTGTCTATACGTTTGATATAATAAAAGGGAACAGTACGTAGGACAGTAGCAACGTGAATCTCGACGAATTAAAGCGATTTCAGCGAAGTCGATAAAATACGACCGCTGTCCCCCCAGATTCGAGCCATAGGTCCCTCCTCTCTATTCCCAGGTCAGATACTTTCCCAGTATAACCGTATAGTACGGAAGGTCCCTTTATCCACTACTGCTACCTACGCAAGCACTAAATTCTCGTAGTCAATTAAGGGTAACAGCAGTTTCGGCGAATTAAGCGACAAGCTTTTCCAACGGGGATGGATCCGGTGGTAGTACAATGGTTGTCCCTGCTTTTCGTCCATTCCACTCCGTCACGATAAAGCTGTAGGTATCTGCTACCGTGCTATATCTCCTTGTCGCGATAATATTCAAGATACCAACGTATACACTAAACTGACTTCTACCCCTCGGATGTGTACTGTGGTAAATAGCCGTGACATTTATTATGGCGTTAATAACGTCAGTAGTGTGTCCGACGTGGTGCAAACGTATTCCTCTACGAAAAATGACCTTTCTGACGTCATATTTCACGCTGTAAACGGAGACCGGTCCTGCTGAGTATGTAGTTTTGCTACCAGTGTGGACGGAAATGAAAGACGGCCACCGGAAGACAGGAAACTAGTTTTCGGACGTTGTGTATATCCACCTAGAGAAACGATGGACTCTAGGATATTGTTTACTTCCCTCGAAGATCTTTAAGCATCTTCGTGGAAAGACCGTATGTTCTGCATTTTATTTCAGGCTGATAGTGGCGGACCATTAATGGTTGGAAGTCATTCCGGAGGTAACACGATGGTCGTTGGGGTTGTTTCGACTGGAGTGGGCTGTGCCAGACCTCGACTTCCGGGTTTATATACTCGAGTTTCCGAATACATTCCATGGATCATGCAACAGGCATCGCGTCGTTGAGGTGGATCCTTCATCAAAGGAACTTTTGTTCTGATTCCTAGAGGATGACACTGTTGTGTCCTGAAGAAGTTCGTTGATGCACATATTTATAGACAGTAGGTGCGATTTCTCGCTTCTGAAAATGGGGTTACTACCACGTTCTTTTATCCAATTTTATGGATAATTTGATCAAGTATCGCCATAACGATTGCAATTACGTAAGCTGGGATTGGTTCGATTGAGACGTGGTGCGATGAGAACACGAAGTCGTTCACCTTTAAGATTGAAGTGGATCACCAGCTTTTAAATGAAAATTCTGTCTGCCAGCGTAATACAAATACTGAGGGACTGGTTTTTTGATGGAAAAAAGTACTTGACGTAATAAGAAAGGCTTTTTGTTTTGCAATACGGTTAAGCATTGGCAAATTATTAAAATGATGGAAATATTATGTCAATGTCTTTCGGTTTGGATAGGAATTACGTTATTCTGTAAATGATTATATAGGACTCTTGGAAATCCTGGTCAATGAGAGTAAAGTCTTTTTATGAATATTGTGGCATAAAATTTAACTGTGATAAAATACTTCTTAGGAACTTTGAGAGATAGCCGATATATGTGTATTGTTTGACTTATTAAAAAAAAAATGAATATTATGTAGACGGTTTAAATCATACTTATGTGCTTTTCATGTAACATTCACATTGCTTTGAAACATTACCAATTTAATATGCTGCAAGGATGTTATAGTGAATCTAGTCATTATATTCTGTGTACATGAATTAAATATTATTTATGCTAACTTTACGACTATAAAAATTAATAAATGTATTATTCTTATATAGAAATTAAACAATCGAGTACTGATTTACTCCTCTTTGCTACGTAATTCATGCCACATACATAACTCATCTGTTTCCTTAAACGATACTAAACTGCATACTAGCTATATAGAATAGATTTAGGGAAAAAGGTGATTGCAAATAAAGTTTTTAACATATTAGCATAGTTTTTAATGTTTCCTTACCACGAAATAGTATTGATATATCTAAAATGCAATCAATAATAATGACTACATATTTTTACAATCTCTTTGGCTTTCTTGGTCTTGGTGGCTTCCACGAAACTGGAGTAGCGTCAGTTATAGAGATTATATTAAGACCGCCCATTTGTAGGCCTTTTACGGCAGACTAAAAGATTGATTTAGTAAAGAATGAAATTAATTCTAAATATGCTGTAATATAAACATGCATACTAAAAATATATTACCATTCTACCTGGACCAAGACCAGATACTCTAACTCTGACTGATTTGATACCCTCATCAACAGCTCGCTAAAAAGTAATATTATTTTCTAATTAGAACTTTCTTATTTCACATTAATTACAGCTATCTATGAAAATGAAAGTGTTAATAAAAATTCAATATCTCACTTACTGAACCTAAGCTGACAGCAGTAGCTTGAGCTGCTATATTCGTTCCCTTCCTTGTATTTTTAAAACCTTCTCTACCACAACTATGCAGCATTTTAACATTTCCTATAATAATGGAAATGGAGAGAATATTGATAAATCCCTATTAGAACTACTCACATCGTTACAGACATACACTCACCCTGACTATCGGTCAGACATATAATCGTGTTATTTGGAGATACTTTGACATTACATATTGGTATATCTTTAAAGGGTATACCGTTAAAAAGTTTATTCGGAGTTTCAGGTGTTGGAAACATATCCTCACTAAAAGTAAAATAAAATATTGTAATGTCCTTAAAACGGTTATAAACGCTAATACACTGAAGACATGTAGACTAACCTAACCTAACCTTAACCGAAATTAATAGAGCAGTCTTAAGAAAGAAATATCTATGAACATTTTCTATAGCGATCATGATTATACTTACATAATATTCAAAGAATCGATGTCAACAATTTTCTCACCCTCGGTTCCTTGATCTTTTGGAGGTAAAATTGACATCATGTTTTTCCTGTCGTCGTTCAATTTCTGACAAGACACACTGCTGTGCAGAGTTCTTGCAATTATCGACGAACTATTTAATTTTCTTATCCCGGATTTAAAATCAAGGCATCTTCCGTCAACCAACAGTGGAGATCTTAACACGCTTAAAACGGACTTCAACATTTTGAATACAAAAATGTTACTTCGACTTGTATACCAGACACGCTAGAAAGCAGCAGACGACATGATATAACCTAACCTAACCTAATCAAAACCTACTGTAACGATATATTGTAAGAAAATCCCTAGAAATCCCTATATCACAGTTTGTAGCTGTGGATAGATTAATTTGATGAAAATAGTCCAAAGATCAATTGCATAGTATTAAAAAATTCTAAAGAAATTCATTGTGTAATATTAGGGTAAGTTTATTGCACAATATATTGCGTAATGTCAAATATAAACAGTATATATATATGTATTATAAATATCGCTCCGTTATCAAACAAATATACCCATACAGAATACAATATCCATTAGATATTCAGAAGATGTCAATGAGACTTCGAATATCTACTCGATATTTGTTCTGTGTAGGTATATTTATAAGTACTAATATATGATCATAAGTACCAAAGTAAGTATAGTTAATAGATACTTTAAAGAAATCTTCATAAGTTCAAAAATAAATGCCTTTAACACGTACATATATGATATGCTCAATTTTAAGAATCTTATTTCATTTATAAGCGAATTCTTCTTGCTTTCCTTGCACCGCGCTTCCTTTTTACGTAATGATAATGTTGATCGGGCAATAAAACTCTATTAATAGCGTGCGCTACGCCATTTCTATTCAGCATATCGCATTTTGTGAGAGTGGCATCGTTTACCTAAAAAGTAATAAATTGTTATATCACTTCATAATAAAAAATGACAAATATAAAATATAAGCTAACCTTCATTTTATCATTTTTTTTCACTACGTCAACAGTGTTTTGTTTTGTTCTAACGGCATAACGAAGATCCGGTTTAAACCCTTCGGACGCCATCATGTTCTCAGAAACGTGATTTCTTATAGTCTAAAAAAAAGATCCAAGCGAAGAATATTAAAATTGTTCAAAAGAAAAAAGTATCACTTTACTGTAAACCAATAATCCTTATTCACTTTTGTCAAATATGTCCCGTCGCCCATAATCCTTTGAAGTCTAGCTTCTCCCAATTTTCGAAAAGCTTCATCCGATGGTACGAAATACGTGTAACTGGATTGGGGCCGTTTAAATTCTTCAAAAGTACTGGGTTCTATTTCTCGCATTTTATCCATAGCGTTCAACCAAATACTGCAATAAACCAGTCAGTTGTATTATTCAATTCTTCTTATGAAACATATATCCATAATACTTATCAAAATAGAAATTTACCTGAAGTTTCCATTCTGCCTCAAAACATCATCCAACGAATTAGTAGTTGGATGAAGAACTTTACTGATTATATGCAAAACACCATTACTGCCTTCCCTATCAGCTTTTTCAATCAGTGCATCCTCTATACCCACGCTACCTCGATAAACTTCAAATCGCAGAGGTGTCGTTTCGTCCAAGGAAGTTACTATCTACATAGACAAAATTGAACAAATTTAGTTTAAGTAACAAACTAAGCAAAGTAATACTCGTAACAAAAACTTACTTGATTAGCACTGACTGCATCGGTCGTATATCTGCCAAGAACTGCGTGATTCAGTACGAATCGTTTCGCACTGTCTTGGTTCCTTCCCAATTCCTCGAATTCCCTCTCGGGTATAGCTATATCGTAAATAAATGATGCGTGAAACACGAGATGATCAGGGAGTATCGAAAATACGTGCGCAATATACTTACAATACATGGCTGCTTCCGATGGAGCAAATAGCGTGTATGATTCTAAGTTACTAAGTACCTCGTCCAAGCCAGCTTTTTGAATCAATTGTGAAAATGCATAGAGTCTTTCATCCTGCAGCAATTCCAAGACTGTTTTAGCTAAAAATTAATCAGTCCTATATATATATATATATATTTAAGAATAAAAAATTTTAGTACAGCTGAAGATTATAGAATCTAATGTACAAACAATACTCTATGTAATATATATAGTATTGTACCTCTATCCGGAAGCAATACGTCATCAAGCATGTAGAGCAATCCGTTTTTCCCATGAAGGAAATCTTGGCGCAATCTCCTATGTTCCACCGTGGGTCCACGTGAAGTACAATCAAGGGTGAGTTTATGGGGTCCCAGTGATTTCGCACGATGCTCCGAAATTACACCCGGCAAACACACTGGATGAGCGACGATATGATTTGCCAGGAGAGCTGTGTTAATTTCATATAATTATAACCATGCTTTCTGAAGTAATGCTGTGTATTAATGCCACAATAGACACTCTCTAATTAAACAAACTTTGATACCTTCCAGTGTATCCTTATCTTCCAAAATCTTGTTAAGCCTAGTCCTGGGTATTTTTTGAAAAGCTTCGTCACTCGGTGCGAAAATGGTATGAGGTATTTCGCTATTGCGAATTCGTTTAATCAAATCGCTGTTTTGCAAAATTTCTGCGAGTACCGAGAATCTTCCGTCTTTGGCTACGATTTCCGTTATGTCTTCGTTTTGGAATAAATTCGGATCCAGCACACCATCTATTACGTGTACCACGCCATTGGTTGCATGTTGATTTTTCCGTATGATATCTTCACAATTTACGGTTTCGATCTATAATACATGGGATAAGATTATTAGATTTTTACGGAAAGTTTAGATTATATATTCATGTATATATATATATACCCCATTAGAATATTTGTTGATTCGCAATTTATGCCCGGGCAATTTTGACTCCACTAATAAATCCGCACGCCATTGACTGGAGAGAAGACGCTTTTCCAAAATATGATTGAGTACCAAATTTCGAAATCGTCCTTTCTCGTACAGCAATTCCGGTCTGATACCATAGAGTTTCACATACTCCTGTGAAGGGAAGAATTTATCATGAAATTAGACAGTTCCACGTCGCTGAACGCGATTTTTGCTAAAACGTTGAAATTAGTAGGAGTCACTCCAGTGGAAACTTTATTTTTAACTTCACCGTACATCAAAAGATTCGTCGCTCGGCGCGAAGAGAGTTATGGCAGGGCCGCGTCTTAGCTCTTCAGCAACGCCAGACTTTTCCAAGAGCTTGGCAAACTTTGCGGCGCCGATGTTTCGTGCTGTCTCAACGACATCTACGAGCGGCTTAACTAAGAGTTAATCAATAACAAGCATAAAATTCATTATTCTATGTCCGTCTAAATTAGTTTAATTATTTTTATACCCATGCCCCCACCCCCCCAACAATTACCTCCGGTACATCCCAACTCGCCTGGGACCATTTGGAATCCCTCGCAACATTCATATTTGATAACCCTACAATGAAATAAAGGCATTAAAAGAAATTTATTTTCCAGAAAAAAATGAAACAAAAAAGTTAATAGAGTCCTACATCAATGATACAAATATGATTCATTGAAACTACCAATTCTTTTATTAAATTAGACCTCTACATTTCCGCGTAACCACCGCGTTAATTAAGTCATTCTTATTTTTCCCTTTAATCTGCTTGCAACGCGCAATTAACCCGCAATGACTAATTCAAGATCACAGTTCCAAGAATAGCTAACATCTTCAACATCAAACAGCCTCTATATAATATGTACTGCGATAAACTCATCGAGAACAGAAGCGGAAGCAGATTCATCACTTGACCGTATCCACAATCTGAATTTTCACAATAAGTGACGAGTATCAACACTCCAAGAATAAATATGGAATCTCCAACAGAAAACAATGAATTCTCTACGAACATCTTTAATTCAAAGTTGCATACAAAAAAAATAAGCAAAAAATTAATAAATACGAAATAATACGTACGCTTGTTTCCCACATATTAATCTAGGTCTCCAGTACTTGCATTCAGTATAATATTTTCGATTTGTCTCAGGAACTTCCTCGACCACACAGACATTCGGCCTGAAAGAACGTAAAAAAATTCAAATGGATATAAATTGCAACATTGCATATGATATATCAGGAGTATATATATGTTTTCTTAAGTCTTTTTTGTCTCTATGTGAAATACGGCGCCAGCAGTCGCCTCGAGCCAGTGCATATACAGGAATGTCGTATACGAAACTGTCGGTCCATATAAATATCTGCCCTCGGGCAAGGTAATCCTAACAATGGTGAAATGATCCGGTGACGATTATGCAACTATAACACTATGCAAATGAGTTTTCTAACTGAACACTCTGTCACTATGGTTATCCGTTGTAATGGTAACGTACTTGCCTACTATCGAATGGAGCTTACTGTCAGGTATGCGAATGTTGTAATACGTCAATTTTTGTTCGCTAAATATTCAATGTCTTATTGCCAAAGAGATTTTGTTATATTGCCATGAAATAGTGACTTAAGCACACGATCAATAATACAGGATTATTCACGGCAAACGTACCACATGAAGTTTGCCTATCCATTTGATTTTTTTTATTTTGTATTGTCTATGTATTTAAATATATTACCATCTATATATTGCACCTTAAATATTTCCTACTAAACATTTTCAGCTTGTGCGTACAAAGCAAGCATAACCTCTTTCAAACGGTTTCCTGGTCTATCTGGACCAATAGCAAAGATCGAAAATCTTGCTATTTAACGAAAATAATGTAGAGGAAAAGTTTTTAGAATATTAAAAATTCGTAGTACGTTAGGCGTGATGTGTTATGACGACACGTATATGAATACGACTCGACCTTATAAAGGGATCATGATCTCTTGAATCTAAATGGATATAGATGGAGGTACGTTGATACTGAAAACACCAAAAGCGATGCCTGAGTCATCAGCATAAATTTCATAACTAAAAAATTGTGTCGGCGGATGACACATTTTCGACACAACAAGCATTAATTCAATTTGCAATCTGCTCTTAATTTATGAGATCTACGTACATGTCTGTTAAATGATTTAGGGTGTGTCTCAATGTTATCCGTTCATCATACTATTGTAAGATATACTGTATACTATACTATACCATACTATCAGTCGAGTTAAAACAGTAATCAGAATATACAAAATACTAGTCTGGATACAATTAAAATTGGATGCTATATCATAACTGTTAATATGCAGTATATAGACGATTTATATATTTTTAGATTATAACCGCTTAAATCGAAATAACCGGTCTTCACGTGGCTAAGAACTGCTGATTAAAATCGTTTTAATTTTGAAAAGATTTAATTATACACGTACATATGCAGTATTAACTACGTATAGACATCTGGTCGAGTAAGAAACTGGTAATATGATTTCGTAACTACTGTTAATCTTCAATCGTGAATTGGCTAATATTAAGGTGCTCGCCATATATAGAAGGAATCACCTTGTGTAAGGGAAAGGCCCTGCACTTGACCTCATTCACATTTTATTTTGTTGAACTGATTATAATAAGATAAATTCGAACGGATTCGAGTAAATATTTCATCACTGGTATAAAGGAGAAAATTGTGGGTATTTGAAAATTGCCACAGAGTCAATATTTTGATATTATCGAAAAAGCAAACTTAACTACGTAATTATGGAATTCTTCTGCCAATTACCAATATTTAGTTGATCGCACGTAAGGCAAAGTACATATGGAACTCAATATGAAATTTAACGGTAGTTACGTGCTGATTGGTACAATCAAAAGATGACACGCGTATTATGTGATAATACTTCTTGCTTCTTGTCGTCAATTTATTTCGCATAGCTTCTCGTTAACGTTAATTTTGAATATCTCCAAACTCTACTTATAAGGTCAAGGCTAGATTCTTTAGGCTTTACACATGCGAAATTTGAATGTTTGAAACAATGTTTAAATTTAAGTTATTTCACCAGTATAGAACACCTCATAAACATTGAAATGTAAATATTTTATCTAACACCTAACTACATACTAAAAGTCGTGTTGAATAAATATTTGAAGAAAACTTTTATACAGAAAATATTATATACTCACCCTTGTTCTTGAGCAGCCTTGATGTTCCACCAGGGAATCTTGTGATTCGCGTACGCCACTTCAAGTGCGAATAAAAACACAAGCACCTTCATCTTAATTGATTTGAATATTCAAATCAAACAATACAAGAGGGTATCATGAAGAGTTTAAAATGCCGTTAAGATAAATTAAAGAATAAACAATACCATTAAATGAAAAAAAAGCAATCATCAATCAATCAAAACCAGCAAAAAGAAAATCCCATCTAAATACAAAATTACGATGTCAACTACTCAATAATAATAGTATCCCAATACAACGAATGAATTGAGCAAAATTTTTTTTCTAATTTTTCTACAATACTCATAAAACGTAAAAAAATTTTACTGGGCCACAATTCCGATACAAGTTAAGTAAGGTAAGTGAGCGTCAAGCTTCGTGTCCGTAGGAAGACTGACTGAACGAACTAAGGAAGCCAATGATTCAGAACGCGTTGGTTCTGGTTCTAAGGCTTTGCAAAAGATCATGCTCTCCTACTCCATCCACGAAACCACCCACGATCCATGATCATCGCAAGACTTCGATCATGAAATTCGTGACTTTGTTCACCGACCAAGAAAGAAAGAAAAAACACATTGAGTCAACTAATGTAATACTATACTTATATGCAGTAATACGATGGTTCCTCTAATGTTATTTTACATAATGAACAATCATCCCTACTGAAATAAATTTAAATAGTTTTTAAAACGCATTAAATGTTGCACTAGTCAAAGATACGACGGTGTCTAGATATTACATCAATTCGTTACTTCGTGGGGGTTCAATTGAACCACACGTCACACGTCTACGCGATATCTATGTACATCGTAAACTCAGTATACGTACGTCTATATATAGTCACTTATAGCAATCATTATCAGAGGAATTAGGTTACTTCCCAACGGATATACAAAGGGGTCCTATAAATGGCTGTATCCTATATGCATCGACAATATGCTTGCACAGTCATCTCCTGTATCGTGAAAATTTTTAACAAGTATTTATCGCGTATCCTTAGCTCGATATGATTAAAGATATTAAGTATTGCGATTTTCCTCGATTATATTCTCTATGTCAACTATAAATGATCGGCACTGTAAATCACCTAAGCAATTCAAACGGTGATCGCGCAGCGTACCTATCGCGTGGATCTGCGAGGAAATTGAGTTTGGACGGTAATCATTCAATTGCAACAAATCATCTCTGAAAAAAATGCTTGAACCGTGCTTAGTCAACTATGTCAATTTGACGACTTAAGAGCCAAGAGGCGTTAATAATCGACGGAGTCTACAGTAGGCAGGCGTACGTAGTATTATATGAATTGTAGATGGTATGTTTGCTGATTGTGAATCAGCCAAAAAATCCCAATAATAAAATGAGATATAAATCTATTGAATTACCGAATAAGTATGCTATGACATAAGACACGTGACTACTATAGTAACGTTCGCAGTGCGGTGAAAAATGGCAACCATGGGCTGTTGACTGATAAGCATAAAAGGCACTACAGTTTCCTATAAAAACGCAAAGCGATGTATCACAGTTCATATATTAAATTGAAATTCAATACTATTATTGGACAGGAATTATACAAGAACATGATCTTACCAGTATTGGCTTTGTCTATGTAACATAAATTAAAAAGATTAAAAAAGAAAATGAAATATTATTTGTTTCAGAATCCCAACGTGCAAGGTCTGTAAATAAAGTCGTATATAAGATCATTCGCATGAGCACATAGTAATGCATTCCCACGCGTGAAAAATATCCACAAGATATTTTCGGCTCTCGCGTACATTCGCGTTTACAATGGCGTACAGCTTTTGAAGAGGTTGCATTAGCCACGGCATTTTTTCTCGCCCACTAGTGCAATATTTGTCCTTCTGGCTATCTCTGTCTCTCTTACTCTTACGCTCTCTGCTTCTTCTCTCTGGCACTTTAGCTGATATTAACTAGTTAGTCTTAATAGCTCCTTTAATAGATTATTAGAGATAGAAGCCCTTGGTATCCCAAGAGAATGAAGCTCCTCGTCAGACAGCCACAGAGCACGCCCTTTACGAAACCTTTTAAATTTGCTAAGACTATACGTGAAAGGTAATTTCTACTCTAAATTGAAATTGCTTGATAATTTATATAATCTTTATGGATCGTATATACATATATACACATATAGGTATCGTTTGCCGATTCGTACCGGTCGGGGTATACGAATCGAGAGGGTCTGCGGATTAATCGCGTAACATTCTTCCCTTCGATGCCGTGCGACCCACCGTGATGAGTACTCTCTTCCTGTGCCCTCCTCTGGTCTCCTCTGTTCCCTGTTCCCCGTTTACGTTCCCTCTTCCCGCTCACACTCTAATCAGCTTCCTGGATGGGGCACATTATCTGCCTGATTGCAGATCCCAACGACGCGATACCTAGGCCAGCCTGGAGATTCAATCATACGCTGACTGGCCGCCTCTTGCGCGTGCAGTGTCGTGAAAACGTGTTCGAGATTGACAGTGTTTTTTGAAATAGTGTTACACGGATTAGGATCGCGCAGTTGCTGTGGATTATGCGTGTATAAAATTGATTAAGATCGGTAAGATCTTCTTTGAGGTTAGAAATGATTACTGGTGAATGCTGAATGATCTCAGTGCCGAGATTATGTGGAATATTTAAAAAGGGTGTATTGTTTATTTTTTTTAATTCATTTTCTCTTTATATGGCACTTGGGAAACTTTTTATTAATTGAATTTTTTATTTCCAAG
Source organism: Pachycephus smyrnensis (assembly GCA_030142225.1). NCBI lineage: Eukaryota > Metazoa > Arthropoda > Insecta > Hymenoptera > Cephidae > Pachycephus > Pachycephus smyrnensis. The sequence goes on along the minus strand of JARQST010000266.1, from coordinate 1,660,545 downwards.
AATCTTACGAATTTCCATGTAAGGGGATCGGGGTGACTTTAATCATTTATGTGCTGCTGTTATATTGTGTTTGTGTATTTCGTAATATTTTGTTCAAGTGTTTCAAGAAAGGATTTGAGTTTGATAAAGTAATAATAAGACAGAATGTAAATTCTTATTTGATTAAGGGTGTATGAGCACATCTGCGTAGGATCTATAAATGGCCAGACCTTGTATCAAATGATCTATTCATTCCTGTCTTCGTTCTAATACAAGACTGTACAAAGTGTCTAATCTCTTTTCTCGCGCACACACGCATCTCATAGAAATTGCAATTGCAACGATGTTTTACAACTAGGATTCAAGTGTTACACAGTTTGCACAATGACGATTTATCATAGAAATCCATCATTGTGAAGAGGCTGAATCACTATTGCTATATGAGAAGTAGTTCAAGTTTCGTCATAATAGATGTCTAACAAAAAAATTTTTCTTATTTTCCCAACAATAATAGACCCGAAAGTTACTAGATTGTATGTCTTTCAAAGGATATGCCAAAACAATAGTACTGCCGTCCGCGGGATGATCGAGCCCGAACGTTCTCAGCTGTTCCTCGTCCCCAGAGGAAGGCTCTTCAAGAACTCCTGAAGAGGTCGTCACCCGAGTTCACAATGTCATTAGGACAACGACTATCGGGCGCCGTAGCAGTCCTCAGAGGGAATGCAATGGATGGAAAGGAGGGCCATACGTAAAGAACAGCCAATCAATTGTACAAAGATCTTCTTTTGATTCGGGGAACGTTTTAGGTCCGGTACGGAAGATATTGAGAAGATGACGTCCGAAGATGAAGTGGAGGTTGAGTCTCGTCATGAATTGGACAGGTTGCAGGCGGTTTGTATAATAACACAATAATTACGTATCACTCGAAGTGATCTATCATTTGATTACGATTCGGAATGATTAATTGTTCACATCTTAATTCATAGATCGTGAATTGGATGAGTGCGAATATGTTACTAGTTCTCACCATCGCTGGTGTACTGGTGGGAATGGGTCTTGGATTTTTAGGACGATTAGCTAATTTCTCACCAGAGACCATAATGCTGCTCAGCTTCCCTGGAGAGATTCTTATGCGTCTACTAAAAATGTTTATCCTGCCACTCATCATCTCATCGCTGATTGCTGGTAATTAGGCATAATATGTTTGCCTACCGAATAAATGACGGAGATAAAGAGGATGCTCAATAATATTATGTACACACTTCGTGCGTAATTGTCCGTTCAAGAGTCGACTAGGCAATCCTTAAAGATTCCTGTCTTAATGGGGCAAACAAGGAACCATCTCGAAATTATGTCACCATATTTCAGATTAACGTCGTAATAGAGTTTTAATTGACAGAATCGTTGTAAATTCTTCGGGAATATTATATGCTAATTGGAAATTCTACTCAGTCGACGATATAGATACAATGCGGTTTCCTCCTTAGGAATGGCCCAGCTGGATGCTAAGAGTTCAGGAAAGATAGGCATTAGAGCTTTAACCTATTACATGGTAACGACCGTCCTGGCTGCCATTGTTGGCATTGCTATAGTATTGATCATTCATCCAGGCAATCCACAAATAAAATCTACGGTAGCAGCAGCACTTAGTAATGACACTAAAGTATCTACTCTTGATGCCATTCTTGATATAATCAGGTTCACTATTGACTTCTTGTATAATATTACATTAGGAAGGGAACATTAACTGAGCAGTATTTTTCTTTTATTTTTAGAAACATGGTACCGGAAAACTTGGTCCAGGCATGCTTTCAGCAAGTTCAAACATCTTACAAGAGGAAGGAGGTCGTGACTTTTGGAAAGAATACGAATCACAGCACTTATGTACTGGAGCCAACGTTAGTTTACAGAGATGGGACCAATGTTATGGGTATGATTATGTTCTGTATCACCTTTGGCCTTCTCGCAGGACAAATCGGGCCCAGAGGAAAATTGATGGTTGATTTCTTTGTGGTATTGAATGAAATTATTATGAAGCTCGTTAGTCTTGTGGTAATGTGGTGAGTTTAACTTGATAGCATATTAATTATATCTCTTTGAATTATACCGACGCTTTGAACAACGTGGATTTTGACTAATTAATTGAATTTTATGGATTATTGAATATTTATACTAATTAGATATATTCGTAATATAGGTACTCTCCTTTTGGAATCATGTGCCTAATTGCTGGAAAAATCATGTCCATTAGCAATTTGGCAGCCACGGCCCAAATGTTGGGACTTTACATGGTGACCGTAATACTCGCCCTTTTAATTCATGCTATCATTACGCTACCATTAATATATTGGGTTATAACTAGAAAGAATCCAGCGGTTTTTTTCAAGGGTATGATGCAAGCCTGGGTAACGGCTTTGGGTACAGCATCCAGGTAATTTTTATATTTCGCTAATCTTAAGAATTTCGTAAAAATCATCAATTATCTATCTTCTCATTCTTTTAGTGCAGTAACATTACCAATTACTTTTCGTTGTCTCGAAGAGAACAACAAAATTGATTCTCGAGTTACACGATTCGTAGTTTCTGTCGGTGCAACAGTTAATATGGACGGCACTGCCCTTTACGAAGCTGTGGCAGCAATTTTCATTGCTCAAATGAATGGAATTTCTTTAGGATTTGGTCAAGTCATAACAGTCAGGTTTGCCACTATAATTGATACTATAATTGTCTCGATAAATCACAGCAACAAAAATATTAAAAGCTCCTAATTCTTTTAGTCTTACAGCTACGTTGGCAAGCGTGGGTGCTGCTAGTATTCCTAGTGCAGCTTTAATAACAATGCTATTGGTATTAACTGCATTGGGACTTCCAACTAGTGACGTTTCTTTGCTATTTGCAGTTGACTGGCTGTTGTAAGTGTTCCATCCTTTCTGGTGTACCTTTGAAGCTTTTACTCTATATCGATTTTTTAAAAGAAGTTCTGGATTTGAAACGATGCATTGTGTTTAAAGGGACCGGGTCAGAACCTCGATCAATGTACTGGGTGATGGATATGGGGCGGGGATCGTTTATCACCTAAGTAAAGCCGAATTGGACAAAATGGATGAAGTAAAGAAGTTGGAAGCATTGGAAGCAGGTACGACACCTGAAGATATTTCTGAGTGTCAAGCAACGCGCGCACATCCGGTTGAATGTTCAGAGACCAAAATTTGAATATAAGCACTTGTCACGTAAAATCATGTGACGTCACTTTAAGAAAAATTGAAAAAAATTGAATGATGTCAAGAAACGACGTACAATCATGATGTTTCTTGAATTTACGATCTACACGGAAGAGATGTTTGCTCATATACCGCTGTAAGAGCGATTATTCAGGGAGGATTATATGTTGTGCAAAAATTGTTTCTTTCGTGTTATTTATGTCTTTGAGCTTTTGCGTTGAACAAAGTAAAACAAATTTTATAACGCCATCATATGTATAACTTGTATCACGTTTACTGAATCGGTCGAGCAATTTGAGGGAAATCAAGCAGCCATATTGTAATATACAATAATGATGAACGAGCATGCTAAGTACAAAGTAAAAAAAAACCACAGTAGATTTTATGTATGGATAACAGTTATTACCTTGACTGCAAAAAAGAGGAATGAAAGTGTTAGGTGATTTGTAAGAAAATGTAAAATATCTACAATTTCTCCAAACAAACATACGATTCAGTAATTGTACATTTTTTTAAAATTATCTATCAAATGGTAGTGTGTACGAGTCCCCCTCCAGTCTGGCACACACTGACATTATACAAATCTTCATGTAAAATCAAGTTTTTATGACAAATAACGAAGGCAACCGTTGTTAAGTTCGAATGGTACATAATGAACGAAACTAAATGTGTGCATTAATTTTTCCATCACGTTAGACAGTCCCTTGACAGATAAACTGTTGATTTTTATAATACTTTATTTATGCTAATATTTTAATGATCTACTATAGTATTTATTTAATGTATGTTATTTGACAAATAAACATGTAAACTAGATTAATTGTTGAATTGTGTATCATTTTAAAGAATGGTGAGCCAATGAGACTATGCGTAAAAAGTTTTTCTTGGTCAATTATGAATACGATTGATATTGTGAATCTTACATGTGATATTTTATTCATTGTGTGATAACTATTGCTCATATAAATACAAACATAATATTTTCTTAATTCATTATAAATAGAAAAGCAGGATGCCTAAGTCTGTGAATGATTTTATTTCAGTATACGTGCACCATACCATAGAGGAATCTGTTTCTAACATTAAGGAAAATATTTCCTCATGAATTTGAATACTAATTGAGAAAAAAAATTATGCGATTCATTAATGAAACTGTGAATATCATACATTTGTTAAAAAGGATACGTCCAAAATAATACGTATGTCTGAAACAGTATTATACATTACACTGGTTAAGGAAAAATAGAATAAGTTTTGTCATGTGAAACGTAGCTTTTTTTTGTAAAGGATACAAATAGACCTCCAAAGAAACCATTTGTCAAGAGACTGCGTCTGCTAATGAAATATTTTCTCCATTGACCACCCGCTTTCATAAGCAACATTGCCTAAAATGTAAATTGTTTGATAGTGGAGGTCATTATACAAGTATTAAGCGAATATTTCTGAATACCATCTTTTTAACTTACCCACAAACCAATTACAGCAAATATGTAGAAACCGAATCCATATAACCCTGTTAAACCTAACAGACCAGCTGTACCACCGGATAACGCTGCCATGGATATCCTACAATATTCTACGACTGCCGCATTATTGCGAACTGCAACTTCGCTGTATGCAATCACTTCTACAAGAATATCATAAATTTTCAATTGTGTTAATTAACGTTGTATTATAACAATAAAATTGAATACAGTAACCTATAAAAAAGTCTATAAATTTAAAACGTAAGCAGAAATTGTTTCATAAGTTATTAAGCTAGTATAGTTACGCATATACAAATACGTGTAGTATTTATTTCCGAAATGAAAAATTATATATAATATAAACATAACCTCTAAACGAAGCTGTCATATTAAAATGGAGTAATAAAATATATTCTATCATTTTTCTTACCACCGCTTCTTTCTTGCTTCGTTCGTACTTTTCCGGACATAATTCTATGATGATTTCTTTACTAAAACTATAGTAATCTCATGCGTTTTATTCCAGCCACGACGAAACAACAACGGTGGACAACCCTGACTAGTAGATTTGGCTTATCGGACTTGTGAACCACATATTTCAAACGATAAAGAAGTCTCTTACCAACAGTAGATATTTAGAATTCTCAATTTGTGTTTAAAGTGTTATTGTAGCGGGCTAATAAAGTGCTCATACAATCATTTCGCAATGCACATCCTAAATATTTTTACATAAAACAATTTTCGTACAAAAATTCATATCCGCAAAACAATAATCATACATTTTCAGCAGTTTTGTAGTTAATCCTACTTTCTGTTACAGACAGTTAATGCATATATTCAATACACATACCTTAGAACAATACGCACAATATAAATATTACCAGGTATGTCTCAAAATAGTTTAGCAGCTTGACGCATAAGCTGAAGTAATAATAATGATTTCACGTTTTTCGAAAATACCACCGAGTAACCGTTTAGTCCAGACAGATGAGTTTACAATATAAATCTTAGAGTACTCCAGAAGTTGCCACAAAGTTGAAAGACCGAAACGATGCAACAACATAAATAGTTTCCAAAATCCAAGAAAATTTCTTTTCCTATTTATATCCACCTTGTTCCCGGCTATTAATTACGATTCTTGTACCCTCAATGAATTACCGACAGGCACCATTATCAGAGCGTCCAAAATAATTACACAACAAATACACAATAAATACAGACTGCAGTCATTAGAACCGTCCAGGAGAGTACCCTTTCTTTTTAAACTATAGGTGTCAGCCGTAGCTGTATATTATTTTCGAATGCATTCAGGGACAAGAATGATTCTTGTGTCCCGCTGGTCGTGCGACACGCGGAGCTTTCGTTTTCGATTTCGTCGAGCAGGCAGACGGCTCGAAACCAAAAATAGCCAAGAGCCACGGTCTGTTCCGTTCAGTTAGGAGTGCCAGAGCTCTTCTAGCTTCGATAGAATTTTCAGTCGGGGCTATTTCGGCTCGGAAGAATTTGCCGTCCAACCGAATTCTTCGATACGACTTACCGAACGAATTTAAGAAACAAAAATTCAAACGAATCGTGCCGTTTTTCGATCGCGTGTGCTGTACGGGAAGTGGTATACAACGGAGGTGCCTTTTCACTGTTTCTCTTTTTCTTTTTGCATTTTTCCTCCTTTTCCCCTTTATACAGTACGCTAAGTGTGTTACGAAACGTTTTATGTAGGCGTAATGCGGTGCGGACTGTTGTACTTGCGTCTCGTAGTTCGCATTGCGGTATAAAGTGTTTTTGGGTTTTGCATAATTTTCACAACTATACAATTTTGGTTAAAGTCTTTCAGAACATAGAAGTATTATACATACAGAATTCATTGCGATTCTTATGTAATTAATTTGTATTATTAATAGTATATTACTTGAGATTGAAATCATATTTAATGACCACGTGTATTGTTGAATTATGAATATTTAATTGATGTTTAATTTAGAGTTTTGCCGTTGTCTATATTCATTTTCGGTAAACTCAATTATTCGATTATAAACTATTCTGTGTTGATATTGCAATATTTCAATGTTTTTAATCGATATTAGTTTGCCATGACACGTGTAAGGTGCATTAGGCTTCCATATTTAATGAAAAATAGTAATATTTCATTAACGTACGTACTTCTACACGAATAGAGTGTATCGCTTTTAACTTTTCATTCATTTAATTGACTTAATTTCAAGGTAGTACAGAGTGCATACTTATGGATATTTTGGTATCTTCAGTGCATCCATTTATCATCCTACCGGAAATAGAATCAAGTTATAGCAGTATATACTCATGCACTCTGGATCTTGCATTTCGCATTAAATAACAATCATTCTTTCTCACCGAATGAATCGCACAGGGTACAGCAGAAAACGCACCCTTCCGACAATACCGACTGCACTCGACTACTGTCCCATATCATATATCCCACCTGTAACGAGATACATCAATTCATAATACCTGTACAATTGTACTAAAAACATAAAATTATACATTTCGCAAAAATAACGCAGAACTTTCTCACATAAAACAGATTTAGTAACCGGCAATAAGAACCGGTAAAGGAGTCAAATATCGAGAGTGCGAAATTTGATTAGAGGTTTGCGCGTGCGCGCGTCAACCTTCTGCGCGAACCCTTCGGCCAGTCAGTGATTAAGGGTCGACAGGGCAGGTCGTGTTAAATTGTAAACGCGACGAAACATGCTGAAACGTGGCTTTACGTGATTCCATCCCGTTTGATTGGAGAGGTGCGTGAAAACGTGACGGAAGGATGGCGGATAGCGAGGGTGGTTCCGAGCAGGATGACGTATCATTCCTCCGTACGGTGAGTCTGACTTTTACAAAAAGGGATGAGTTGATTTCAAAATACTACTGCATTGCTAACCCTGATCTGAGCATGCACACTACGCCAACGCTCTAATATACATAAATCATGAACGTGAACGATCCCAAACCGCTCTGGACAGTTTGGTCCGTTTGTGCACTGAAATATCCATCTTCAATGAATGTTTGAAGTGTTCTGAACATGACGTTAAAAAATGAACTCGTTCAAATCGTATTTTACGTCTCTTCAAATACTTCTAAATAAACATCACCGCGTACGACTATGTAAACATTCGTTAAACAGTGCTCAAAATATTAGAAAATCCATTGTAACGTTTATGAATGTGTCATAGGAAAGTGTTACTTGTAAACTCTGACAGTAGCCCAAGAGAGCTTTATTATTGTTCAATATACGAGACATACGAACGCAACTTAAAGCCGAGCAATTGGAGAGAACAAAATCATTAAATGGGTTACTAGCTGAGTTTTTGCGTACAAGAAAAAAAAGAAGGGATTCAGTCCATTGTGGGAAAGCTTTTAAAGCTTTCATACTCAATGACCTTGACCTCGTTCTTTCAGATACAAGTTGATCAGGCAATAGCAGTCAGCGGAAGAGTGCGGGGCGTTTAATTTCGTTAGATACCTCGTGGGAAACGTTCCGGTTTTAATGGGAATGCTTTAGGTGGTTTCGTGATGCTATTGTTATTGTACGAAGTAATTGTTTATTTAAACGTAGCACGCGGTATCGATTTCTCAGCATAAAAAATAATAAAGGCGAACCTTCGCGGATTTATGCCTTCAACGAGCGCCATCGATTATTCGAACTCTTTCCCGTTGAATTCAGAGGAAGATAAATTAAGCTCCCTGCCTTTCTCAGCCCTGACTAACGAGACGAGACAATACAAATGAGCGAGCAGCTATACGAGCTAATAAAGCACCTGAAGAACTTTCCAGAGAAATTTTCTCGCTCGACTTAGAAACTTAGAATGCATACTCTAATGTTATTCTGCTTAGGATTTTATATGCTGAAGGGATACAGTCGTTTCAAGGAAGTAAGCACTTTAAGATTTATGTTAATCTTTATGTCGTATTTACGATATGGTATCACTATCAATTACAAGGACTAAAAGGATTAAGGTTATAGGTTAGACTTTTACGTACTCGATATTAACGTAGCACAGGTGTAAAATGTAGCTCAACGTCAGGTTATTTTTAACACAAGCAACAATTGCCCCAGCATCCGCTTTGTTCTAACCGGGTTGGTCTGAACATCATTTTCTGTATCTAGTATTTTTATGATTTTCATACCAAAAATGTAGTAGATCACACTGCACTGAAGTACATTTATAGTACTCTTATAGATGCTGAGAACTTGTAGCATTGAATTTCTTTCCGAAGAAGAAATGATCACGTGATGAACTTCGTGGTCAAAATGAATTTGATAATTTCATACTGAGATATTAATCAAATACGTAATGGAGATATATTATAGTTGAACTTTTTGATTTTTTTTTAAATCATCACATTCTTAGAAACTCTTTGTATTTAACACTTCTTTTTGGTTTTACTTTGCCGTCTCTTACTTTCTTCTCGCGCCATTTTAACGTATTTCTCTTTCTCTTTCTCTGACATCCGGCACCATATTTTTCCTGCAGCCCTTGCTACCTCAGTGACAGATTTACTAGGACCCTTGTAGTACATGGTCAGGTAAAAGATGAGGAAAGGATTACGCGATATTGGAGTTTTGTGACGTTTTCCAGACTTATCAGACTTCTCAGACTTGCACGTGCACTTGGAACTTTGTGCTTCACTCTTCTTTGTATTACTTGGAGAGCAAAACCCAAGTACTGGCTCTAAACATTGCTGCAGCTGATCCATTTGTTGTGGATCTTCATCTCGTAGATTCATCTCACTGCTGTAATACATTGCATCTAAATATCATTCAATCCAGTACAGTTTGATGTTATAACAAAATTGAAAAATTGTAAAATATACATTGCGGATATTCTAAAACTGGTTAAAACAAAATAAAATGATTACCATGATTCTTCCATTTTATCCATATGCTCATCCATTATTTATTGTTTATTATTAAACAGTTTACTTGATAATTTGACGTTTTTACCGATAAATTATGACCGAGCTGCTTTAACGAAATTCGGAACAACTGAAGATCTTCTTTTTATAATTTTGTTCTGTCATTGATCAAAGAAAATATATTTAGATAGTCATCCTTGAGTTTGAGTTTCGAAACTTTTACTTACACATAATAATCAACGCCTGTCACTTGGTAACTTTTATGTGATAAAATGCGATTCCCAACTTTCTGCAATATGGAATAAACAGGAGGAATTAATTTTCTTGTTAATTAAGACATTTTCATACACGCACCTCGTAGACCTCATAACGTATTTTTATTTTCTTTTAAGTTTTTCATTTTAACCCAAATCGCGTAACTTTATCCGTGAACTTCTTGAATGCTTACACAGTTTTTTTGAATAACTTGCAAAATTGATGTTGACGAAGGGACGGAAGGAAGCGAAAAAAGTTTTAACGATCATTGCCACCTTCATCACCTTTGGGATTTGATTAGGTAATTTCTCATGGACATCAAGTTTAATTAGTTTTAGTGACTAATTAACTATTACACTGCAATACTATAACCGTGAACGTGTAACGTTGCGTAACAATTTTGGTAAACCTGATTTAACATAATTGTATATAACTCTCATAGAAAACCCTCATTTCTTAAAAAAGTCAAAATGATTTTACTAGTATAGAACTCCATTTTTTGTATGACTATTAACAATATCCTTAATCCAGTTGTCATTATAAAAATACTGGTAGTACAATATTTAAACCAGCATATAAATTAAAACGTTGAAATTTCCACGTTTAATTCAATTATATAGATTCATGGCTGTTACTTCATACAGGGTAAGCCGTTATTAGCGTTTCCAATGGACAGTAAAAAAAATAAAGGACATGCATATATAAAAGTATTGTCTCCAAATTATACAGCCAAAATTTATCAAAACTCATATCATAAAAGTGGGTTGGTCAACATGATAAAACATATCACGCAATGGATAATCATTAATTAGGGTTAACTGTACATGATACACGAATATTTACATGATTTTATGAAAACCTACTTCTAGTAGTATACGTTAGACTAACTTTTCTCACTATTTCAAAATATCGAGTATCATACTTAAGTATCGTACAGATAGCACGTGCATGAACATCCTGTTAAAAATGTAACGAAACACAAAACCGAGCATCCCTTTTAGTCTGAACAAAATTTCATCGCACACCCTAAAGCACAAAGTGATTGTAAGAAAGAGAAAAAGATAGAAGAAACCTTTAACTCATCCAACAAAGAAATCGATAGGCCATATTTTTCTGAGATATGGTCTTCCGCATATATGAAAGAAACCCCTTGAAACATTGAACAAACAAGGGTGCGTCGACGGATATGTCAAGGGTATAATTAGGATGGTGCCGTTCCATCGCAGTAATTAGGTATACTTTCTTAATGCTCCAGTAAACAATAAAACAGAAGTCATCTTGAAAGGCCATATGCTGTCCCCCACAGTTGACGTAATACAAAACACTGAGCGATTTTTTATGACACACGTGTAAATCATAAAAAATGATTCCATCTAAGTCGCAATTTGAAAATAGTAAGTCGAATTTTTTTTTGAGATGATACGAGGGATTTTTTCTTGTGAAGATAAACGAGGCCTTGTTTTCCCTGTAAATCCTTCGCGTATCTTTGAACGTGTCATCGTGCCGCTTTGGCAACTTATAAACTATATATATAGACGCAGAATACAGTATTCACATGATTTACGATCCTTTACGTATTCTAGGGATAGAACTATTCGGAATAATCTTATTGTTAGATATAGGGCTCTACACCCTTGACCTAAAGCACTGAACGTCCTTGCTTCGATCGCAATGCCACGTACGAGTGACTGACTGTTAGGCATTGTTATCTATGCATCCAGTGCATGCGCCGATTCATCCCCACGGCAGGATATTAAATGACAATGAAATTGTGAAATTATTTAATGGAAGTTATACGCAGTGGGATACGAGATATTCTGCAGTTTGACGATTGATGCACTTTTGGAATTTATGACGTGGAGCGACCAATGCGTACATATCCAGAAACTGTTTCGGCTTGCGTGTCGTACAGAATTTAGTTTCTGCGTCACGTATTATGTTAATGCATCAGTTTTGCATTCTGTTACTATATATTGTACTGTGTATTGTGTTACACCTGTAATTGCTATGCGCATTCATTATTTCTTTGTATCGTACAATAATAATAAGAAATACAAATGACGGTGTTATTTCTATAGGAAGATTCTTTGTTGTTTTGGAAACTGTGTTTGATTGGTTTAAGGAATATATCATTATATAGCTAGAAGATAATTTCTTGAAAGAATAGCAAATGATTCTCAAGACGAGATGCTTATTTCCTGTCTCGCTTGCATCTGTGAGCCCCGCACATTCTTAAGGCCAGCCAAATTGGTTTTGGCACACAACGCAACTTCTGCCATTTGGCCCAGATCATATTTTACTATTTCGCAAAGCTCATTACTAGTGGCTGTTTTGAAGTTACTTGTAATCGGCGCCTACATTGATTTCCAATGCATCATTTCCTAAAGTATCGAAATTATATAAAAGAATTGATTGCTACATTTTAATTTACAGGAGGACATGGTGTGTCTGTCTTGCACAGCCACAGGGGAGAGGGTTTGTCTGGCTGCCGAGGGTTTCGGAAACCGGCACTGCTTCCTCGAAAATATTGCCGATAAGGTAATTAAGAATCATATGCATAAATTATATTAAGCGATATGAATTCAACTCAGATGGATAATTTGTCAATTTATCCTTTTCTTTTTTTTTTTACAGAACATCCCTCCTGACCTGTCACAGTGCGTGTTCGTAATAGAGCAAGCTCTTTCCGTAAGAGCCTTGCAGGAATTGGTCACTGCTGCCGGCTCTGAGACGGTAACGTATTCTAGAATAGTGACCAAAACACGGAAACTCTTGTATACAAAGCTTGGGAAGCTTTTATCGCGCATTTAAAAAGATCAATATGCAGTGGGTACTGTACTTTAAAAATTAGTACGAAAATCAGTATAGGAGCGGGCCATAAAATGTGTTGTCATATGCAGCGCACACGACATTACGTATGCCATTTTGTTGTATCCATAGACCTCAAATGCCCAAGCCCAAAGCCCTCCATTTGCAATTAACTAAATCCGTCGATGAAATCAGAAAATATGCGATTATTTTGCGTACCGTCCTACCTATTGTTGTTTTGTTGAAAAATTTTATTTTTCTTAAAATTGAACGTATGATTGTTGGATTGATAGCAATCCGTATAGATTTACTTGACAAAAATATTTTCTGATTTCTTCCGCATGTCCTACCTGTCTAGTATATCGCATGACGTACCGTAATCCGTAATGCATTGTTATCAGATCATTGCTCTCCTTTGTCTCCACGTATAAATTAATGTTGTCCAGTGCGCACTCCGCTAGAAATCTGTTAGACGTCATTCCGCAAACGAATTTCGTACGATCTGACAGCGCTTTGTAAGACAAGGAATTCGATATAGTCAGCATAAACATTGACTTCTCTCTGTATTTTTTATTTGCAGCAGCAAGACACGCTAGTAAGTATTTTTTCAAAAGTATCGATTCGGATTTCATTATTAATTACAGTCAGTTATGATTTCTTCATCTATTTCATTTTATGCACAAGGATAGTGTTTTGCTTTTTTCCCCCTTAAATTAACCACCTTTACATCAAATCATTTGAAATCGATATGGGAATGTGATATATATCATTGTTTAAAAAATATTTCTTGATATTCATAAAATTATCTCTTTCTTTTATCGCTGTGTGTTGAAAATTTGTTTAATGTCCTGTTATGTTTGCTTGTAGATTCTGTGCTTCCTCATGTCATTCTTTTTTCCGGTCGGTTTCTTTATTAATTTGAAACGTGGACTATTCTATTCGTGTGATTCTTATTTTTTCCTGGAAGACTTATAAAGCACTCTTTCCATCAGCATTTGCGCCGGTTGATTCTTCCTATTAAACTACGTGCGGGTAGACTTCAGAAATATGAGCAGTGTGATCGCGTTACGTCACGGGTTCTTAGATAAATAGAAGATATCGTAAAGCTCCAAAAAATGTATCTCGATCTGCTTTATTTCATTTCTAAAAATATATTTCTCATAAAATGTTGATATACGGCCGGAAAGAGAACTAATATTGTGTATTTTAACGCTATTTGTAACGTACCTATAACAGTATGCTATTATGGCCTTCTCTTATTGGTAGACTAATCAGTTTAAAATATCCACTTCATTAAAATGACAAAGTCTCCGAAAAATAACATAATCATCAAAACACTTAATGAGCAACATTGTTTGGATATCATCATATATATCCGAAAATAAAGAATTAGTATCATTTAAAACACAATTTCTTTTCTAGAATACATTTTTCCTCGTGATTATAAAGCCTTGCGTGTTTTTTATTTCATGAAAATGATCGTTCTTCGATATACGATTACTTTGAACTTTTGGAAACAATGGATCCTCCTATTTGTCAATTTTTCAATGTTGATTATTACCTCGCACCGAATTCTGTGTACCAAAGGAGTATAACAGAACATGCTCTAGAACATTATACTATACTTTTAGGGAAAGGGTACAGGATCTGGGCATAGAACTTTGCTTTACGGGAATGCAATTCTACTCAGACATCAAAACAGCGACATGGTAAGTTTGAATTATACTCTGTTCAGCTCTAATTAATTTCTCTAAACAAGTTCTATATCTTCATCCGTATTCATTTAGTACCTGGCGTGCTTATCGACGAGTTCATCGAACGACAAACTTGCTTTCGACGTTGGTCTACAAGAGCACTCTCAAGGTAAACTATTATGAAATCATATTCATATACGCTTTTAATTGCATATAACTTTAATTAATTATTTCTGCAGGAGAGGCTTGTTGGTGGACAGTGCATCCGGCGTCGAAGCAAAGATCAGAAGGTGAAAAAGTGCGAGTAGGTGATGATTTAATTTTGGTGTCTGTCGCTACCGAACGATACTTGGTGAGTATGTGTTTTAGTCTACATACTATATCAATCAGTCATATCAATTAAAATTTCACTGTATAATCCTTCATATTCGTTTCTTTCAGCACACAACAAAAGAGAATGACTTGTCGGTGGTGAATGCTTCTTTTCACGTGACTCATTGGTCCGTACAACCGTACGGTACTGGAATAAGTAGAATGAAGTATGTCGGTTACGTATTCGGTGGTGATGTACTGAGATTTTTCCATGGCGGAGACGAATGTCTCACTATACCATCTACTTGGAATACATCTTCAGGACAAAAGTATGCACTGGAATTATGATATTATTAAACGATTATTCTATGAATAATTTAAGGATTTGATTAATAATTTTGTTTATTTTATCAATGCAGTATTGTGATCTATGAAGGTGGTAGCGTAATGAGTCAAGCTAGATCATTATGGAGGCTGGAACTTGCCAGGACAAAGTGGGCCGGCGGTTTTATCAATTGGTTACATCCTATGCGAATTAGACATCTTACTACTGGTCGTTATCTTGGCGTGAATGAGAATAATGAATTGTATTTAGTAGACAGGTATGTAATAATTATTTAAAGGGTATTGATAAAATCGGGATAGAGATGGATATAAAATTTTGAAGTATGTGATATTTTATTTTAAGGAACGAAGCGACTATTGAAACCTCAACATTCTGGCTTCGGCAAGAGAAGGATGATCAAAAGACTATTCTTGAAGATAAAGATTTAGAAGTTATTGGTTTACCCATCATTAAATATGGTGATTCCACAGTGATAATGCAACATGCTACCACGTGTCTTTGGGTGTCTTACAAGGTAATTAATATTATGATGAGATCTTGTAGATTTTTCATTAAAGAATCGAATTATATAATTTTTACTTTTAGTCATATGAGACGAAGAAAAAAGGCGTGGGAAAAGTCGAAGAAAAACAAGCGGTCTTGCACGAAGAAGGAAAGATGGATGATGGTCTTGACTTCTCACGTTCACAAGAAGAGGAATCGCGTACTGCTCGCGTTATCAGAAAATGCAGTAGCTTATTCACTCAGTTTATCACGTGAGTATTGTAGCTTAATAAAATACAAACAAAAGAGCTGTTTCATGAAAAGTCAAATGACAATTTAAATTATTTGAGTACGTTCTGTTAATGAAAAAAATATATATATGTTTTAGAGGCCTAGAAACCCTGCAACTTGATAGAAGAGCATCCATGTTCTTTCAGAATGTAAATTTGAACGAGATGGTTATGTGCTTAGAAGATTTGATTAACTACTTTGCACAGCCGGAAGACGATATGGGTAAATTGACACTTAACCTCAGCATCCTCCACATAACATATTAAATATGGTACCAAACATCTTTTTTTTTATATCAGAACACGAGGAGAAGCAAAACAGATTCCGTGCATTGCGTAATCGTCAGGATCTCTTCCAAGAAGAAGGCATCTTGAATCTCATTCTCGAAGCAATTGACAAGATCAACGTGATCACTTCGCAAGGTTTTCTCGTGGCACTTTCTGGAGACGAGAGTGGTCAATCTTGGGATCAAATATCTGGTTATCTCTATCAACTTTTGGCAGCTATCATCAAAGGAAATCATACCAACTGTGCCCAATTTGCAAACAGCAATCGTCTCAATTGGTTGTTCAGCCGATTGGGATCTCAGGCCTCCAGCGAAGGTACAGGGATGTTGGACGTACTTCATTGCGTTCTTATCGATTCGCCCGAGGCTTTGAACATGATGAGGGTAATCAATAATAGTATCATTATTTTTTATAACCGTGTCCAATCACTAATGAACAGAGATCATTATCACGCTTATCAATTTCAGGACGAGCACATCAAAGTTATTATCTCTCTCTTGGAAAAACATGGAAGGGATCCTAAAGTATTAGACGTATTATGTTCTCTCTGTGTGGGTAATGGGGTAGCGGTTCGCTCCTCACAGAACAATATTTGCGATTTCCTACTTCCGGGCAAAAATTTATTACTGCAAACTCAATTAGTTGATCACGTGGCGAGTATACGTCCCAATATATTTGTCGGAAGGGTGGAAGGTTCCGCCCTCTATCAAAAATGGTACTTCGAAGTGACAGTAGATCATATTGAGCAAACAACGCACATGATGCCCCATCTTAGGATCGGTTGGGCAAACACAGCTGGGTAAGCAATCAATAACAATAAGTATAAGAAAAATGGAAAGATACGGGAATTCTTTTATTATGTAAATGGATATTTTTCAAAGGTATATGCCGTACCCCGGAGGTGGTGAAAAATGGGGCGGTAATGGGGTCGGCGATGATTTATATTCGTTCGGTTTTGATGGCGCGAATCTTTGGACTGGTGGAAGAAAAACGGAAGTGGTATCAAACGCTACTGAACCATTTATTAGAAAGGGCGACGTAATTGGTTGCGCACTTGATCTAACAGTACCGATAATAACGTTCACCTTTAATGGAATACACATCAAAGGATCCTTCCGTAATTTTAATCTGGACGGCATGTTCTTCCCTGCGATCAGTTGCTCCTCGAAGTTGTCCTGTAGATTTTTACTTGGTGGTGATCATGGCAGATTGAAATATGAACCCCCTGATGAATTTTCACCATTAGTCGAGAGTCTTTTGCCTCAGCAAGTTCTTTCGTTGGATCCATGTTTTTACTTTGGCAATATGAACAAAGTTGTTCTTGCTGGACCATGGCTGGTTGAAGATGACACAGCATTCGTACCAGCACCTGTTGACACGTCGATGATCAATTTACCAGCTTATATAGAGCAGATCAGAGATAAATTAGCTGAGAATATTCACGAAATGTGGGCGATGAATAAGATCGAAGCTGGTTGGATATTTGGAGAACAAAGAGATGATCTTAGAAAGATTCATCCTTGTATTGTTCAATTTGAAAGACTTCCAGCTGCAGAAAAACGTTACGATACTCAATTGGCTGTACAGACTTTGAAAACAATTTTGGCTTTGGGTTATTATATTACTATGGATAAACCACCATCACGTATAAAAACTTTACGCTTGCCAAATGAACCTTTTCTGCAGAGCAGTGGATATAAACCAGCACCTCTTGATCTTGGTGCGATTACATTGTCACCAAAAATGGAGGAGCTCGTAGATCAGCTTGCCGAGAACACCCACAACTTATGGGCTAAGGAGCGAATAAGCCAGGGCTGGACTTATGGATTGAATGAGGATTCAGCAATGAGAAGAAGTCCACATTTGGTACCTTATCCAAAGGTGGATGAAGCTATTAAAAAAGCTAATAGGGATACTGCTAGTGAGACTGTAAGAACTTTATTGGTTTATGGATACATGTTGGATCCACCTACTGGAGAGCAGCACGAAGGTAAGTTAAGTGATCAGAAAATTATTTTGCTACAAGTATTACAACAATAACTATTTTTTTAGCACTACTTCTCGAAGCTAGCCGATTACGTCAACTTTACTTCAGAACGTACAGAGTCGAGAAGCACTATGCTGTCAATAGTGGCAAATGGTACTTTGAATTTGAAGTATTAACTGCTGGTCCCATGCGTGTTGGATGGGCTAAGGCAGACTGCATGCCTGGTAGTATGTTAGGCAGCGACGAAAATACTTGGGCCTTTGACGGATACAACGTAAGTCCTATTTTTTTATATTATCTTTTACAGTAGCCGTGTATTAGTGCAGCTTCAGATAAAAGTTGCTAATTATTATATGTAAAGCTGCTAAGAAAGATCCTAAAGAAGTTTCAGAGTCAGTATAAATATATCTTAATAATTTACAAGAAGAAGGTATTACATTTTTTTATTTATACAGATCTAGAGCTGCATCTGTATTGTAAAAGTAAAGATTTTGTATTTGAAAAAAGAAATGTCGATTTGATCGTTATCCATTGCAACAGGAATGTTATAGTTTAAGGTTGTAGAAGAGGGTACCGATCTTTTAATGTTAATTACTATTTGTCAATAATTAGTAATCCATTAAAAATATGTCATCGTAAATATTAGGTGACCAAAGTACACTGCGGTACCAACGAATCTTTTGGTCACAAATATCAAGTGGGCGACGTAGTTGGCTGTTTCATTGACGTCCCAGACAGAACGATCAGTAAGAGTCCCATTTCCCAATAGCCAATAGCGGTCCACCATTTTTTCGTTTTTGGTCACGAATTGTCTTCGTCTCGCTCTATGTTCTTCTATGTTGATTTGGTTTTGCATCCTGTCCCTGAAGAATGAAATAAGATTTCATTCAAACATGCGTGTGGCGTAACCTTGAAGTTAAAATCTTGGGAGAACATGAAGAACGATTTGGAGAACGGATTTCACATTGCTCAAAACTCCTTTTTGTTAATATAATAGGTATTTTTTCAATCTGATAAATACGGTCAAAATTGCAAAATATCAAAATGGATCGCTTGTTCTTCCAATCGTCGAAAGGTTATGCTACGCTTTATAAAAATGCTGAGGGCCTGCAAGATAGCTGATAGGTTTTGGCGGCTACGTACTTAACAAGACATAAAGAATGGCTGAAATCCATTCACGTGCAAACTCTTGAATTGTTGAAATTTTATTTTAAGGAGGAAAAAGTATACTCAAGCACAGCAGAAAGTTTCGGCAAACAATGGCAGGTTGGAGATGTTGTCGGTGTTTTCCTGGATCTTATTGACCGAACAATTAGTAAGGCGGAATCTTTAAGCAAACGCTTCAGCGGCCATTTCAAGCTATAATCTGACCGTAGACATAGACTACTGGATATCAGTTTAATATTACGATGAATTTCATGTATTTTTGAGATTCTGTACAACATTTTTACGGCATCCGTTCGCCATTGGATTGAATGATTAACGACCATTTCCATTTCGATTCTAAAGACATCGATATTAATAACATATTTTCGTTAGATTATTATTTTTTCCTAAGATTTTTTACTCCTCATCGATTTCACGTTTTTCATACAGCACAGAAAAATTTCTTAGTCTACCATTAAGACTTCATTAGCACATTGAAAAAAATAAAATTATCATGACAGTTGCAGTTGCTTTGATGAGCGAGCAATTCATGAACTTCGTTTGTTAAACGGTTACGTACTCATTTAAAATTCTTGTAAATGATATTACTGTTATTTATGTGTATCATTAATAATTATACAATTTATCTATAATTTATCTGATATCCAGTATTTTACTCGGTATCATACTATTAGCGACAACAGCGCTATCACTCATAGCTACTAATCACTAAAATAAAGGGTGACCCCAAACTATAACTGTACAATATTATCCAATAAATTATGTAAATAGTAATTCTATACAAGGTTATAAAACATGCTTAATCGACGAATAATTGGACGTTTCTCCACCATCATTTTTTTTAATCAATATTCAACTGTCAGATTGAATGCATATTATATACTTATAAGATCCTACTGTATTGTATTACGTGATATCTTTGGGGACCACCGTAGTACACTATCATTGTATTATTAGAGAAACTGCAAACAATCTTTATAATTAGAATATAATTGATGACTTCATGTAGAACAAAATTTAGATCTTTCGACATCCTTGTTTTTGCTTATAAATTCTGTCAATAGCCGTCAGAAATGTCTGAATGGGCCCGTTCGGATGCTTCAGAACATAGTAGATCTTTTGTAATTAAATGAAATCATTATCATCAGTTACTAATTATGTTTGCATGGTAATTTTGTTTTCAGTTGGTAACTATACTTTTTTGCAATAATGCCATGATACCACTATCTCAATATCATTTAATCAATGACAGTACTCAGAAATGTCCAATATTAATTGTACTAATTGTACAATTTCTCTTCATTTATGCTTGTTTCTCCGTTTATATTAACTACGTGCCGTCTCAAATATGCTAATAGCCACTTCGTGTTATGCTTAGCTGTTATGTCGTTATTTTCCTTACATAACGAAAACGGTACGAAAGTCTGACTCTGTTATTTCACTGAACATAATTATTACAAATGAAAAAACAACAATATATTAAAAACATTTGATTTTATAAAGTCATGCAAACATTTATACTAAAATAATTATTGAAATAAATTACTGATATTTCCTGACTTCATCCAAATTTTTATATTATTTAGAAGCATAAAATAGCAAACTATCACTAGTAAAAGAGTCAGTCGTTGGTACCAAATAGTATTATTTATTAACAACCAAGTATTGCAATGCATTTTATTTCCTAGGTTTTTCACTAAATGGAGAGCTATTAATGGATGCACTTGGGGGTGAAACATCTTTTGCCGATGTACAAGGCGATTCATTTGTACCAGCATTTACACTGGGTGTTGGTCAAAAGGCAAAATTAACTTTTGGCCAGGATGTAAACACCCTGAAATTTTTCACTACTTGTGGATTACAAGAAGGCTACGAACCATTCTGCGTGTCAGTACTTTAATCAATAAACAATCAAATCAATCTTCTGAATATTTATAGTCTTTTATAATAATCACTATTTTATCATAGGAACATGAATCGACCAGTAACATTTTGGTACACTAAAGATCAACCAATTTTCGAGAATACTGACGACATGGCCGACACCAGAATCGACGTAGCCAGAATACCAGCTGGTTCAGATACACCGCCTTGTCTTAAAATTTCTCATAATACTTTTGAAACCATGGAAAAAGCCAATTGGGAATTCTTGAGGCTTTCCTTACCGGTGATATGCCAAACAAATTTTGTCACGGAGGGTGAAAAATTAAGAAGATGGCAAGAAATCAAAATGCGTCAGAACAGACTACTGGCTGAACAAGTTGAGCAAGGACACGCTACGCCATCAGCTCATATGGAACAGATAATGAAATCTGGTTTCAGCATGAGTGATATTAAAGGTACCATTTTTTTTCTTTGTGCAATATTGACTATAGTATAGTCATACTTGCTCATGTAATAAACTTGTATTTTATTTGATACAGGGTTGCAGAGAAATTACTCTGAAGATGCCGTCGAGGCTGACGAGATGATGAAGGAGTCGCCATTACCTATGCAACGTAATAAACCAGCAAGACCACCAAGAAAAGGATCTTTATATGGTTCGCGAAATGCTTTGGACCGTGCTACCAGCGAAGGTGAAATGAATGGCTACAGTGACATGAATGGCGACGTAAAAGATGACAAGAAAAAACGTGGGCGTTCACCATTCCGGTAAATATAATGGATTAATAGCATTATTCGCTTCAGCATACGCAAATTAATCATAGCATTTTGTTTCTGTCAGCAAGCTTAGCAAAGAAATGGAGGATGTCTCGTAAGTTAATCGTACCCTCGTCGATATAGGAACCCATTGACATTATTATCATTCATTCTCTAAGCAAAAATACTTGTGTACAGACTGAAATAATGAATATGAAATCATAACTCACGTAATAGCTGGAACAAATAATCGTTAGCGTATAGAATCATTAACTTACGTAATGTCAAATAATTGCATAATCTCGTGAATATGACATGACAATATTCATTCATACAGGTGATCTAGATACTATTTGCGAAGTTTTAATTAATATGATATTATATTTACAGATTCTTCTCCCGCAAAGTCAAATCACCGGATATAAAATCAAAAACACCGGAACCGCCATCCCGTTCAGATGTGTCTGACAGAAGTGCGCAGCCGTTACCAATGGCAAGATTAGGAACACGGCCTGCACAAGTACGAGCTTCTACAGTAAGTAAAGATTTATCAAATAATTATACATTGCAAGCAATAATAATTATATTATATCCTCCATTTTTTCTTTCAGACCGATTTGAAAATGGTACCGCCCCAAATTCCGGAACGCAACGCACCCAAAGCTATGTCGGTTCTTACCGGAACTGGCGTGGAATCCATTGGCAATGAAATTTTCGATTCCGAATGCTTAAAACTAATGAATGAATACTTTTATGGGGTCCGCGTATTTCCTGGTCAGGATCCTACTCACGTCTATGTCGGTTGGGTCACTTCGCAATACCATTTGCATACTAAGGATTTCAATTTATCACGTGTACGCAAATCTTCGGTTGTAATCGTAGACGATTATGACCGTCCAATAGACCAGTAAGTATTTTATTCTTAATCATTTTTAAATTTACCTTTTACTCAAGAGATAAACTTAGATTATTTGAATGATTATCAATTATTTCTTCAGAGTTGATCGTCAAAGTTGTTACATGGTTCGAACTGATGAGCTGTACAATGAAGTCACTCAAGATGCATCTGGTAAGGGTGCATCCCAGGGAATGTTTGTTGGTTGTTTCGTAGATACTGCAACCGGATGGGTGTCCTTTACATGCGAAGGAAAAGAAACCAGTCACAAATTCAAAATGGAACCGAATACAAAACTATTTCCCGCCATCTTTGTCGAAGCTACCAGCAAGGAAATCCTTCAGATAGAATTGGGAAGAACTTCGACTACTTTACCCCTATCAGCTGCAGTTTTGCAAAATTCAGAACGTCATGTGATACCGCAATTCCCGCCGCGACTTAAAGTTCAGTGTCTGAAACCTCATCAATGGGCTAGAGTTCCTAATCAGTCGCTTCAAGTTCATGCATTGAAATTGTCTGATATCAGAGGATGGTCCATGCTCTGTGAGGATGCAATATCTATGCTAGCATTGCATATCCCAGAGGAAGACAGGTGTATTGATATTCTAGAACTCATTGAGATGGACAAACTTTTGAGGTAAATTATTTAATGGACCTTTAATTATCGGAGTACTCTATATTTCGCGTGATTAATGAAATTTATTTTAATATTTTAGTTTCCATGCACATACTTTAACGCTCTATGCTGCGTTGTGCTATCAATCAAATTATAGAGCAGCTCATGCACTTTGTCTGCACGTCGATCAAAAGCAATTGCTCTATGCTATTCGATCAGAATACATGTCCGGTCCTCTTAGACAAGGATTTTACGATCTTCTAATTGCATTGCATTTAGAGTCCCATGCTACAACAATGGAAG
This sequence comes from Pachycephus smyrnensis, assembly GCA_030142225.1. Lineage (NCBI taxonomy): Eukaryota > Metazoa > Arthropoda > Insecta > Hymenoptera > Cephidae > Pachycephus > Pachycephus smyrnensis. Next base: position 1,636,911 of record JARQST010000266.1, on the reverse strand, counting down.
TGTGCAAAAATGAGTATATTATACCATTAGGTAAATGATTGCAAGTAGAATTGGAGTTCAATATTTCAATGAAGCTAATATATGGAATATTTCTAAAATCAGGCCAAGAATTGAAGGATCTGTATGAGGACCCAGAGATGAAGCACAGCTTGAGATATTTGGAAACAGAGTCTGTTCGACCTCAGATGAAGATGACTGATATCAAGTAAGTATTTCTTTTCCAAACTAGATGTGAACCTCGTACTAATTGGTCGCCATCAAGGGTTCTTCCTTCTAGTGAAAATCAAAGTATCGAAAATATAAGGAGCCTGTACAGTCCTTTCTTTCCTCTGGACGTTGTTCGTGATTATGTAATGATGGCTCTGAATGAGGCGGTTGAGGTCAATCAGGTTCATAATCGAGATCCGATTGGAGGAAGCAATGAAAACCTTTTCCTGTAAGCAAATTTCACTTTTTAAAATAAAATAAAAATGGAGTTAGTGATGGAATTCTGACATAATAGTATACAACTCGAAATGTTTTTCAGACCACTTTTAAAATTGGTGGATCGATTGCTGCTGGTTGGGATGCTCAGAAACGAGGATGTATTTAAATTATTGATAATGATTAATCCTGAAACTTGGGATCCTACATTTGATAAAGGTACTATAGTTATATCTATAACTGATAAAACAATAATTTCTCTCGATAATTAAAATTTGTTTTACAATCTTCAATATTTTGTAGAGGGGAAAGATGAGCACAAGAAGGGTCTACTTCATATGAAAATGGCAGAGGGTGCTAAATTGCAAATGTGCTATTTACTTCATCATCTTAATGACATTCAACTGCGTCATCGCGTCGAATCCATCATTGCATTCAGTCATGATTTCGTAGGAGAATTACAAGCCGATCAATTGCGTCGTTACATAGATATAAAACAGTCCGATTTACCATCTGCCGTCGCTGCTAAAAAAACTAAGGAATTCCGTTGTCCTCCTCGCGAACAGATGAACGCCATTTTGAGCTTCAAAAATATTGAAGAGGACGATACTGAAAACTGTCCTTGCGGCGAGGAACTTATTGAAAAAATGAATGGTTTTCACAGCAATCTAATGTCCTACGTCTCACTGCACGCACTTCAAGAAGCCGCAGACGCTGCTAACGAAGTGGCAGAGGAAATTCAAAAACCTGGCGCTATGAAGAGACTCTTCAACTTCATTAACACTGTGAAAGAGTTCGAAGAAGAGCAAAAGGTTGAGCCCGAACCAGAGAAAAAGACACCGGAAGGTAGGTATAGCATTGTTGACCAGATAAATAAAAATGTCTCACAAGTATGTGACAAAATACAAATATTTCTACACAATAATTTTACTAATTACAGAGGTATTCCGCAAAGTATTAATAGCAACCATAGTGAAGTGGGCTGAAGAATCTCAAATAGAAACACCAAAACTCGTACGCGAGATGTTTAGTCTTCTGGTGCGACAATATGACACAGTGGGCGAGTTAATTAGAGCCCTGGAGAAGACTTACGTTACCAACAGTAAAACAAGAGAAGACGTAGCCGAAATGTGGGTCGGCCTCAGTCAAATTCGCGCATTGTTACCAGTACAAATGTCTCAGGAAGAGGAAGAGCTTGTCAGAGAACGTCTGTGGAAGCTGGTTAACAATCATACCTTTTTCCAGCATCCGGATTTAATCCGTGTTTTGAGAATTCACGAGAACGTAATGGCCATCATGATGAATACGCTTGGTAGACGTGCTCAAGCACAATCTGATGCACAAACACAAGCACAAGTTGCTGAGGGTGAAACACCCGCTAAAGAAAAGGATACATCTCATGAGATGGTTGTCGCCTGTTGTCGATTTCTCTGTTATTTCTGTCGAACATCCAGGCAGAATCAAAAAGCCATGTTTGATCACTTTGATTTCCTCCTGGAGAACAGTAATATCCTTTTATCTAGACCTTCTCTAAGAGGTTCGACCCCACTCGATGTGGCTTATTCATCCCTTATGGAAAACACCGAACTAGCCCTTGCACTACGAGAACATTACTTGGAGAAGATTGCTATATATTTGTCACGTTGTGGACTGCAATCAAATTCAGAATTAATTGAAAAGGGTTATCCTGATCTTGGTTGGGATCCTGTAGAAGGAGAGCGCTACCTTGACTTCTTAAGATTTTGTGTCTGGGTCAATGGTGAGTACCACTTTCTCAATAACTTTTGATCTGAAAAAATATTTATTATATTAAATCAATTGTAATGATTAGGTGAAAGTGTCGAAGAAAATGCAAATCTGGTTATCCGTTTACTGATCCGTCGACCTGAATGTTTGGGACCAGCACTTCGTGGAGAAGGTGAGGGTCTACTGAGAGCAATAATGGAAGCAAACAAAATGTCTGAACGCATCGCGGATCGTCGGAAAGTAAGTGAAATTGTATAAATACAAAAAAGCCACCAAACAGATGAAGTAATTGAAGTAAAATTCAACAATATCTTATTGTACTTATTGTAAGTAAAACTGCATCCCTTAGGTGTGATTTCCAAATATCGAATATAAAAGCCTGCCTAGTACATGTGCATAGATGTGTAGAATATTATAGATGACACTTTCGGCACAATCATTTTTTTATACTACTCTCGCATGAACACAACCCCATCACTAATAGGTACCAACTTAGCTTTATAAACAGGTTCATGACGAAGCCGAAGGAACTGCAATGGTGATGCAATTCGAACATCCCCTACCGGAATCTGATGATGATGAAGACTATATTGACACTGGTGCGGCAATTCTCAACTTTTACTGCACACTGGTTGATCTACTAGGACGTTGTGCACCAGATTCTTCAGTTATTGAACAAGGTAATTATCTTCCTGTACCTATATACAAGTAGTTAATACAAAAGACGTTATGATATTTCATTTCACAGGAAAGAACGAGTCTCTTCGAGCAAGAGCTATCCTACGATCACTGGTACCACTGGATGATCTTCAGGGTGTCCTGTCGCTACGTTTTACTTTATTGAATCCCGCTGCTGGTGAAGAGAGACCAAAGAGTGATATGCCATCAGGTTTGATTCCAGGACACAAGCAAAGTGTTGTGCTGTTTTTGGAACGTGTTTATGGTATTGAGACACAGGAATTGTTCTTCAAGTTATTGGAAGAAGCTTTTCTGCCGGATTTAAGAGCGGCTACTATGCTTGACAGGGTTAATATTTGTATCTATATTTTTACCTCTATTTTCTGTATCTTGACGCAAGGTAAAATGTCTTCGTTTCATTCATAGAATGATGGATATGAGTCGGATATGGCGCTTGCTATGAACCGTTATATAGGAAATAGCATATTGCCTTTATTGATAAAACATTCAAAGTTTTATAACGAAGCTGATAATTATGCCAGCTTACTCGATGCAACGCTACACACTGTTTATCGATTGAGTAAGAATAGAATGTTGACAAAAGGTCAGCGTGAAGCTGTATCAGACTTCCTCGTAGCATTAACAAGGTAATTTATATGAATTAGTCATTTATTGGAATAGAAAAAAGATTGTATGATACACGATAATTAATTTTTACGTAATTTCAGTCAAATGCAACCAAGTATGCTTTTGAAATTGCTACGAAAATTGACAGTAGACGTTTCCAAACTATCCGAATATACAACGGTAGCTCTACGGGTACGTAATTATCTTTTATTCATTTGAAATTCGATAAACGTAATTATTAATTGAACGTCATTAATTACATTCGATATGTCTGTCGCTAGTTATTGACTCTGCACTACGAACGTTGCGCTAAATATTACGGCTCAACTGCTGGTCAAGGAGCTTATGGTGCATCAAGCGACGAAGAGAAACGGCTAACCATGGTTCTCTTTAGTAACATATTCGATTCATTATCCAAAATGGATTACGATCCAGAATTATTCGGAAAAGCACTGCCATGTTTGACGGCAATTGGTTGTGCATTGCCGCCCGATTATTCTCTGTCAAAGAACTATGATGATGAATGGTACGGAAGTAAATCAGCATCCACTCAGTCGCCCGATGGACCATACAATCCTCAGCCAATTAACACTTCCAGGTATGAAACGAATAATGATACTACATAATGTAGATTACAAATATGTAAACGTCATTAATATAATTCTATTTCTTATAGCGTGGTTCTTAATAATGACTTGAACCAAATAGTGCAGAAGTTCTCAGAACATTATCACGATGCTTGGGCTAATCGAAAACTAGAAAATGGTTGGACATATGGTGAACAATGGTCAGATGTCAATAAAACACATCCAAGATTAAAACCATACAATATGTTAAATGATTACGAAAAAGAACGGTATAAGGAACCAGTTAGAGAGAGCTTAAAAGCTCTACTAGCAATTGGTTGGAGTGTTGAGCATGCTGAGGTTGATGTTCCATCCACGAGTCGTAGTTCAATGAGAAGATCATCCAAAAGTCAAGTAAGATATAAAAGTCATTCATTTAAGCTATATCGAATTCACTAACCCTGTGATTTAAATATTGCTCCTGCTATGGTTAAGATAGGAAGCAGAACCATTTATTGTTACATGAATCGTGACCTGTCTTGACTATTTTTTTTTTAATTTTTTTTACCTATCACAAATCTAATCGAAACGTTCTCGAGGACCCACAATTTCAGGGCGACTCTGCAAATCCATTCAACTACAATCCTCATCCGGTGGACATGACCAATCTGACTTTGAGCAGAGAGATGCAAAACATGGCTGAGCGATTGGCGGATAATGCTCATGACATTTGGGCTAAGAAAAAGAAAGAGGAGCTGGTTACTTGCGGTATATCTTGAACTTCATATAATTAGTGATCATGTCAATCGATTAATTGTGTTAATTACATATGTTACTTTACAGGAGGCGGAATTCATCCACAACTGGTTCCTTACGATTTGCTCACGGACAAGGAGAAAAGAAAGGACAGGGAGCGATCACAAGAATTTTTGAAGTATCTACAGTATCAAGGATACAAACTACACAAACCAAATCGCGGTGGTACAACTGATACGGAAGTTGCTGGTGCTGGAGCAGCTGTGGAATTACGTTTCGCATACTCCTTGTTGGAGAAGTTGATAGCGTACTTGGACAAGGCGACAATCAACATGAAGTTGTTAAAGCCATCCGATACGTTCAGCCGACGAAATAGCTTCAAAACATCTACAAGGGACATAAAGTTCTTCAGCAAAGTCGTACTACCCTTGATGGAGAAGTACTTCAGCACGCACAGAAATTACTTCATAGCAGTAGCCACAGCAACGAACAATGTCGGCGCTGCTTCTTTGAAAGAAAAGGAAATGGTGGCTGCTCTATTCTGTAAACTTGCGAGTTTACTACGTTCGCGACTTGCTGCCTTCGGGGCCGACGTCAGGATTACCGTGAGATGCTTGCAAGTACTTGTGAAGGGAATCGACGCAAAATCTCTTGTGAAAAATTGTCCAGAATTTATCAGAACCTCCATGTTGACATTCTTCAACAATACTGCTGACGATTTGGGACACACGATATTAAACTTGCAAGAAGGGAAGTACAGCCACCTCAGGGGTACTCATTTGAAAACTTCGACCTCACTGTCATATGTCAACAGTGTTGTACTTCCCGTGCTTACTGCTATGTTTGATCATTTAGCAGCTTGCGAGTATGGAAGCGACTTGTTACGTGAGTAATCTTATTGTATTCTTTATATTATTATCATTATGTTGATATAAAGTACTAAATTGTAAATATTCCTCCCTTCTTATATTTCTCTTTGTTGAATTACAGTCGATGAGATTCAAGTGGCTTCGTACAAAATGCTGGCATCTCTATATACTCTGGGTATAGACGCTACTTTAACACATGATAGAAAGTACTTGAAGACGGAGATAGAACGTAACAAACCAAATCTTGGTTCTTGTCTTGGCGCTTTCTCGAGTTGCTTCCCTGTGGCTTTCTTAGAACCGCATCTCAACAAGCACAATCAATTTTCACTATTGAATAGAATTGCTGATCATTCTTTGGAAGCTCAGGATATAATGAGTCGTATGGAATCGAGTATGCCAACACTAGAGACCATCCTGACTGAGGTCGATCAGTTTGTGGAATCTGAAAAGACTTACAACGATGCTCCACATGTGATAGACGTGATATTACCATTGCTCTGTTCCTACTTGCCCTTCTGGTGGGCCCAAGGGCCTGATAACGTCAATCCTACAGAAGGAACCTATGTGAGTATGGTAACCAGCGATCACATGAATCAACTATTGAAGAACGTACTGAAACTCATTAAGAAAAATATCGGTAATGAAAATGCCCCATGGATGACACGAATTGCTGCTTATACTCAACAAATCATTATCAACTCATCCGAGGAGTTGCTCAAGGATCCATTTTTGCCACTTGCTGAGCGTGTCAGGAAACGTACTGATAATATGTTCCATAAGGAGGAATCATTACGAGGATTTATCAAGTCATCAACTGATGATACGTCACAAATTGAAACACAGATCCAGGAGGACTGGCAACTTCTCGTTAGGGATATCTACTCGTTTTATCCATTGCTCATTAAGTATGTTGATCTTCAACGTAATCACTGGCTGCGGAATAATATACCAGAAGCGGAAGATCTTTATAACCACGTTGCTGCGATATTTAACACTTGGTCAAAGTCACAGTACTTCCTTCGAGAAGAACAGAACTTTATATCAGCTAATGAGATTGATAATATGGTGTTAATTATGCCTACGGCTACTAGAAGACCTGCTACCGTTTCTGACGGTACCACGCCGTCAGGAGGTGGAAAGGTAGGCATCTTATTTGTTCCCAAATTATTTCTGCGTATGAGATTATATTCTTGTCACTGTACTAATATCTTGTTGTTGAACAGAAAAAAAAGAAACATCGCGACAAGAAGAGGGACAAGGACAAGGAAGTACAAGCATCTCTAATGGTCGCTTGTCTCAAGCGATTGTTACCTGTCGGATTAAATCTATTTGCTGGCCGAGAACAAGAACTGGTCCAGCACTGTAAGGACAGATTTTTGAAGAAACTGCCAGAATATGAGATTGCGGAATTCGCCAAAACACAACTTACACTGCCTGACAAGATCGATCCAGCGGATGAGATGTCATGGCAGCACTATCTATATTCGAAACTTGGACAGAAAAAGGAAGTCACAGAACCCGTCAAGGCTCAACAAATCGAGGAAGTTGTAGTCAGGATTACCGCCATGGCTAAAGTACTTTACGGTCTCCATATGGTAGGTAAAACTCTGGACCGTTAACCAACCGATTGACACTGAATCGTAAAAACCTTATTGTTACGTTTGTCATTTTTTTGAGAAAACGATACGCATTATCTCGGTAAGCTTCATACAAATTTGGTCTCTGTTTTCGAGTAGATAGACCATCCGCAGCAGCAGAGCAAGAGTAGTTACCGATCGGTGGTCTCTATTCAAAGAAAACGAGCAGTTATCGCTTGCTTCCGTCAGACCTCCCTACATTCCCTACCCAGGTACCCCATTATTTTTGTTTATTGTTGTTTTGGTTTCTTCAACAACTTGCTGCTTCTTATTAACATTTATTTTTTCCATCTATTTTTAAATTGAATATAAAGTGATAAAGTCGGGTTGGTTCCCATATCAGTATGTTGCTATATTTTACACAAATTATCCCATAACATGATTAATTTTGAATGCCGATTTTGTACTTACTGTCATAGCAATTTTAAATGGTAATACGTAAGTATATACGAATTTAAAAAATCTAAACAATTCTGGGACAATCCTGAAGACTAATGTTACGGTTGACGAAGTTTTGTCTTGATGTAGCATATACGAACAGATAACTTTAATTTCCTTATAATTCTAACAAAACTCGCGATGTGTGTGCATGCTGCTAACAGGCAACTAAACCGCCCCCATCGCGAGATGGATGGAAGCGTGTGTTATGTGCAGCTAGAAAGAGGGCAGCCATTGCATGTCTCCGTAGTGAACCCCTCTACAAATTGAGAAGGTAATTAAAAAAAAGTTTTTAATGTATGACAAGTTTTGCAATAAATATTTTGTATATTAATTTACTTTATTTACTATTTTTCCCTCTTTGGTATTAATAAACTACATTTCAATATCGTAGGCATCGGGCAATAAACATCTTTGCAAGAACTTACTACGAGCTCTGGTTACAAGATGAAAATGTGGGACAAGAAGTTATGATTGAAGACCTTACGGTAAGGAATTGTTATGATAACTTTTATAAATCTTCAATATCGTCGTGGGAAAATAGTGGTTATTATAGGTTTTTGGTGTCTGTTTAGCAATCCTTTGAAGACGCTGAACTGAAGAAGATGGATAAAGCAGAAGAAGAAGGGAAACCAGATCCTTTAACACAATTGGTCACGACCTTCTGTCGTGGTGCAATGACAGAGCGTTCCGGTGCACTTCAAGAAGATCCACTTTACATGAGTTATGCACAAATCATCTCAAAATCTTGTGGCGAGGAAGAGGAGGAAGGTGAAGAAGAAGGTGGCGGCGGTGAAGAGGAAGGCGGCGCTTCGATCCACGTGAGTATCAGTTTATTTCTAAGATAACGGAAAATGGTTTAAGATGAACGAAATTTTGTATAACATAAGATTATTGGCACGACACATTATTCTTCCGGTTTATTAACGCATGTCCTATTCTTTTTCTTCCTTACTAATCGACTAGCCGGGGCAAAAGCTTCTTATGGTAAGATTAAGTAATTAACGCAAGTCCCCATCCAATATCTGACGAAAAAATTTCATTAACCCGCTATAAGAAAGTTATTGTCCAATTAAATCTGGATAATATAGTATGCTGACTAATTATACTAATCAAATTAATATTAATATTTTCATTCAAATCTCAAGAGGCCTATGCATAAGCTTATGGTAAGATAATACAGAGCTATGAAATACTAATACATACTATCCATTAATTATTAAATTATTTATATAATTAAAATTATCATCATTTACCTCCTAGGAACAAGAAATGGAGAAACAGAAACTGCTCTTCCACCAAGCGCGTCTTGCGAATCGTGGGGTTGCTGAAATGGTGTTGCTTCACATCTCAGCCTGTAAAGGTCTTCCCAGTGAGATGGTCATGAAGACACTGGAATTGGGTATTTCAATTCTTCGTGGTGGTAACATCGAAATCCAAAGGGGGATGTTGAATCATCTTAAAGAGAAAAAAGATGTTGGTTTCTTCACGTCAATCGCTGGCTTAATGAACTCCTGCAGTGTCTTAGACCTGGATGCATTTGAAAGAAACACCAAAGCTGAAGGTCTTGGTGTTGGATCCGAAGGCGCTGCTGGTGAGAAAAATATGCATGATGCAGAATTCACGTGTGCCTTGTTCCGGTTTATCCAGTTGACATGTGAAGGCCATAATTTGGGTACGTAATGCAATGAAATGAGAAATACTTTAGATGAATCTTAATCGTCCAATATCAATTAATGATGCTATTTTCGTTTGCAAACAGATTGGCAGAATTATCTCAGGACGCAGGCTGGTAACACAACCACTGTAAACGTAGTCATCTGTACAGTCGATTACCTTCTTCGACTTCAGGAATCCATCATGGATTTCTACTGGCATTACTCTAGCAAGGAGTTAATTGATCCTGCTGGAAAGGCTAATTTTTTCAAGGCCATCGGAGTCGCTAGTCAAGTTTTCAACACCCTGACTGAAGTCATTCAAGGTCCTTGTGCTCAAAATCAGCAGGCACTTGCGCATTCCAGGCTTTGGGATGCTGTGGGTGGTTTTCTCTTCCTGTTTTCACACATGCAGGATAAATTATCGAAACACTCTAGTCAAGTAGACCTCCTCAAGGAGCTTTTGAACTTGCAAAAGGACATGATTACTATGATGCTCTCTATGCTTGAAGGTAAGACTTAATTTTTTAAATAATACTATTATACATAGAACTACGGTGTCCTTAAATTTAGTATAACTTGATAAATACTAATGAATCTAGGTAATGTGGTAAATGGTACTATCGGAAAACAAATGGTGGACACGTTAGTGGAATCAGCCAGCAACGTGGAGTTGATCTTGAAGTACTTTGACATGTTCCTGAAGCTGAAGGATCTTGTCTCATCTCCAAGCTTCTTGGAAGTTGATCTCAATAATGATGGTTGGGTTTATCCAAAAGATTTCAAAGAAAAAATGGAACAGCAAAAGAGTTACACAGAGTAAGATAAAAAACAATGAATTTTATTTGTTTTTCCTAATCCATTCACTGTATCAATTTTCATATATTTTTAGTGAAGAGATTGAATTCTTATTGGCGTGTTGCGAAACGAATCACGATGGAAAAATTGATTATGTTGCTTTCATGGATCGATTCCACGAACCCGCTAAAGAGATCGGTTTCAATCTTGCCGTTCTTCTTACTAACTTATCAGAGCATATGCCAAATGAACCGAGATTAGCAAGATTCCTCGAAACCGCCGGTTCTGTACTGAACTACTTTGAACCATTCTTGGGAAGAATCGAAATTTTGGGTGGTAGTAAGAAAATCGAACGGGTCTACTTTGAAATCAAAGAATCAAATATCGAGCAATGGGAGAAGCCTCAAATCAAGGAATCAAAAAGAGCATTCTTCTATAACACCGTGACTGAGGGTGGTGATAAGGAGAAGTTGGAGACTTTCATCAATTTCTGTGAGGACGCCATTTTTGAAATGCAACATGCAAGTGCGTTGATGGCAGTCGAAGAGAGTGGCGGAATCGGAAAAGCCAGAGAATCATCCTACACTTACATGACAGAGGATGATGACGAGAGAAACAAAGATCCTATAAGAAGAGGAATTCAAGCGTTCAAAGATGGCGTATATTTCTTCTTCTCAATGTTCTCGCCTACGAATATAAAGAACAAATTCGCAGAGATGCAGCAAATGACGATACCTGAACTCTTTGTTGGTTTCTTTAAAATAATATTCTACGCCTTCTATTATTCTGGATTTGGCGTTGGTTGCGTTATCAGGTACTTCATGAGACTTCTTCTCACTCTGATGAGAGGTCCTCATGTCGATGAACCCGTTATTGAAGTAAAAGAAGAAGAAGAGAAGCCATTCCGACATCTACCTGCTTTACCGCCAACACCGGATGAATCAAATTTACAAGTAGAGATTCGCAGTTCAATATCATTCGCATTCTTCTCAAAGTGTTAATAAATAAATAAATATCTGTTTTCTAATCTACAGGTGCAAGCGTTTGGAATGGACATTACAAAGGAAGAAGGCGGTCAAATAAAAATAGCACCTCATGAATCTGCAACTTCAACACCGCAATCCAGCATGGAAGAGACAGGTGAAAGCACACCTGATGAAGGTACCGGTGAAGATACTATAAGAGCAGATGGTACCACTGGTGAATTAGAGGCTCCTCTTACTTTGGCTGATTTACTGGGGTATGTAAATTATATAAATTGTATAAAATATACATATAATTATATAACTTGTTGGAATTTAATGTATTTCACTGATTAATTTTTTACAGTGGGGAACAAGCAAGAGCTCAGGCTGCAGCCGCGGCCGAAGCTGCTGCGCAACAACAAGCAGCAATGGCGGCAGTTGAAGCGGAACATAAACAAGAAACAACAGCAGAACCATCAGCAGCATCCAGTATAGATTTGTCAGAATATACTCATAGGATTGTATCCTTCCTTGCTAGAAATTTCTATAATCTTAAATATGTTGCCCTGGTTCTTGCTTTCTGTATCAACTTCATGCTTCTCTTCTATAAGGTACAGTAGTTACCATATAGTACTCTGTGCTATGTAACAAATGGATATAGCATAAAGCACAAAATATTGTTTAATCAGGTTACGTCACTGGGTGACGAGAATGATGGAAACGGCAGTGGAGATTCGATGGCTGATTTATTGGCGGAAATGTCTGGTGAAGGATCTTCTGGCGGAAGTGGTAGTGGAGGTGATCTGGGAAGTGGTGGCGATGGTGAAGGTTCTGAAGAAGAAGAAGATCCTTTAGAATTTGTTGAAGTATCAGAAGACTTTTATTATATGGCGCACGTTATGAGGTTGATGGCTGCTCTTCACTCCATAGTTTCTCTAGCTATGTTGGTCGCATACTATCATCTTAAGGTAAAAATAAAACAAAAGTAGAACTGATTTTTATTATAATATATATTAACGCACCTTTTAATACATACCAGGTACCCTTGGCTATTTTCAAACGTGAAAAAGAAATCGCTCGTCGCGTGGAATTCGATGGTCTGTACATCGCCGAAACGCCTGAAGAAGATGACATCAAAGCTCATTGGGATAAAATGGTGATATCAGCCAAATCATTCCCCGTTAATTATTGGGACAAATTCGTAAAAAAGAAAGTCCGACAGAAGTACAGCGAGACGTATGACTTTGATTACATCAGTAATTTGCTTGGAATGGAAAAGACTTCCTTCAGTCAGCAAGAAGATGAGGGCTCTGGATTAATACATTTGTAAGTAATGTTGAGTAGTAGATGTTGAATTTTTTGGTTAACATTTAACTTTTTACAGCATCATTAACATTGATTGGAGGTATCAAGTTTGGAAGGCTGGTGTTACCATTACGGATAACGTGAGTGGATTTAAAAAATTTAATTATTCGTACAGTAATTTCATCATATTTATATATTATAATTTTTATTGTTACATTATTTACTTGCAGGCTTTCCTCTACAGCTTGTGGTACTTCACTTTCTCAATTTTGGGAAATTACAACAATTTCTTCTTTGCCGCTCACTTACTAGATGTTGCCGTCGGTTTTAAAACATTGAGAACCATTTTGCAGTCCGTAACGCACAATGGCAAGCAACTGGTGTTGACTGTCATGTTACTCACCATTGTCGTCTACATATACACCGTAATCGCCTTCAACTTCTTTAGAAAGTTTTACATACAGGAAGAAGACGATGAAGTTGATAAAAAGTGTCACGACATGGCGACGGTACGAAATTCTTAATTTACAAGTTACAGTTTTAAGTTTTGCGTCAGCAACATAAGCATCATTTTTCTTCGTTATAGTGCTTCGTGTTTCATCTTTACAAAGGCGTTAGGGCTGGTGGAGGTATAGGTGATGAAATTGGTGAACCTGACGGTGACGATTATGAAGTGTATCGTATAATGTTCGACATCACATTCTTCTTCTTTGTCATTGTCATTCTTCTTGCCATCATTCAGGGTACGTAAATTAGTACATATACATATAATCTGCACGTAGCGAGATGATATACGTAGAAATTTATGAACGAAATAACTGTTTAAAAAAAAAAAATAATATTGCGGTCACATGATTTTTCCAGGTTTGATCATCGATGCTTTTGGAGAGCTTCGTGATCAATTGGAAAGCGTCAAAGATAACATGGAGAGTAATTGCTTTATCTGCGGATTAGGAAAGGATTACTTTGATACAGTACCACATGGTTTCGATACACACGTTCAGCAAGAGCATAATCTTGCTAATTACATGTGAGTGTTCTTTGCTATACATATACGATTATAAAATAACTGCGCATGATAATTTATATTAAATAAATGTTTCTTCGTATTTAGGTTCTTCCTTATGCATCTAATTAATAAACCAGACACCGAGTACACTGGTCAGGAGACTTACGTCTGGAATATGTACCAACAGAGATGCTGGGATTTCTTCCCTGTTGGTGATTGTTTCCGGAAACAGAACGAAGCTGTTGAGGAAGAAGCAAAGAAGAAGTAAACTGAAGTTTTGTAATACATTTTATCGGATAATGCACGCGAGAATGAATGATTTATTCATTCTAATTAACAAAGGAGACTTTGTTCCTGTTGTTCTCGATTCGATGCGTCGAATTAATGAAGTCAAGAATATAAACAATACGACGCGTTACAATCAAATTTTGGAAACTATACATTTTATATTATAATTACGATATATTTAGTCTACTTAAAATTAAGGGACTTTCTTTAATTTTCAATTTTACGCACCGTTTACCTCACAGCAGTTGACTCGTCTTTTTCGATTAAGACTTTTCGATTCTTGCGTTTTGGGAAACGACGCTAACGTGGATCGTGTAACAAATTAGGGATCTAATAATTTCGTGGAAAAAAGAATTCAAATAATGGACCGCCCTTGTCGTACGTTAATGAGAATGTTGAGAAGGGCCACCGATTACTGTAGGAGATTTACGTATTTTTGCAACAATTAATTACAGGCGACTCATAGATGGAATTCATCAATTATTTAATTTGTAGATAATTACACAGTGATCGTGGTGTCATTTATTTCGTCCACCCACTGTATAATGTACGTCATTATAATTTAAAGAAGAAATCGACTGCACAAATCTATTCACTAGTAAATCTGCAGTTATAATTGACATCCCCATTCGTACGTCAGATAGACTCCGCAGATATAATTATACAAAATATACATAACGCCGATGAAGTTTGACAAATGATAATTATACGTAAAAGTTGAATATATTTAAAATATATAATACGTAAACTTCCGACGATATGTACAATTTTCATCATTACCGGTGACTGAGTTCGTACATAATATATATCTCAGAATGTCAATATATTGTAAATAAAACTTTTTCGACAGGGCAACCTGAATTCACGCAGATTTTATTGTCAGAAAATTCCATCCATGGGTGCACCCTCCAATTATTATAGAATAATATAATCAATCCTAATCCTACATATATATTCCATTATCTATTTCATTGTCTATACAATCACATTATCCGTTATCAGTTATCTATTATTCAATAGCAAGATCAATGCATTCCCATCCAGCATTCTATCCTTCACCTACAAATGCAGGGTGTCTAAAAATCGATAATTGAATAAAGTACGACCACCTTCTTCGTCAACACTTTGAAAAATACTGACTCCATTTTACTACTTGTACGCATAAGAAAAGCTAGAAGCACTGTATGGTTTGTAGTTCGACAGGGAGAGAGAAAGAAGAGGATCGCGCAAGCGCCTTTGTAAATTCTAGGATGCCAGGGTGAAAATGCACCATAACATGGGAGTGTCAGCGGGCGGCCGCTTCAGTAATCAAAATCCAAATATGCAACCCCAAAATGGGATTTGCGACAAGATTGAAAATTACATATCCGAATTGGGACAGTGGTACGTGAACATGAAAATTTTCAAAATCGCTACGTGTATCCGTTGTATGGGATTCAAGTGTGTGTCTCGACAAGGGGTAGTTTCACAATGTGAGGGTGGAAGTGATAGTAGTACGTATATAGTAGGTGTTTACTACGCGACTACGTGCGTAGTTTTACGTGCGACTGAAAGCACAAAGTGTACCGGCCGGTCATAGCCGGCATTATTGATTATGATTGTTTGGCTTATCCAAAATTGTATTTTACAAATTTTAGATACATAAGTGATTGATACCTACACACGTGTAATTGAATCCGCTTTTACTTTACCCATATAGGATTTAAATTTCAATAGATCGTGTTACTGGCATGTAACACTGTCAAATTTCCAAACGTTTACCGTTTAACAAAATATATGATATGGACCATTAGATGTTTGTTGTTTATGAACTTATTTATAACGCACCATGATATAGGCTTATGTGGACATCGTAAACTGACCATGTTTTCTATGGGATTGAATTTATTATATAATGTAACCATTTTGTAATTGCTACAATTTTATTATACCTTAAGAGCTAAACTATACGGGGTGGTCATAAAATTTCCATCTATTTTCATTTTTCCGCCAAAATGGATCGAGATTTTATGACCACCCTGTATATCTTTAAAATAATACACAGTTTATATTACAGGGCCGTATGGAGAGCAATAATAATGGGCCAATTTCTGTCTATAGTACTTTGCTTTATGACACTCTTTAATCATCACATTAACACGGGATACCGATTTTCATTACCAACAGGTAATTTCTCTCAATTTTAAGTAACCATAAAAATTCACTATAAAAGTTAATTTTGCGTATATAATTCTTACATATCATAGGACAAAATTTACCACATTACGTGATGATGTGTTTGGTCTACACGTCTTGGCTTTCTTGTCGAGGCGTAGGGAATGGTTTAATTTCTGTAATTAAAGCTCGAGGCTGGAGGTATTTGTTATTAGCTCTCATTGACGTCGAAGCAAATACGTTGCTCACATCATCGCATCAATTTACAAGTCTTGCCAGCATACAGGTACTTCCATATAATTTATTATATTGGTAAGAAATTGATAATGCAGTAATATTTTAGATACTGGATTGTGTGGCGATACCCGTGGCTTTAGCTTTATCGTGCTTAGTACTTGGTGTAAGATACCGAATGGTGCACATTGTTGGGGTATGTGTTTGTCTAATGGGTGTCGGATGTTTAGTTTGGGCAGGAATTGATGATCACAAGGATCCATCATCGAGTGGCAAGTTGACTAATGACTAAAAAGTTGAAAATGAATTTTAGAAAATAAAAGATTCGTTCGGCCGTTATAGAAAAATAAAAATATGCAGGTAAAAATCAACTCGTTGGCGATATGCTATGCTTGGGTGGTGCCGTCTTATTTTCGGTGGTTACTGTACTGCAAGAACTTGCCGTTAAAACTGTTGATATTATCGAATACTTGGGAATGATCGGTTTCTTCGGTATGATCATCAGCTGTTTGCAAACGTGAGTTACAATTGATAACGATAGTATCTGTTCTCATTAGATATTATATATATATATATATATATATGCGCAATTTTTTTCAGAGTTATTCTAGAAAGACAAATCGAATCTTTTCAATGGGATTTTGCACCAGTTATACCGTTTTTGGTGGTTTACTGTATCACGCAATTTGTATTTTTCTCCCTCGTGCCTGTTATATTATTTGAATCCGGTGCTACGGCTTTACAATTAGCACTTTTGACTGCGGACTTTTTTAATATTCTTTTTGGAATGCTAATACACCAGTACAAGGTAAACTATATTAATGACGTAACATAACAATCTAATAACGTTCATCGTAGTTCATATCAGTATTGACAGAACTTAATATTTTCTAATAAAATTCGTATTTTTTAAATTCCAGTTTAATACTCTATACTTTCTTTCCTATACTCTCACAATGACGGGTATTTATATTTACGCAATAAAAAGGACGCCAATGTCCTCGAATTCGCGAAGACAGCACATTGAACCCCCAGCACCAGACTACAGGTAAAGTTCATTAGAAAAATATATACATATATATTGTCTATTGTATTGCATTAACAATGCTCTTTGACTAATCCTGAATACACGTTGATTGATAATGAATTAAAGTGACATCGTTTTAAGACACATGCCGCACCCTGATGTCGGCGAGGTAGAAATGGCTACCAGTTCAGGAATGTCGGCAGTCAGTGGTACACTTGATATAAGAGCGTCCACACTTGGCAGTGAAAGAGAAACTGTCGATGCTACGAGTTTGCCATTGAGCGTCAGTTCTGATACGGCCTTTACATCTTTCTACGGTAGTCAAGCAAATCTGAAGGTGAGAAATAACTGAAGATGAAATTCCTATATTTAAATATTTTCAAACAATTAATATAATAAACTGTACATATTTATAGACTGTTAATGGGAACAGCGGAGCTGCCTGTTAATAGGAGAAAAATAACTGCCTAGGTAAAAAAAAATCGTAAAACATTTTATAAACTCAACACACGTTCACGCACATTATGGAAGACTTAACCGCGATAAGTGATTGATAGGAGGATTTATATCAACAATAATTACGATTAATGATACAAGCCAATTCTTTAACTAATTCAATACACCGTTCGTTATAGCAGGTCCAACACCACGTTATAGGCATATTAATACTTTTTAGACGGAACTACTACTGGTTCGTAGTATTGTTTTTTACATAAAATACGAATAAAGAAAATCTATATTCGGGGGAAAAAGAAATGTGCCAAATTTCAAAAGTCTTTTACCGCTAATTAATATATTCGTAAGGTTTAGTATAAGGAGATCTATAATTAACTGAATATTTACAAAACTCGTTCGATACATATTCTTTTCTCGTATATAATATCTATAGAATATAATTCAACGAATCGTTACACTCAATTATAATTAAAATCTGTTGAAAATGTCTTAAGTGCGGAGACTCAGTATTCTATTGTTTATTACAATTTTTAACGTGTATAATAGTTTATTTAATGTTCATCTTCGCCTATTGTTTACATAGCGGTAGATCCGCCATTATGTACTCAAAAATCATGTTGCTCAATGTAATTTGTTATTTGTATTATTATCCTCTTACGTATTATTGTCCCATCTAATTTTATGTATTATGTATTCTCTTAAAATAAATAGCGAAATATTCCCAAAACTGTAGTCACTAACCGACTAATGAAAAATCTTTTCTTCATCGGAAATATGTATATTTCATGTAAATGAATACGTAATTGCATGTAAAACCAATTACAGCGATCGCACCGCTACGAAGTATATGCGGATTAACAAGGAGTTATAAGTACCCTTTGGGACTGTCTATAGTGCGACAAGGGAGTAAAATTAGAGGCGAGACGAAAATTTAAATGTTCGAAGTGGCCCGAATCTTGGGTCCTAATTAATAGTGTCAGTTATCCCCACTCGTAGCGCAAGTGTTCCATGTTGGTAATTCTTGATTAGCTGGCTAACCCGCGGAAAGAAGAAGGAAGAAATCAGCTCTATAGAAGAAAATGTCACTGACTGCCACTGAAAACTTAACCCGAAAACCGACGACGTACTTTCTAAATCTCTTCAAAATATAAAATTAAGGCCAAATCAAAATCTTGTATAATATACGGAATAGATTAAAGTTGAATTCAAATTGTAAAATTTCAAAGATGGATCACGCCGAAATTGAAATACCAAAAAAATTCAATTATTGAAATATTACAATAGTTAATTAATAAAAAATTTTTATATATTAACACTTAGAAATTAGGAACCACGGCGAGAAACATTTGAAAGTACTGAAAGTTACAAAATTTGTCAGAGCGCAAACTGTTCCGCGTCTGTAGAATAATTTGTTCGCTTTGCTGGAAACTCTCCAAAACGTCGTTGATCCTTGAGCACTCGTGTGGGTGGTGACGATCCTATGTGCCGGCGGGGAGGTCGTGCGGGGTAGTCCGTTGGCTCTGG
>JARQST010000266.1:1605040-1617656 GCA_030142225.1 Pachycephus smyrnensis | reverse complement strand
CACGGAAGTTCAAATTTTACAAGCTAGTACAATTTAGTAGGTGTCGCAGCTAGGCATATTTCATACGAACGACAAGATTTCGTCGGACGACGGTTTTCTTGTCGCACGAATGAAATAGCACCCTTATAGGTCTGCCTCCAACCGTTTCTACCCTATTTCCGATTCTATTACTACTTCCTCCATCTCCTTCATTCTCCTGCCTCCTCTCTCTGGTTCTTCTTTTTTTCCTACTTGCATGCATTCCTCCGTTCTTCTTCTTCCTCTCGTCGACGTTTGAAACCCGAAAGATCTAGAAAACCGGCTCGTGAAAGAATGAGCGCTGCGAGTCCGGGCACCTTCTCAAGTGCTCCCCCCACTCGCCGGGTCCCGCGCGGCACGTTTGTGCTCTGACAAATTTTGCAACTTTCAGTACTTTTAAGTGTTTCTCGCCGTGGTTCCTAATTTCTAAGTGTTAATATATAAATATTTTTAATTAATTAACTATTTTAATATTTCAATAATTGAATTTTTTTAATATTTCAATTTCGACGTGATTCATCTTTGAAATTTTACAGTTTAAATTTAACTTTAATCTATTCCGTATATTGTACGAGATTTTTATTTGGCCTTAATATTATATTATGAAGAGATTTTGAAGGTATGCCATCGGTTTTCGGGTTAAGTTTTCAGTGACAGTCAATGACATTTTCTTCTGTAGAGCTGATTTCTTCCTTCTTCTTCCCAGTGGTGTGAAGTTGGCCGACCAATAATGAATTTTTAAATTTTAGCTTCCACTAATTGTTTGTTAGTCGATTGTTGATCATTGTTAGCTAAATTACAATGTTTGTTGGTTGACAGTTTTTAGTTGCGATGCTTGCTCCGGCTAACTGTACGCCGTCAGCTGCGTTCTCCCTCTCAAGATTGCGGCAAATGTTTTTTGGATTTTGTTGCCAAACCGCGAACCAACAATGGCAATAATTATAATATTTGTGACTAAAAAACGATTACGCATCGATTAAGCCCTCGTAGAACAAAATCCATTAATAAATAAAAAATAGTACGGCTAACTTGACGCCAAAATTTGTTTTTAATATTTCAAGAAAACTGTCAACCAACAAACATTGTAATTTAGCTAACAATGATCAACAATCGAACAACAAACAATTAGTGGAAGCAAAAATTTAAAAATTCATTATTGGTCGGCCAACTTCACACCACTCTTCTTCCCGCGGGTTAGCCAGCCAATCATGAATTACCAACATGGAACACTCGCGCTACGAGTGGCGATAACGGACACAATTAAATAGGACCCAACATTCGGGCCACTTCCAATATGTATATGAACTTTCATCTCCTCTCTAATCATACTCCTTGAATGCGACGCACAATCTATGTAAAGTGTAAAAGTGGTTGATCGCTTTTTAGTCAATCGCAGTGGTCTTCGTGGTCTTTTTGCGGCTAAGCCAGAGTGAACTGGATGATGAGTGAAGAACAGTGAAAGAGGAAGAAGAGACGGTCGCGTTCATAGTCTCACTCCTATTCAGTTGGTTTGATTTGCGGTGCCGAAATGGCGGGGTCCATTGAGATCCCTCTTCGGGACACAGATGAAGTAAGCTTTAATCTATTAATCGTATATACTTCGTATTTGAAAAATTTCTAACATCTTGTAAAGTATGTATGTACAATGCAGCATTCGAAAACATAACGTTGCAGCAGCTTTAAGCCAATATTGTAGAACCTAACCTCTTTATTTATCTATATTGTTATCTATGCAGTATAACACAATGCGTGTTTCTACAATATTTATTCCATACGACTGATTAAGATTTTTCGTGTGGCAACTAATTATTCTGATACTTTAAATAGATTTGGAGCAATTTGTTTTCCACACCCGTATGTTACCATATTTTATTTCCATTAGATATTTTGTGCTATAATTTTTTTAATTTCGTAGCATATTTTCATTAGTCATTGTTATGTTTCTATTATACTTTTATATATTATGCATATTTTACCCTTTATGAAGATTTTATTTCAGCCAGATATAAGTTTCTGATCTTACAGAATACCTTTTTATTCTTTACGTACATACTCTTCCAAAATATGATATTATTGTGTATGGATTTTTTCTGTGCAGGTCATCGAATTGTATTTAGATCAGTTACCTGAGGGTGATGAAGTCCTTGGTATTTTACGGCAAGAACATGCCCAACTTAATATTTGGGTCAATTTGGCCGTAAGTATAAATGCAATATACATATTATGTGTAAATGCTTGTTATGAAATGCATTTCTAAACCAAAGTACATATTTGTTTTAGCTTGAATATTATAAGCAACATAAGATTGAAGATTTTATTAAAATACTTGAGTCTTCTCGAATCGATGCTAACGTTGACTATCGTGATTATGAAAAAGATCAAATGCGGGCTTTGGATATGTTGGCTGCTTATTATGTTCAAGAGGCTAACCGTGAAAAGAGTAAAGATAAGAAGAGAGATCTTTTTACAAAAGCCACATTACTTTACACCACCGCTGACAAAATTATTATGTACGACCAGGTAGGCTTGTTCACATTAATCAAAAACTATGTGTTACTCAATGAATTAAGATAAATATTACATACTGACATTTTCTTCTTTAAGAATCATTTGCTTGGCCGCGCATACTTTTGCCTTCTCGAGGGTGATAAAATGGAGCAGGCAGATGCCCAATTCAATTTTGTATTGAATCAATCTCCAAACAATATTCCATCACTTCTAGGTAAAGCTTGTATCGCATTCAATAAGAAAGATTATCGTGGCGCACTCGCCTTTTACAAAAAGGCTCTTAGAACAAATCCCAACTGCCCAGCAGCAGTTAGATTGGGTATGGGTCATTGCTTTATGAAATTAAACAATCAAGAAAAAGCACGATTGGCATTTGAAAGAGCACTGCAGTTAGATAGTCAGTGTGTTGGAGCACTAGTGGGGCTTTCAGTTTTAAAATTAAATCAACAACAGCCTGACAGTATTAGAACTGGTGTACAAATGTTATCGAAAGCGTACACAATAGATTCTACAAATCCAATGGTATTAAACCATTTGGCAAATCACTTTTTCTTCAAAAAAGATTATAACAAAGTTCAACACTTAGCACTACATGCCTTTCACAATACTGAGAACGAAGCAATGCGAGCAGAAAGTTGTTACCAGCTCGCAAGAGCATTTCATGTGCAAGTAAGTAATTACACAGCATCGTAACTGTATATGATATTCATCAACCATACTAATCAAAACTTTCCCAACATTCTTAGGGGGATTATGATCAAGCATTTCAGTACTACTATCAGGCAACACAATTTGCTCCTCCTGTCTTTGTATTACCACACTTTGGTTTAGGTCAAATGTACGTCTATCGAGGAGACGCTGAAAATGTAAGTAAAGATCTGTCACTTGTGCAAATATGAATAATAACAGTTACTAAAAAAATCTATTTAATTAAAGGCCGCTCAATGCTTCGAAAAAGTCCTAAAAGCTCAACCGGGAAATTACGAGACAATGAAAATCCTTGGCTCCTTATACGCGAATTCAAGTTCTCAATCTAAGAGAGACATTGCTAAAAATCATTTAAGAAAAGTGACTGAACAATTTCCCGATGACGTTGAGGCTTGGATTGAGTTAGCACAGATATTAGAACAGAGTGATTTGAATGCAGCATTGAACGCGTATGGTACAGCAACTAGAATATTGAAGGAAAAAGTACAAGCAGATATTCCTCCAGAAATTTTGAACAACGTCGGTGCTTTGCACTATAGGTATGTACAATTGTGTTATGTCTCACAGGAGGAGCAAATTGAAACGTATGTATTAAACATTGTTGACATTTGTACAATAGACTTGGGAATTTGGAAGAAGCTAGAAAGAATTTGGAAGAATCATTAGCCCGTTCGAAGGCAGATGCTCTGCATGATCCAGTATATTACAATTCTATAGCCGTGACGACGACGTACAATCTAGCACGTCTCAATGAGGCTTTATGTGTTTTTGACCGTGCTGAAAAATTGTACAAGGACATTTTGAAAGAACATCCAAATTATGTGGACTGTTACTTAAGACTAGGCTGTATGGCCAGAGACAAGGGACAGATCTATGAGGCATCTGATTGGTTCAAAGATGCGCTTAGAATCAATAATGAACATCCGGATGCTTGGTCTTTATTGGGTAATTTGCATTTGGCTAAAATGGAATGGGGTCCTGGTCAAAAGAAGTTTGAGAGAATTCTGAAAAATCCTACAACGAGTACCGATGCGTACTCGCTGATTGCATTGGGAAATATTTGGTTGCAAACTTTGCATCAAAGTGGAAAGGATAAGGAACGAGAGAAAAGACATCAGGACAGAGCCTTGGCTATGTATAAACAGGTATATTTTTTAGAACGTATTAGTAAATTAGGCATTTATTAATAACATTAATCTGTAATGAAATTCAGGTTTTAAGAAATGATCCGAAAAATATTTGGGCTGCTAACGGGATCGGTGCGGTTCTGGCGCACAAAGGATGCGTCAATGAAGCTAGAGATATATTTGCCCAAGTTCGCGAGGCGACAGCTGAATTTTGTGACGTATGGTTAAACATCGCTCATATTTACGTTGAACAAAAGCAATTTGTCAGTGCGATACAAATGGTAATGTACCACAAATTAGAAAGTTAGATTGCCAAGACCCTGGTATTATACTCATTAAAATGTTACAGTATGAAAATTGCTTGCGCAAATTTTACAAGTACCATCACGTGGAGGTATTGCAATATCTCGGTAGGGCGTATTTTAAAGCTGGAAAATTGAAGGAAGCCAAAATGACTCTTTTGAAGGTGAGGTGTAAAACGTAAAAATCACAAATTAGAATATACTTTAAATGACAATATATAAATATAGGCTCGCAGAGTAGCGCCACAGGATACCGTGCTACTGTATAACATTGCACTTGTTTTACAACGATTGGCTACGCAAATTCTTAAGGATGAAAAATCTACCTTAACTACCGTCTTACAAGCCGTTCATGAGTTAGGCTTGTCTCACAAGTACTTCCAGTATTTGGCGACGCACGGTGATAGAATGGAACAGCTCGCTGAGACAGAAGCAAGAAGATGTCAAGATTTACTCTCGCAGGCACAGTACCACGTCGCGAGGGCAAGGAGGCTGGACGAGGAAGAAAAAATGCTTCGGCGAAAGCAAGAGGAGGAAAGGTAATAAAAGAATATTCAGTTAACTTAGAAAAGCTTAAGCTAAATACAAATAAGGAGAAGACTTACAATGAGAAATTTAAACGGTAAGCAGTGTTCCTCTTGACAGTCGTACTAAAAGACTTTGTATTTCAGACAAGCATTCAAGATGCGCCAAACGGAGGAGCAACGAAAATTGGAAGAAATGCGTCGCCAAAAGGAAGAGGAAATGCTCCAGAAACGTCAGGAATATGTCGAGAAGACGAAAAATGCGTTGGTATTTGGAGAGATGCCGTCAGAAAAGCCTGGAAAGAAAGGTAAAAGGAGCAGGACGGATCAGTACATCAGTGACAGCGGCGGTTCTGGCGGAGACGAGGGAAGAGAAGAAGCTCCTAGGGAGAGAAAACGAAAGAGGAAGGCAAGTGGCGAAGGTAAAGAAAGGAAAGGACGAGGGAAGGGTAGAAGGAAGAAGGAAGCAGGAAGTGGAGAAAGTGGAGGTAACTAAATTCTGTTTATCAATTTTATGCTATACAATGGATGGCGAATTTCATTAATATCAACTTTTATATAGGTTCGGATAGTGATCGTCCTAAAGTTAAGCGCGGAAGGAAAACTGGCAGCACTAAGAAGGATAAGGGTTCGCGTAAGAGTACATCCGATATGTCTAAGACTAAAATGCGAATCTTATCAAAGGAAACTATATCGACAAGCGAATCTGATAGTGATCATGGCGGTCTCAAAATTGCTAGCGGGTGAGTAACTATTTCTGTTGATATTGTAGGTGATACTGGTATAAGTACTCTTCACTAAAGAGGATATCAATTTACTTATAGGGATGAAAGTGGAAACGAGGGTGGTCCTCGTGGAAAGAGGAGAATCGCATCGGATTCAGAAGGATCTCGAGCGTCACGATCCAGATCACGCTCTAGGTCACGATCTGGAAGTCGTTCCAGAAGTAGTTCCCGGTCTCGTTCTAGAAGCCGTTCGGGTTCGAGAAGCCGTTCCGTTTCACGATCACGATCAGGATCAGTTAAGAGTGCTTCGAGATCAAGATCAGGATCTAGAAAGAGCAGATCTCGATCCAGATCAGGCTCTAGAAAGAGCCGTTCCAGGTCTAGATCAAGGTCCGGCAGTGGGTCAAGGAAAAGTGGATCTAGATCACGATCAAGATCTGGTTCCAAAAAGAGTGGATCCAGATCCCGCTCGAACAGCGGCTCGAGGAAAAGTGGGTCTCGTTCAAGGTCGAGATCTAAAAGTGGTTCGCGTTCAGGCTCCGAACGCAGATCCAGAAGCAGGAGTAGATCAAGATCAAAGTCCAGGTCCGTGTCAAGATCTAAATCAAGATCCAAAAGCAAGAGCAGGTCGAGGTCTAAATCAAGATCAAGATCAAAGAGTGGATCTCGTAGTAGAAGCGCTAGTGGTTCAGCACGGTAAGAAATATTAAAAAATGAAAAAAAATATATAAGTAAGCACTTAATTCTTAAAAGCTATACATTGTTTGTATATTTTGGTTTACAGATCTGCATCTCCTGTATCCAGAAAATCTGTTTCTGGTAGTGAGGTTGGCTCACGTCATTCTAGTACAGATCGCGGTGGTGGCAGTGGCAGTGAGTGAGATTAACATCAAGAAATGAGCAACTATAACCTTTTTAAGGATTAGTTATAAAATAGAGTATATACATTTTATAACAATTGAGTATAAATACGACATGTAAGGTGACCCTGCACATCATCCAATACGTGAGTTTCGTTTAATTCTGTTTCTTTTTCGTTCGTTTTAACGAAGTAGACAACAAAAATAGAACTGCGTGTCATTTCAAAATGAATTTCCCAAATAGATTATTTTTTCGGAATTTCATTCTCAATATTGCTTATGAAATCTTATAACCAGTCACTGGTCAATTATGGTTAACCTCTACTTTAAAACTTAATCTCTTTACCCATACATAAGTCCCAACTTTATTTGCTATCACTGCACCTTAATTTCAAAACAATTTGACATATTTTCTGACATATACTAATCGTCTGTAGTTTTAATACAACGTTAATTGCAATTTCGATATTAAGTTCCAAATATATCATATTTCCTGTTATATGAATACTTGCTACCCATCAGTTTGGATATCAGGAGCACTTTTAATCGACAAATATCTAGCATATACATATACATGAATTAAAGAGCACGTTTAATTTTCTCACCACCTTTCATCAGTGTTCACGCAAATTGCGTGTTATCCATTAGAATACATTTCCTCGATTCCCAGAAAGAAATCCAGAATGCTTCTAGAAAAGAATTCCTGAAAGAATATATAAACCTAAAGTAAATACAATGTTCCCAGAGTTGTAAGTTACCGTTAGTAACGTAAGTGCTAAGGGTGCGAACATTTTGCGACTTTGACAAACGGCAAATGTCTTGGAGGACTTTTCTGGGTTACGTTTTTAGTGTTACACTCCATAAGAGATGCCATCCGGCAAAAGGCAGCAGCCAGTTATCGCGGTTGGTTCCCTTTTGAAAAAGCGATAACCCACCTTCGCAAGGAACCTTTAAATTCCCACGTATACGTGACCTGCTTCACCCCTCGACGCCTTTCGCCATTGTTGGAAATCTATATTGAGACGCATGTGTTTGTGATGCGTACGACCTTCCCCTTTTCTCTACCCTCGCTGCAATACATAAGGCGACATTTACGAAATGTTCTCTTTGCTCTGTTTATCA
This sequence comes from Pachycephus smyrnensis, assembly GCA_030142225.1. Taxonomy (NCBI): domain Eukaryota; kingdom Metazoa; phylum Arthropoda; class Insecta; order Hymenoptera; family Cephidae; genus Pachycephus; species Pachycephus smyrnensis. The sequence goes on along the minus strand of JARQST010000266.1, from coordinate 1,609,762 downwards.
CGTTATCTTTTCTCCCCAGTTGTCTATTTATGTTATCGAGCTAGATATCACGTGAAATATAATACTACTCCTAACATGGGACTGGTATAAAAGAAACCGAAAGCTATTTATATCTGAAAACGTATATTCTTAGGTAAGACGCTATAAAATTTTAAAGGACGCCAGGTGTCGGTAATCCGGATAAGCTTTAATCGGCGTATTTATGATTTTTTTTTATTATTCGTACCAAAAACCATGTACTATTATTTCACTTTGATTATTTATTGACAGGATATGAGCACCTATACCTTCTACAGGAAGTTGTATTCTTATTTCCCATTATATTTGATACACGCATTTTATGGCGAAGTCGTTTCGGTTCGTTCACACTTCGTCCTTTGTATTATGAAGCGCAATATCAGATGAAGTGTCTGCCGACTACTGAGAAGATAATGAAAGTTCAGTGAAGCGGATAAAAGATTTTTTACGACACTTTATTCATAACTTCAGAATATTTTTTTGAAAAATTCTTTCTGTCCAAACTGTCTTATACTCCTGCCCTTAAAAGGACTCGCATAAAAAGAATCAGGGTATTTAAAAAAAAACGTTGACTAGCATTATTATCGATAGATTGGTCCATTCAATGTCTACTTCAGGAAGAAGAAGGTTCGGTCTTGATAAGGAGTATCTTTCTTTGAAAGATAATTATACGTCTTCCGTTTCGCGAAAACTCGTTTCGAATCGACGAATGGGAGGTATCGAGGACGAGATAACTTTTCCTCCTGCCATTACTTCGCCCACTCGCCTTTATAGATATTCCAATTGGTGAACGTCGATAACAAGCCACTGCCAGTAGGAGACGGCAATATATATAGATATATAATATATGTAAACTGGCTACTCGCATTTCGCAACTGATGTTCCATTTTATTTTATTTGCGTTATCAATATTACTGAACCATGAGTAGGTTTTAATATGGTAAGTATTCTAATAGGAATATTAGCCCGGATAAACGTATTGTCCTATATGAATATCCATTTTGATGAATATCTCCTGTAAAATATTCAGAGTCGTCTTTGCTTCTCTGCACGAAGCAAATTTAATCTGCTATGTAAGTTTAAGGAACCGTGCAGGTTGTATATAATTGATGGCGCCAGATTAATGATATACTCGGACTTTAATGTTAAAGCCGAATGGTTGTGATTAGAAAAATTTAATCTGAGGTGCATGAGTATTGTAGAACATCCTGAATACGTTGACACTATAGCTTTTATATTTAATCTTTGAAATAGTTGGAAGCACGTTTAAATTTCGTTTGAAAATCCAGTATATGAATTGACTGGTTTTATAAAAATACTTTTGCTTTTTGTTATCTTTCATTGCTCAATATAACGTTTCTAGATCCGCTTTAACGCATCCAGTGTGTCGCCGTAGCGCATTCGTGGGAATTCTCATCGATAAAGCATACAACCTCGAGTTCATTGATCGCGAGATCTATAAATCGTTAATTGAATCATGTTAGCGAATAGTATCGTGTACTCGGGATTCAATTCAAAAGGCAATTGAGTTTATCTTTTTTTGCTATTTTATAAAGGCTCAATTACCGGATCGTGTTATGAAATTGTTTTCAAGAGTCATATCGACGCATTATCATTTTGCGACAGTCTCAAAATTGGATTATAAGAATATTCCTGAAAATATATCACTCCCCTGACATTTATTAGTTCTCCATAAAATGCAGAGAACTCGTTCGGGTATATTAAATTGTGCGAATATCAGAAGTCAGACTGACGTCACGAACGAATAATACGTATAATATTCCTGTGACTCCGTTACAGAAACTTCTGACTGTACTTTTTTAAAATAATATAAAATTCCTAGGAATTTCTTTTCATTTTGACTCCGAAGCTCCTATGAATTTTATTTCCTCTAGTTTCCATTTTTCAAAGATTTTTTGCATTCGTACGACGTACACGTACCTAACCTTCTTACCGATTTTTCAATTTCCTGTCTGTAGGAGATTTGACGTTATCTTCCATTATTCTTTTTCTCCCTGTTCTTTTTTATTTTCCCCCTTCTTTGCTTTCTCAATTTCGCGACATTTACACGCATACATACATATGTATATATCGGCCGACCATAAAGGACCGAAACCCATTGCGACACGGATAAAGCTTTTATCCGTTCCGGTTCTTTCTCCGTCACTTCCTTTTATTCTTTGACTGGACACGAAAAACGTGCGCAAAGAAGCGTGTTTCCTAAGAATTCTGTTAAAATAGAAATGTGGGAGACTGTTCTTTACACCGTCATATTCGTGAATGAGACATTGGTTGACGGGAAACCTGCTATTGATATCTATGCCACAAAGCTATACGTAGAAACTCTATAGTGAGTAGCCATGCATGAAGAATAGACCAGTACTATTGATCCTTTGTGTGATATAAATTATTTACAATCGTTCGGAGGTTAGTGACACGAAGATGTCCTGTATTATGTACTTATTAAGTGTCGCAATCGGCAAATGTACAGGTAGGTGATATAAATGGCGCCAGTAAAACTTTGACGAATCACTTGATATGCACAGGTAAGAAAAATAATATTCATAATTTTTACAATTCAAATTTATTATTCTGATATTTGTGTTCAAATACCGGAAACATTATTCTACAGTAATAATCTGATATACTATGTATTTGCTTTCAAATTGTATTCAGCATATTGAACGTCGATCTGTACGGAAGATAATGGTCGGTGCTAAAAGAAGTTATGACATAACAGAAGGATCATTAAAATTGAGTGTGTAACCTTTAACCTTGCGGAGATCCCCCGTAGAAACTTATTTATACATTAGGTTTAAGGGGCATAGTAATATAGAAACTTAACGTGAACTTAGTAGACTGCAAAGTTATGCTTTGCGACACTTTCAAAACGTTCTATATATAGAGTCCCGTAAAGTGACGTAAAACTTTTCCGTCAGTTTTCTAGAATCTCTATGGAAAAAAATTCCGCTTCGTTAACGTAATGTCGAATGTATTTTTAAAAGCCGAGTCAAGTACTCTCGTCAAAGCATTCATTTTTCTTTAAGGTAAAAACCATCCTCGACCTTCTGCCATCATTATTAAACGGACTAAGAAGTTTTAACAAGTCAAAACGTGCATAATCGCCAGGTGCGATTAACGTTTCTTACAGAAAGAACTCAGATGGTCCACAGTCACCACTGTTATACGCCATTCTCATTTAGTTTTTATCATATGGCTTTATTGCTGTCCTGGGTACCATCAAGCGTCGATTATTTTCTCGTATACATGTATGCCAGTATAAGGGACACATATGCTATCTATATAATCATTCATACGTAATATCGCTGTAATGCTTCCGTAAAGAGGAATTTCGTAGAAACATTTCCCAAGAGTAAGGTGATCCTGTATCTTCAACTACAGAAAGGCTAGGATCATTTAAAATATATTGCTACCAGTTACACGTTATACGGAGGTCAAAGTTGAATACTTGAAAAGATTACTAACTTTGCATTCTACTGCATTGTACTATCTGTGCGCTTCCTCTTACTGCTGTCTGCCGTTTTACTGGGTTTTACTACTGCGCACGCTTAGTGCGTGTATAAAGCTTCAAAGGCGTTTTATAGAAAAGATTTAAGAGCTACGTTACACGTTGGACCGTTACGACAGCATTGACTTCTGAGATTCAAAATCTACATAATGTACAGAGCCGTATGCCTTTCGCGTTCACCTAGTGTAGTTTCCTTTGGGGTGAATTTTCATTTATGTGCTTCATTTTTATTCGTCCCGCGTTTCTGAATTCTACGAATTTTCTTATCTCCAAGATGCGACTGAAGCTATCACGCGATGTCGTTTCTTTGGGACCATATAAGCGAGCTTTCAATATTTAAGAGAATGTGTGAGCCATCTTTGTTATTTACGTTCTATATAATGGGGGGAGGGAGGAAAGAAAAATTCATGTCTCCATATATAAAGGGGGAGCATAGAGCAAATTGCTTTTCTTGTGTCTGTTGTTATTATTTTTTTGTTTTTCTTCTTTATCTTTCTCTCCTGTGTAAGTCCAACTTTTCTGGATAAATTCAATTATGATACTCAGACGCCATATTGCTATTGTCTTTCTATGTACCGTCTATCTAACCCTGCGGGGCTGTGTTGTATTTGTGTACTATAAGTTAAAATTTGACGTTAACAGGATTTTCGTATTTTTGCGGATTACTCCCATAAGCGACGCTACGAAAGCACAGAGAGACTTGTATATTATAAGGAGTTAACCCGAATAAAGCGTTGCTTTTTACAGACGCTAAAATAATAGTATTCTATTGCTATTGCTAGCTGTACAAAAAGTTACCGTTGTATACAGTGCACATGTGGTATTCATCATGATAAATTAACCATAGAGGCATACGTACCGATTAATTTACAAATTTGTATAGTTCAGTGCACGTGCTTAATGGTAATTCCTCGGTCGATAATATCGTTTCCAAAATAACTGAAAAAGCCAAGAGAATTGATTAGGTAAAAGTTAAAAAGATTGTAACAATCTATTTATGCGAAATTTATATAAAATTGTTGCGATAAAAAATATATATATGGTTTAAAAGTAACGAAGATTTTAACGATGAGCTAAATTCATACGAGATGCACTGTCTATATATATATATTATAACGGGTTGCCCGGATCCACCCGCTATAATTAATTTTTCAGAGGGCCGCCAGGGAGCGCTG
>JARQST010000266.1:1594931-1604940 GCA_030142225.1 Pachycephus smyrnensis | reverse complement strand
GTCCTATTTATTTATTTTTCGGTCATTCCTAGGTGGTACCCCCTCCAGCCTGTAACGCCACGTTACAATATATATATCATACGAATTGACTTGACCTTCCACTAAATAACCCGGAATTCATTGTTCGACCACGCTTATGTCAATATGTACAAGCCGATCGATAACTATGTCCTGTAATACTGAGAAAGCTACTAAAATAACTCGAGACACGATTTTCCATGAAACTTTCTTCTCTCGTCAATTTTCGTTATGTCACCTGTCCCACTTTCGAATTCACCTCACAATCTTCCTGGAGCTAAACCAGAATGTCGCTCTTTAGAAAGACACACATCCAACCCCTAACAATCCCTTACAACGATTACATCCGTCTGGAGACAGCGTTTGGTTCGCCAATTAGGATAAAAGAAGTTCTAGGAAGATTCAACATCTTAGTGTAAGGAATCATCAACCGAAAATAGGTATAAGCGAAGTGAGCATAATAATTAATAAACGTCTCGTTAAGGATTATTGTAAGAGTTATCGGCAGTGCTTGCAATGAAATTTCCAATTCGAATTTCGCAACCCGTCGCGAATCTATTCTTAGGAGTTTACGAGAATACATAAAGTGAATTTATGGGGTCGCAACTTGAGCGCGCAGCTTTAGTTGCATCGAGTAAATAACTGCCTGTTCCATTCTTTAAATTATGTATAATACACAGTTAACCGTGAAAAGCTATACCGTTGATTTTCTAATTAGACCTTTAATGCGGTTTATATTATTTCTCAACGATGCATATAAACTTGAGTGCAGGTGTGAGTTTGACTTTTTTTTTATATCGTCAGCCGTCTCAGCTCAAAACTTCGTAGATAGAGAAGCTACTTTAAGGCACTGTAAAACAATCGAGACGAAGCACTGGAGGCATTTCTAATCTTAACTAAAGAAGGTATCCGTGTGCTTCTCTCTAGTTTTTATTCCCTTTTATTATTTTATCTTTTTTATACGTTCTTCCCTTCTCGTGTCACGAATCGCAAGCGACGGCGTATAGCGCGTTCTCGTACGGTTCGATAGAGAGAGAAAAAGAATATAGGAGTAAAAGCCCCAGCTACGTTAAACGATAAGCCAAGTCATTCTCACCCATGGGGAATTTCTGATCAGTTCACTCTGCGAATTCAACCTCTTGGCATTCTCACAGAACTGTCGTGTCAGAAAAAAGATCCTTTGATTCAAACCCCTTGTGATAAGCTCAGCTAGTTATGGTGGTAGGTATTTGTATGTATCTATAGGTATATACGTATATTGCCCTCGAGGCCTTACAGTGGTCGAACTGTTCAGTCAGTTTCAGACCGCGGCGTAGGTTGGTCTGTTGTAACTAGACCTTTATGTCAATTCGCGTATTGTATATATATAATTTTCTTTTTGATTGTTTCTCTATTCGAACGGGGTTCAATCAGTCCTGAATACAGGATTGATCAAATTTCATTATAAAATTGCAATTTTCCAGAGTGTTACGAATGTATTGATATAATAATAATAAGTACAATTGCGTAATTTTTAAATTGAAAACAATTGTATGCTGTCAAGGGATAAAATTACCGGTAAGAAATTCAACGAAAAATAATTTATTGATATTTTTCTGGCTTCCTACGAAATTTTACATTTTTATACTTCATTTAATCGGTTTCGTATGAAAAAATTGATATATCAATGTGGGACAAGGATTTTGAGGAGATTTTTGGATAATTATAAATTGCCTAAAGTAATCATTTAAGCTTGCTCATCAGTTAATATTGTTATCAATAAATGTTCCCGCCTTTTCCTGCACGATAAAGGCAAAAGGTGTCTGATTTCAACGTCGATTTATTCCTTTGCCGCAGTGGTACACTCAATTAAGATATCTAGTTGCTTTCGAGCTGGGTTATTACAGCGATTCTCTCACGTAAAGGCCATTAAGAGTTATATCACGTTCACTGTGCTTCGCGAAGCCAGAAGAAATTAGAGGATCTCGAGTTGGCGATTTTCTCTTTATTTTTCTTATTTTTGTTTCCTTTTTTATTAGTTGGGCCAGTCATACCCGTTCGCACCATTGCCAAAATCCTCCTGTATGACGATTAAAAAGCAAGATCGACAATGGAAGTATCCACCGTATCAGGATTGAAAACGCTATCCATCGTATGTTAATATTGTAAATCCCAGTTTCTGGGTTAGGTAAACTCACCCCTTGCCTGTTTTGCTTACTCCGGTTATGGACCTTAAGCTGGACACACAACGCAAAGCAATAATCGTGTCGATTTTGTGGGATGCCGTATAATTCAGTGTACGCAGACTGGTATGATGTTGGGATTAAAGTTCAACTTTGATGAAAGCTTGAGCTTTCATAAATGACCGGATGCCATATAGTAATGCTCAAAATGTTCCATATAGAAGTGTAATCTCGAAACATTGAAAAACAGTTGAACTTGTGTGGTTCCGTATTGATGTAAAGAGCAAAGTTCAAGTAATCCACGTTCAGGAGCAGTTTTTTTGTCTTTTTTTTTCTAAATATGAAGTTTCACGATACCACTCAGTATTGTCAAACTTTACACTCGGAAAATCGAAAGTCGCCCAAGTTCTGATCATCGATCATTTTATTCAATAATGTATCTGCTGAAACAGCATTCCTTGAGTGCAGTATTCAAAAGCTAATAAAGCATACAAATTAACTCATTATGTTATGGTTCTGGAATTATCGTTCCTGATCTTGCATTCTTTGCGAATGTTCATGAAATTACTTACTGCCGAAGAAACGATTAAGCTTCGTATATCTCAATGAGATAAATTTGGCATTTAACAGAACGACAGATATCAAACTTCATTTGTCAGTCACTGCTAGTTTAATTAGTTCCATAACCCAGTTTCTATACTCAGTGATACGTACGTCACCAACAGAATATTGCATCCTGCTAGGTACTAACATCGGTATACATTAAACCGAATATAGCAGTTGAAATCAATCAGTCTTATGGTAATAGACTAATTCCATTTGATACTATAGAGGCAGCATGTCAAGTGCGTACTTCCCCAGTAATGCTATGCTAATGTAATTGGTATTTGTCATCGTTATTGTTATATAATACCGAAAACTGTATTTACCGGTTATATTATTATTATTATTAATAATTTCAGTGTCTACTTGCACAAATAACTTCGTCGAAACTTTACTATGCTTGCCGTGAACGATATATGTATGTCACACCGTCTGTCATTACTTTGAAAAAGATTACATTGCACAAGGTAATTGCTGTGTTCCATAAACAAACTACTAGGCAAACTTTAGTTGGTACTAAAAGTTTGACAGAGATATAACTATTCCATGACCCGATAGCACAACGTCACGTGTTGCTGAGTATCTCTTGAGAATCTTCTCTTAAATCTTGCAGGTACCAAATACCAATCATGCTCCGCTCTCATCGAACAGATTGTTAAATTAAGTTATCTCTTCACGCATTCCCTGTTAGTTTATACTTCGTCGTTAAATTTGATACCCGTTATTTAACATTGATTTAGTCGATACTTCAACCGTGTAATTGGATTCGCTTTTGTGGGCATTTATGTATTATCTAAATGTCGAAGTGGAGTAACAATACATTTTCTCTTGCAAATACAAATACTACCATTTCTCAACATTATGAAAATTAAAATGCTTGGTATGAATTTCTGGGTGGGTATTATCTTGCGTGGGAAATGGAAGCGAGGATATATATACATGAGGATACATATCTTTTTAATACGGATCATTACGAATATTACAGATATTTTTGTATTACGTAGAAGGTAATACCGTCTTGTGTATACAGGGTGGATCAATAACTTTGTCCACCTGGAATATTTCTATTTGTAAAAATTTCAAAAAATGTTTCATACAAAACTTGTACGGTATGGAGGGGGACATAATGTGATGTTATTATTTTTTGCGAGGGTGGGGGCGTAAAGGAGATTTCAAGGTCATCTTCACTTTTTCAAATGGGTTGCTACATTTTTTCGTTGCTATGTGATAACCAGTGTTGAGGCGATTTCAGCAAGCTACTATCAATGTCATTTAAGTTCAAATGTGGTAGTAAAGTAAACTTACATTACATTAGATGTTCGAAGTGTCGACCATTTGCGTCAATGCAAAGCTGCCTTCTTTGTATCGCTGAATCACGTGCACATCTTATCGTATCGACACCTATTCTAGCACATGCTGCAGTAATTCGTTGTCTCATATTTTCTGGTGTAGTTGGCATTTCTTGAAAGACAACATTTTTTAATGATAACATCTGATGTGATGTGAGTTTATTTTACTACCGCATTTGAACTTAAATGACATTGATAGTAGCTTGCTGAAATCGCCTCAACACTGGTTATCACATAGCGACGAAAAAAATGTAGCAACCAATTTAAAAAAGTGAAGATGACCTTAAAATTTCCTTTACGCCTCCACCCTCGCAAAAAATAATAACATCACATTATGTCCCCCTCCATACCGTACAAGTTTTGTATGAAACATTTTTTGAAATTATTGCAAATAACAGAAATATTTCAGGTGGAGAAAGTTATTGGTCCACCCTGTATATATAAAATGACTTTGCTTTACGACACAGTCTCATGTCGGATGCTGATAATTCCTTTTTTTTATGATTTCGTTCTTATCTGTGACGTAGAATTACGCAGAGTAAAGCAGTGACGCGTTTGATACCGCCATTTCGAATAGGATAGTAGCTGCTGATTCTAAGAAAATGTCTACGAGACTGAAAAAGGAAAGGATTTTGAAAATGCTGAAATGTTAGAAAAATATGTTGATCCTCTTGCCTATACTTGCAGCGGCAACGTCCGTCACGTTGCTCACGTCGTTTCAGCTGTGTTCGCTGCTTCATAAACTTTATTACCGCATAGGTGCACCATCAAACCCTTTGAACGTTGGGCATTGGGCCAGTAGCTTTTATGATCCAAACCACACTATATACGTATATGCAATGAATCCCTGCAATCTGGGTTAAGTTAGCTACCTTCGAAATGCACTTTTTATATACATAACGCACTTTACGTCAAAGTCTCGCAAGATAAACTAAAGTACCGGCTCGACACGCTTGAATTTTTTTTATTCTTTAACTTTTCAAGTGCACACACTTTAACCTGGGCAAAGTGTATTGAATAATTTCACAAAGAATTTTCAAAGTCTAAACTCTCCCTTGGTGGCTCTTAAAAAATTTCGATAATTTGAATATCTCTAATGCCAGCGCAGGCGTTCTTTTTGATTTTCTAAGGTACTTGGGGATTTTTCAATATTTTTTTTTTAATTTACTGTCTATCCAGTCGGATTCACCAGGAGGAGTTTCTTCTTTCAAATCCGGTGATTTAAGAGGGTCGACGTATTTTGATCCGCCCTGTACGATATAACACATCGTACCTTCGTCAAATTGGTGAGACAGGGAGCGTCAGTACTCGAGACAGAGTTTCCACTGCAGCAGGGGTTCTGTTGTAATCCTTAGGATTGGTGGAGGGTAAATGTGGAGGTAAATACGAAGGTGAATGGTGTAGGTCTAAGGGCTAGCAGAGAAGGTTGTTGGTGTTCGCTGATGTGTTTTGTATCTCTAGTATACTACCCTCCGGTAACCCTCACAAACACCAAACACTTCCTTTCGCCCTTCCAATTCTAATTCTGTTTCCGTCTTCCCCACGTTTTTATACTACCCCATCCTTACCTCTCTGAGCTTGGGGCTCATACGATTTTTCAAAAGTTACTCACCAACGATTCATCTGTATTCTTATACAGCTTGGAAAATTGGATTTGAGCTTTTTTTGTGTCGGCAATTTTCTTGGGATAAAATGGGGTTGTACGCATTTTCCAAATTTTGTATATATACCATAGAAAAAGATAGTCCGATCGAACAACGAATTAATGTATCTTTACAATTTTACATAAACACAATTATGGATTTTGCGTGTACTTTATGTGCAGTTCAAAGGTCTCAAAGATTAAGAGTAAAAAAAACCCTAGTATTTTGACCTTGAAAAGCACGACAAACCTTGACAATAATTTATGAGAATTCTCTAAAGATATGACGGGTAAAGATATATTCCACCTCGGAGAACTTAAATAATCCTGGTGATAAAAGCTCTACAAAAAAATGTTAAGAGTTTTCACCCCTCTGGGATTACTGTCCCAACACTTTTCCGTCCCTCCTAGTTCTAATGGTAATGTTGTTCTTTTCTCCTTTCCCATATATTCCCCCTCTCCCCACCCCACACATACTTCCCTGTCGCTGGTTAGGATTTGAAGTATTCTTCTACTAAAAGAGTCTATCGATAAGCTCGGGACATCCCACAAAAGCTTCTCTTTCCTCTCTGTCAGATGAGTGCGTAGATACACATAACGGTGGTGTTAAAAAAAAGCTCGTAAAAGGGTGGAGCAAGACAAATGGAAAATGGCAGACCATCATGAATTACACTTGTGTCTGATAAAAACGAGGATTCGTCCACGTATACCGCACAACGAAATTATCATTAACGCTATCAGTGAAATTCGTCGAGAAGCGTCAGGGAAAATTGGGAGTCCTTTTAATGGTCGAACGGCTAAATCCCTCCCCTATAAATGCCATAGCTTTATTTTACGTAAGTGTTTGAGGGAACGAGGGGTGAAAAGAGGTCATATAACCCAATTCGTGAAATATAAACGGACCGTATAAAAATTATATAACCTCACTTTCCCTGTTGCTCTTTTCCTACGGCGTATATTATACGCGAATGACGTAACGTACCTATTTTATTTACTGTATACAAGTTAACTTTCGTTGATTTCCCAAACACTCACCCTCCCACTGTCGTAATTGTATTCGGAGCCCCCTAACGCTCCTGTCCATTTGGCTTGACGAGCCGAAACTTGGTGAAATTTTATTTCTCATCCACGTCGCAATTCCGACATAGGCTCTCCACATCAAGATACTTGATATAACGAAGAGCCAAATTGAAAGTGTTCGTAAAGACGCCCTTGAAAGGGTCCCTACCATCCACGCTCCGTCGCTGGAGTTTCTGGAACATTAGGACTTTACGGGATACAGTCCCAACTGTGGTTTCGTCTAAATTGGAGATACTGAAAATTACCAAGTAACCGCTTGGCCAGTTTCAGGCATTATTAATGATGCACTTTCAGCAGTAACCGAGGCAAATGCCAAATAGTCCTGTAGCGACAAGAGCGAACGTCGCTTCTGTGTGTTGCCAGAAATAACACAGTCGTGTCTATTTACTCGCGTACCTACTACCCCCAAAAACTACTTCCGCGCCGTTTCGCATTTCACTGGACCGACCTTACGAGGGAATTACTGAAAATAAGAGTGCCCCTTCTGCCAGTAGAAAAAAACATTCACGAGGGCCAAAGTCCCAGACAGTTTAGAAGGTACTTGCGCCTGGAGTAAGAATCCGCCGGGGACAATTTCATTTGCATTCGCTTTAGACAGCTCTTATTGAAACGGAAGCTCCGAGACTTCTTGCCCTTCGCTCTGATATGACTTCATCAACTTAATCTTTATTTTATACCATATTAGTAATACTATAAATGATAAGCATTTATATCCAACGATAAAGTCATAATAGAACAGCTACACCTATTCGTTGTGCGCGTACTAAAATTCTACGTTAACGAGCGTGTTGCAGAACTGTATATATGGAACAAACATCCATCCAGAACTTACGGCGAGCAATACAGATGGCGCAGGTAAAATGCACGTAAATTTGCACACGTGCTTATTCAGGTGTAGCTGTGTTTATAGGCACAGAGGAAATAACATCGGATAATTAGTTAATTTACTTAAATCTAAAAAAAAAATAAAACTGACCACACTATAGGCATACTCTGTAAGACTTTCATAAAAAAGAGCATATCCCTAGAATCGTTATAAGTTTCCTTGTCATGTTGACTGATTCGTGAAGATAATCTCGTACCACGTTTAGACGCACGCAAGATTCATCCCTGAGGGACACGTTGATATCTCAACCGGAAGCATAGATAGAGTAGAAGCTAACTGCCGAGGGTAGCTATAAAAGCGTTATAGCTAACGTTTCGTGGTGAGTTTAAAGGCTGTAGAGAAGAACTGCGTTTCTCGGCCGGGAAAAGCCCGAAGAGAATCGACGTTGTACGTAATTGCTAAAGACCCTTTATTTCGCGCGGTCATCCATCTTGCAGCGCCGCCTTTAACCATCCGTTCCCAGGATATATTTCACGAGCCAGAACGGAGATGAGACGTACGGTGCGTGTTCAAGAACACGCCGCAATTCATCCCTTCGCCCTTATGCCCTCGTAGAAACGACCTTAGGCCATGTTCGCCAATGAGAAACCTCGGAACTTGGCGAATTATACGTTTGCCTGCAGTACACTATATACGTATATACTAGTATAATATATAATATATATAAATATATGCATCAAACAGGCTGTATACCGTATTACATAAGATATGTGGTATAAGATGTTCAGATATATATATATATACACGCACACATACATACTGGGCACATAGATTTGCACGTGCGAGCTGGCACATATTTATATATGTATATACTATATGAAAATGCTGAACGAGCATCTTCGCACAGCACGATATCACATGTGGATTTTAGTTACGCTTGTCTTATTCCTTCTCTACGTTTACGTGCTTGCGGTGCTCCTAGTTATACATTACGTAACAGCCATATTTATAGTATATATAGAAAACATAGAGTGTACGTATATAACGAAGAAGATATGCAACTCGATGTTGCAGTACGATACGGGCGGGTTTTAGTTCGGTTTGTTTTGCCCTAGTCTCTACTGTAGATACTTTCACGGTATCCCAATTGCCCGCGGCTTAAACGAAAATAAACACCCCGAGCTTTATCGACGGCCAAAAGCTTCGCGATAGCACCTGCGTCCAAAGTATATTTAGCAGAACGTAGTATAGAAAAATTTACACAGAAAGTGGATTTTTCTTGAATTTTCTTTTGACCTTCCCCCTCCCCCCTTTGCCCTCCAAAAACAGAGTTCATTTCGTTAAATTATTTCAACAGTTTTTCAGTATTAATTTTCGCGTAGGTGTGTACAATACGCAGTCTTGTTTTGTTTGAATCGTCAAGTACGAGACAGCATATAAATGGTATTTAAATGGAGTTGCGTATTGCTTGATAGAAATTCGCCATGTTTCTCACACAACTACTTCTAGCGGGCTGTTGGTAATTATTGCCTAGACGTCAGATCGGTATCCTTAAGAATATGCATATTGATGCAGACGTATGCAAAATTATACAGTGTAATGGAGTGGGACATGAAAATACGTGCGTTTACGAAAATTTAATTACACACAAAATATCCAACACGTATCCGGAATATGGCACGTAGGATGTAATGCTCGCAATTTTATAGGGCAGACGATTCCTGGGATCGTTATTTCTCTGCGATCACATATTAAACGGGATATAATGATGGGTTAACGATACATACCGTGTATATAATATATTGATTTGGTACAAGGCATGTCATCATTATCTTTATGTATTATATAATGCAATAAATATTAACATATGTAACATATTAATATGGAATATATTATATGTGAGAGGAAATGTATAGGAAATAAATATGTCCTGGGGCAGGTTTTAGGACATTTTTACACATGCAGTGGCAGCTCCGAGGACACTTGGCAGTTTCTAGGACTGTCCTGAAAGATTTCTATGTTCAGGGGCAGTTTCCACGACAATAAAGCGGCGATCATATCGAATTTTCCAAAATTTTTCAATACTAGGCACCCGGAGCTGTGATGGGTTTAGAAATTGTTACCTTAGGTTAGTTTAGGTTAGAATTCCAATGCTGTGATAGTCCAAGGTTCAGTTTTTTTTAAATAACATTTCAGTTTGCCGTTGTGAATGCCCCATAATCGGCGAAGTCCTAGAAACTGCCCCAGGACAAGTTTACATCCCTGCAAAGTTCCAGTCGGCGAACGATTCCTTGCTGGACATTCTCCAGCATCGCCGATGGAATGTTGG
>JARQST010000266.1:1572151-1594831 GCA_030142225.1 Pachycephus smyrnensis | reverse complement strand
GGAGGTCGCAAAGGGCTACAATTTGGTGTGGACGTTCTGTGGACGAAATGAGCCGATACATGTCTTTGCGTTTTCTTCTTAGTCCATTTTCAAATTTCACGTATTTTTAGGAAGATCCAGGATCGGCAGGAATACTGTAACTTGCACACCAGAAGAGGAAAATGGCTGCAATTTGGTATGGACGTTCTGGGGACGAAATAAGGCGATACATGTCTTTGCAATTCTATTTTTGTCCACTTTAAGCTCTTACATATTTTTTGATTGAGGAGGATACTGTAACTTGGACACGGGGAGTCGCAAAGGCATTAATTTACATGGAGACATCGTAGTTGAACTCCTTACGTGCTGCAGTAAAACGAAACTAAATTTCATTATCTGTAAAGGGAGAACGAAGAGAATTGATAGATTATCATTGTAGGTTACCATAATTAAAAGCTTTTTAGATACAAATAATGCATTGATTACTTAGATAAAACTTATTCTTCGGTAGATGTGATTATTTCAAATAACCTGTCCCTGCACTTTTGGGTTATTGTCTACTTTTGTGACACATGTCGAAACTGTCAAAATTTTGATCGCTGGCCGATGTCACTAGATTTTTGCGCGAAAACGAGGGGGGAACTCGCTTTCGAACGCGGCAACTTCAGGTGTCCTACTTGGGATGGGATATACGGTATATAATGTACTTGGGACGAGATTCTATACTGAAACTCTTGATATAGGATCCTGTATATTGAGGGTAGCATCTATTAAGCGAATCATCTTACTCGTATATTTCGAGATCGTGACATTACCAATTAATTCGTGATTGCTTGATGAATTATCTAAAACTAATGGTAGGGATTAACTATGGCACGCCATATTGTCCTATCTGAAATTAATCGAAAGGTTCCACACTGTCGTAGGTAGTTTTCGTAGAGGGTATCACGCAGGGTGTGACATTGTGATAGTCTGGAGAAAACACCTTTCGAGGAATAACAGTCAACCCTTATTTCTACCCTTTACTTAAGATGGCAGAAATGAAGTCTTCCTCGTAAATCCTGTCTTGGTATAATTTTTTATTGCCACTGTCTTACCTTTCACCCTTGTATAGCTTTAACCCTTAGGCGTCTGCAAACTGTTGATTATTTCCTGACAGTTATTTTCAGGTTCTCTCATATCGACCCCCCGACCTTAGGAACTTCCATGGATATATTCTCAGAGGATTTCACTCACGTGTTATATATCCGTTTATACGAAATGAACGAAATTGATTTTAGGAAAATTTCTATAGAAAACAAAGTTATAGTAATTGAGGAAATTTATACGAGTTCGGGGTTTCGGTCATTCTTTCCGGGTAGAAACTCTTATCTCTTCTTCCACGTGTAACGTGTACACGGTAGATATATATGTAGATGTAAGCAGGGGAGATATACTCTAGGGGTTGGAAGTAAATTTTAGGGTGATGACACGTCGAATATTCTACCCTCTAAAATATTTCTCTAGCATATGAACTATGCGATCATAAAAAAAGCAGTTTTTTAGACGACTTTAATCCGCCAATAGTCACGTGGGGTCTCAGACACCCCAGTCGTCGAAATCGATCGTTGACAGTTGACAAAAAAACGCATTATCAACTGTGTTATTTACCATACGTTTCTAGCCATACTTATCAAACATAACACACCAAGTTTCATGTATCGTTCAGAAATTGAATGCATAAGAGGAACATTCTGAAGTGACTGGGGTGCCTGAGATACCCCACGGAACTAAAGACGTATATATTTTTGTTTCATCGTCGATGCCTGGAAATGATTCATGCATATGGAACCCTGCTATGGAAAGTGATTGTTAGCTCTCATGTCGAATTAACGAATTTTTGCATTATTTTCTTTGGTAAATGAAAATTATTCACTAGGCTTCTATTTGTGGAAGCTTTATAATTGATTAAAAAGGGAAAAACAATGGAGCAGAATATTAGAACGTATTTAAATATTGATTTTCGGTAGGGTGTCTGAGACAACCCACGCGAAAATTCTATGTCAAGAAAAACTACGCGACTACTGGCAGTTTAAGGATAATTCGACGAGACTTCATGAAGGATGCCGGAACTCGAGTTGGATCCTGCCGACGTTGAATCTAGCACGACGCGACGCGGTGCGGTGCGGTGCGAGGTCGAGCGTCGATAGGAACGTGGTATGAAAATGTATGAATCGTTTCGTTTTCGTTCCTCGGTTCTCAAGAATTTCGCCTTTACCCTGAGCTTCCTAATCGATATCAAATCAGAAAAAACCTCTCGCGCTGCTTTTCAAATCCCATTGGGATCGCGGGTTAAGCGGGTTACTGACAAATAAAATCAAAGTGGTTGTTATAGCGAAGAAACGGATCTCGCGCCAGGAATTTCTCTGTTGGTTTTTTTTTCCGAACTGGAGTATCTTATACTGGTGTGAAAATCAGAAGAACTTTCTATTGCGTCGATATTATTTATATATACTTTCACTCTTCCGAAACTCTAATTTTTTGGACAAGCAAATTTAAGATAGAATAAAAATATCTATTATTATTATATATATTATTTTTAGAATTAAGCTTAACGGAATTAAGGTACTTAAATTATTAATTGCATTATCATTTTTCTACAGACGATACAAATTGCTGATAACGCTATTGATTGTTATCGGGGCTAATATTTACTCGAATATAATCTGATAATTTTCTACTGCTCGTACCTATTATTCTATTATCAAACGCACGTGACATATATTCCTGTCAAGTAAAGGTACGTGCCAAGTTTGAAGTAGCAGGAAATCGTTAAGAGAGATGAGGGTCGTTAAGATAACATATAAGATAATCATAGGCAAATACTATTATTGTGCTTATCATCATTGTCATTATCATAATAACTTGTCAACCCGGCAAAATTATACTGCAATATTCACAGCGGTAAAAAAAAATATTCTTGGAAAGTCCCACAGCAGCAAGAAACTGGACATTTTTCTGCTTAACTATTAAAGAAGGTTTTATGCCAAGCTGCTATATGTATACATATGCAGTTCGCTGAAAATATAGGTCAAATGCGAATGCTCGCTTGGTTTCAGCAAACCTATGCAATCTAATGGTTAGAAATGTGAAGGTAGTTACCAGTCTTATCCAACCATCTGTCTATCTACATACCCGCTCTATCTACTTACTTATCTACCTGTCTACCTGTCTTTCCATGAATCTACTTAGGTGTCTCCCTACCTATCTATACGTATATCCTATCCTATCTACCTATATCGACTTAGTCTAACAATATTCTTTCTTTCACTGACCTTCACTCTCACGTATGTAATATAGTCAAACGCAATTCAATTCGGAGGCGAAGGGTGTGCCTGGTCCTGGTCCATATTCACCAGGTCCAACGAATCAATGGGGTGGAAGGTATTCTCAATCCCTGTAAAATCGCATGTTTTCATCAGAATCTGCTGTCAATTTTTTTGTGGTTTATATCTTTTTTTAGTTTTTTTCTTCTTTCTGCTCATTTGTAAAAGATTGTAATCGCTGTTCCCCAGGGTGATAACTACTCTTTTTTTTATTCGGTACGTATACACGTTACTACATGTGCAGTATTGGTAGGATTTTTCACAACGTGCGTCACGACGGCAATCGGAAAATCAATCGATTTTTATCTTATATTCATCCGTTACGTTTATTTGTAGGGAATTTACACAGAATCAACGAAACGAACGTGCATTTCTGTATTACGTGGTATAATGTAATTAGCTCTTTAATTTTGTTAGATATATCTATACAATAGTAAGCTTAATAAAATTTAATTGGAATTAGGGAAATTTTCATTTACTTCTTGAGAATTCTCATTGACCTCGCGTTAAATTATTTATTGCTAAATTATACTATTACCGAGAAGAAGTTTTTGTATGGAATGGTCACGCTTATGCTTGTAGTATAAAGAGAAAAAAACTTGAAAAGACACGTTTTCGATTTGGCGGTCGTTGTTGCTATCTCAATCTTGTCCATCCATCAAAATCTCCTGCAGCTTCACGATAGGTTGGGAGAATAGTTCGGGTTCGTCGGGCACCTATACTACCTTCATACTACCTATAGTAGGTCCTTTCTTCGATAACTTAGTGGACGTCATAAGCGACCGAGTCCAAAGCGATTTGGTCAAGGAAGTTTGTCAGGTTCCTGATAGCTTTCAGATAACAACCAGTTCGGTCGATATTGTGTCCGTTCAGTCGGTTAGAGATCCCTTCAGGCTCTTCGGTATCCCTGTCGAATACCTTATAGCAATTTCCTGACCGGTTGATTCTGCATTTCCTGAATCAAATGCGATCCCAATTGCCATTAAACGTATTTCAGGGATACTGAATTTCGTTTAATAGGTGAAAACGTAATTTAAAATCTCTTCGATTTTTTAAACCATAAAAATCGTATAAGTCAATACGAAGCTTTCCTTGGAATTTAATGTATTGGTTTCAATTGGCTGAGTAGATAAATGTTTGTTTCTCAATTGTGCATTTCTTTAAGAATTTATTTGAGTGTCCATTGCTAGACCTGAAATCGACTGAAGATACTTCTCGAATGAATGAATTGAAAGAAATTGCGTTACGTTTAATCGCGCTGCAGACATTTGTTTCTACTTGGGGATTTCCGAGGATTTCTTTAAGCATTAGTTATTCAGTCTGCTTCCATTCGCTCAATGAATCTTCCTACCTAGTCAGAATCGTCCCTCGGCAATGGGATCAGACACGCTAACTCTCTCGAGGCAAAGGAGAAACGCGTTAAACGCCAGCAATATCTATGGTAATCCAGCTTTAAAGGAGTCCCACGGATCCTGAAGACGCCGTTCCTTGAAAAATAGCCAGTGGAATTAAAACTTGTGCTACGTCTGGATACCTATCAAAGGGATAACTCGTTCGTTCGTGTACGAAGAACCGATTGGAAAACAACTTTGATCAACCGGCGAAAATATTTACTCGATTCGACCAGTTCGCGTGTAATTTCGCTAATTTCATTACGTTCGAGTCTATCCGTTGCTGTTTGTCAGCTGCAACGTAACGAAGTGCAATCTCGATATCGGAATTACGCTTCGCTTTTACTTCAAATAATTTTTTTCACTACTTTTTCGTATCCCATAATGCACGAGGCAGGATTATTGCATTGGCATAGAAAATCTAGAGAAAATATTGTACCCTCTGCATTTTCATATTTACACTGTTTTAAATGAATTTGTTATAATTAAGTTCGCTGCTTTATAAAATTAAATGAGAATTTTCGTAAAATTTTCGTATTTACTATTAGAGCTTTTTTTATTTCTTCTACTTCGCGTATAGCTTAAATATATAATTTTATGTAATTATCGTATTTTAATGTGGCATATATATATATCAATATGGCAGCTTATAAATTCAGTGTTTCTAGTCTATGATTTTTTATTGCTCCGCGTCTGTTAGATAAACTCAGGGGAATCCAGGCTAAAGCCGGTCGAGCGTTTTGTTATTCTTACGAGCAAACATCGTCACATGAATTTTCCAACGGAATTCCCCGGTAGTGTGTCGGGATGAACTGGGATTTACAATTTTCACCCTTTCCCTCAGCCATATAAGTAAATCTCGATCAGTCGGCGCTCGACCCGAACACTTACACGAGACCGAGCGATGTTGATTGAAAAATAAATTGCATTTTCGGTTCCGCAATTTCTCTCGCTAGTCCTTCGCTATCTCGATTGAAGCTCCTTTCGACGCGCAATGATACCCACTTTATAAAGGCACAACGTTAAAGGAAAGGCGTTCTATTTGCTACCAGAAACGAACTGCTATAATGGGCTGTCGGTTCTTGAGAAAACGAAACTTTGACGAAGGATAAATACTTCCCGATATATAGTTCTTCCTGTATGTCATACTTACGAGCTCTCTCATTATACGTTATATTATTACTTTCCTCGGTAAAACCTTCATATATATATATATACCAGTCATAGCCATTTTATAAAGGAAAAAGTCAATCGATATTTCTGTCATTTATTTACGTTTCTATAATAACTTTCGATATTACGACGATATGAACATTATTAAATATTATTTGTGTAATCAAGTTATCACAATGGGAATATATAAATATCAACGATAAGAAATATACTTCCGAAGTACCTACTCATAGCTATAGGGAAAAATGATATATATTAATTCATGCACAGGTATAAGGGATGTCAGAAAAACATACCAGACGTCTTTATTACTATAACTGAATTATATCTTAAATATTAGGGAAAAAAATTGATGAACTAATTTTGTATATTTTTTTATCGATGCCTTTATAACCCTTACTATAAGCTCTAACCTTGCATGCCTTATTTCCGTCTCTGATGTTCTCCTTGGGTATTATCTTGGCACAATATTTTGTTTTTCCTAAATCCTCAAACTCACCCTCGATTCCGGAATTCGCGTAAACGAAAGTCCGGATAGCAGGAAGCTTGATAAATCTACCTGTGAGATATGTTTAAAGCGTCGTCGGTTGTTTGTGTTTTGCTTTTGCGTTCCTATGGAGACCGTGGCAACCCTTCGGTAACGTAAAGACACCCTTCACCGGGGTAAATTCGTTCTCCTTCGCTTAAGCGATAATCCTAACGATTACCTTAATTGGTAGTTTTAAGAAACCAACATAATTTAGCCAGTGTCTTGTGGACAAATTAAAAGTTAGAAACTGTCATAGATGAACAGATCGTAAACTTTATTCTTACCTTGAATTACTTTGGGGATTTAATACTATTAACGATTCGGGATGCGTGGTTGTTAAGATAAAAGTAAAGGTATAAGAGATCCAATCTCTTAATTGCATACGGAACTCAGTTGCTTTTCTGCCCCCTTGCTTGCTCGAAAAAGATCATAGAATTTGTTACAATGTATATTCACGGTTTTGTAGTTTTACTCAGAAGTCAAGAAAATTCTATTTGTACTCGAATTTCATGCGTCAGCGAAATAACATGGAAGCTTGTAATATCTCTTGGATATACTATAGGCGGATGGATCTATTTTCGAGTATAAGTACTTCAAAGGATATTAATTCAGTAGTACTTGGAGTAATGCAAACAGCATTGTTACTTAAGCGGAGTCATGTTACTCAATATACTGTAGTTTAGCTACGTTTCATATAATCTGCGATAGCAAAATACGTACAACGCAGAATAGTCAGTACCACTATACTCGTACATGCCGTGGCAGAGGCAAACTTTGAATTTCATTTTACTTCTGTTGTTTTGGGTTGTTGAACTAGCACTTGCAATCAATTTCGCAGTTAGTAACGAGCTTTCACAAGCATAGCATGCTTTTTGTATTCGCGTCGAGATGAACGGCGTTTTCGTGACTCGATTTTAAGATTAGATTTGTTATAGCACAAGGTAAATTCTCATGGTTTCCCGATAAAATAGTAACCTCAAAAAATGTATTAGCACCTTTTTTTTGTGGTTATATCACAACCACGCATTTCAATGTGTAAACCTATTGTCGGTCGATAGACGGGCTTGTAGTTCTATTTAATAAAATTTTGAATTCTAGTATTTTAAAGTCAATAGTTTTCTAATAATTTTTATCGCGTATTTTATTCCTATCGATCTAAAGTTTATCAAATTTTGCGATATGAATAGGTGGTAGTTTTGTTCACAATATATATATATATATATATATATAAACTTGTAGAACGGATGTTTTGGGGACACTGCCGATTATGGGGCATTCACGACGACAAGCTGAAATGTTTTTTTTTTTTAAATTAAACCTTGGGACATCTAGCATTGGAAAAATTTGAGAAAATTCGGTGTGAGAGCCGCTTTACAGGTCTCAAAACAGCCGTTACGCTGAAAATTCTTTGGGGACAGACCTCAAAACAGCCACATGTCCTCAAAGTAGCCAGTACGTAAGTGAAATCGTCCCCAAAATAGCCCATTGCCAAATTTATGCATATATCATTTTATAATACCAGAACTATACCGTCTACTTGTATATTGTCTCATGTTTGCGAGTCAAAGTAAACTAACATAATATTTTTTGTGTGTTAATGTATTTTGTTAATCCGACATAAATATATCTGAGAATAAGCGATGTGGATAAAACGCGCATTCCACAAATGCACTTGCACATATTATTTGTATCTCTATGATTTTCTTTGCAGCGACATCCGTTTATGAATAATGCAGGAAAAATGTAGGATTTTATTCGTACCCTCCTGCGTATACAATTTATTCATATTTTATGCGAAAAACCTGCTGAAAATTCGAGGACTTTGCCATGCACTTAAAAGACTCTTAATAGAATATCATCGTACTTGCGACGACGATACTGTAAGGTATATAGAAAAAATTTGAATTAAAATAAAAAATGCGCAGACACAAAGTATACTAATAAAAGGACTAGTATTTTTTTTTAAAAAAGATTACTCTCGAAAAAAGACATGGCCTGGAAAAACGTCTGTGAGAATTAGCCTAAAATTATTCCACTTTCACGTCATAGCAAACGGAATGTAAGATTTTCATGTGTTTTTTCAAGCTTATACAATCGCAAAGAAAATTCCAAATGCTTAGAATTCCCACGATTCTGGATCCTGCTACGAGGAAGATTTTATCAAAGGCACTGACAATGGCGTCTCTGTATATTTTTATAAACAAGTACGGCTGTTATATACGAATACCTACTGCAAAGTGGATGAAAGAAATTTGCAAATATCAAATAAGCTCAAACACATTTCGTACTGAAAATACATGGACTATATAGGACTTTATAGAACTTGGGAACAGCGTCCCTTATTCCTATGTAAATTGACGCCAATGTGTGCCAAGTCCCTCTTCAGTACGGGCTGGTCGTATTTCCGGGTGCCAGCTGAGCTGAGGAGTGCTAAGGAAAGGAGAATCTGATCTGAAGTCTGTGGGAGACGCAAAAAGCATTCTGACAGACCGCAGTCAGACTTCTATAAAAGTCAAACTTGCGTAAACGGAATTAACGTTTGAATGATGGTTACAGGGATAGCAATGAATTTCCTCGAAGATACCATTAAAATTTAATATCCAAAAATCCGTACTTAATTTCGAAAGAATACACGTGGAACATGATAGAGAATCTTTTATCATATCGAACATAGATTTATTGAAAATTTTTTAATATAATTACAATATTCGAAAATATACAGAAATAATTTTTCCTTGCTGAAAGTACAAAAATCTACGCTCTACGTGCTTATATTTATTTAGAAAAGTTCACACATGTTCGGTCCAATCCCGAAGGTGCTTCCGGCATAGCATCCTTATATCACTGTCCTCTTATTCTGATTTCCTCTGTGAGCCCGAAAATTCGATGGATTTCCGGGATTTAAAAGTTGCTGCATCGCGCAGAGAAGTCACTACTTGAATTTTATGGATACCGAACTAGACATAGTAGTAACGGACTTTTAAGCGCCATCAATTTCCTCAAACAAATGCGACTTTTAAAGTAATTCTTGATCCTTGATGGATATTTGAGATCCGTTGAATCATGGGAATCCATATTGAAAGGACGTTACATGAATATCGGCAAATGTCATTCCCAATATTTTTTTCTTACCCTATAAAAGAATTATAATTACATATCTGAAATAATCTTTGAAGTAGTAATAAAGTAATTCCAAGCTGGTACGTGATATACACGAAGAAGGTTGGTGTATGGAGAAGTGGGCGTAAGAGCGTAGTCCGACGCTGACGCTACCCTGTTCCAGCTCTCAGTAAGGGTCGAACCGCGAATGGGGTAGCTTGCGCCGTCGAAGCTCAACGCTGCAAGCACGATACGTTGTTACTCCAGTATAGGAGCTTGCGTGGTCGTAACTTCTAGCGAACAAACTATCAGGATCGCAACGTTCTACGACTAAGGGTTTTTTTAGTAGGACTTTCGCGACCCTAAAAATTCATTGTTCTTTCTGTTAATCTGTGTTAAGCTAATTCGAGGTAAAGTTACGGGCATCTCTTGTGACAGTTTGTCGGCCTTCGTATACACACAACGTGTCATAATATGAATCGCGTATCTCGCGTTATCGTTACGGTCTAAAATGGATATACGGGTCATGTAAACTGTGTCTTGAGATATTAAGAAGAGGATGCGTGGGTTCGAGATTTTTCAACTCTGGTGAGTCTAACCTTATGTTTTTAAATGAACAGCACTGAAATAAAATTATCTGAGGGTGAAATTAATGCGGGGGATGAGTTGAAAAAAAATATGAAACAAAGTTACAGGGTAATAATAGGTTTGAGAAACCGCTTAACGGTTAAATACAAAACAGTACGGTTGGAGGAAAGAAACTTTATTTCTTCGGGTGACATTTTTTTGTCACCTTTATCCTTAAATGATGACGAATCGTCGACGCAGCTGGCTTGAATTTTATTAATAATATAAAATGGTGGCGCGAATCTTGCACGCTTGCTGCTACTTCCAAACGCAACTGGGGAATCTTGCAAACTTTTTCTTTGTCAAGGACCATGATTTATTTAACTGGAAAACGAATGAGCGCTGCTGTGCAAACAGAAATGTCGAACTTTTACCCGAAAAGCAAATTATTTCGGTACTCAGATTTCCTTGAGACGCAATAGAAAACAGCATTATGCACTTCTGTAATTTTAACATTGGAATTTATTAATGTCGATGCATCTAGGTACATGTTATTACCTATATCTTTAATGAAGTGGGTTTTCTTAAAACAAGACTTGCAAGCATAACGGTACTTCAAAGAAAAATTAAAATTAAAAAAAAGTATCATGCTTCTCCATCAGTGTCTTTATTAATATAAATAATCCTTTGTGCATTATTATTAATAGAAAAATCATATTCTCTCTTGTGGAGTATGAAAAATTTAACTTGATTATTCGTTAAGATTGCATCTGACGCGCGATGAAAAATTGAATATTTAAAGTTCAATACACTGCACTTGAATATAACTTACTTTACTACCTAAGAAAATTCAATACCACTCCTGTCTACTGTTAAGTGCTCCTGGTGTCACGTAACATGGCAAAGTTCAAGTAATCATCTACTAAATCCTTAAAAACCATAAGCATTCACTACGTTATCTCCATTTTGACACAGCCCTGATACGTCAAAATAACACGAGTCTAGATGCTGCGTAGTAATATTATAGTTATACCTGCTTCCACTATTATAATACTTGAGCTTATATTAATACGCATTGTAAGAAATTGAAAGTTTCTGAAAATATCAAAGAGTCTCGTTCACAAATATTACGCGACTTGTTTCCAATTACGTAGCGAATTCATATTAAATTAGTCAGGATATGAGAACCGTAGGGAAAGATAGATATAGAAATACCAGTGTGCAGAATAAATTCTGCAAATTCATGTAAACGACGTAAAATTGAGGCGACGTAACTTATAAAACATCACGAAGTAAAAAAAAGAAATGTATACATAAAGATAAATTGGAGTGCCGTTTAACTCGTAGAACAAACGCCCAGAAATTTTTATGAATAAATTCCGCGAGATGTCCATGGGACTTGGAAAATCTCATGGATTATTCACGTTAAGGTTATCGCCGTTTCCAAGATACGACGACCGTCCTAGTACCGGCATAATACGATTACCTTCCACAAAAGTTTTCATCGACCATTGTTTCTAATTATAACGCTTTCGGAAATAGACGTTCATCCTTTTATTCGCCCCGGTGGAAAATCTGCATCTGTCTATGGAGCACAGTTTTTTTCCATTTATATACGGCTTTGTGCGTGGATCGTTTTACAGAGGCACCGAGGGAAAGAGAGGAGAAAGAGATGAGAGAGAAAGTAAGATAGATATGCAGATACGCAGAGAATGCATTTCACGTGGTTCAGCTGCACCTGTCGTTCAATGAATTTCTATTCGTTTTACCAATATTTCATGAAGTACTAGGGTATATTTCTATATCATACTTAGTTCTCGCGAAAGCTCGTACCTACCATTTGTGGCCTTTTGCAGTGACTCGCGTCCATTGAAACGAAATGATTCGATGTAGAATGACTAGCGATCCGTATGGATTGCATTCATTTTCACACTTCTTTGAACCCTCTTCAGTGAGACTCCCACGTAGGTGCATATACTAGATATGTATAGTGACATTTTCGCTTGACACGAGACAATAGCCTGTATTTAGGAGTAGGTTGTGACATTCGAGTGTATCAGATACGATTCTGGGATTTTGTAAAAATTCATGGAGTTTTTCAAGAATAAAATATCCTTTATACATAAAAGATAGGTTATGAGAAATATTAATGATAAACAATTGTTTGATATTTGGAATTATCGTGAGCAGTAGGAACAGGAATTTCTACAGGAATACTGTCGTTTCTTGTGAATGTGCATGGATGTAGTTCAGAAAAAAAAGAAAGAAAGAAAGAAAGAGCTCGTCGTGTGCACTGGATGAATTATGAAGAATCGCTCAGTGAGAATACCGCATTTTTCCAGAAGGCTTCACTAATGAAATGCACGAGAAGCCATGCCCCGAGTTTTATTCATGCGAAATACTTTGCCTACCAGCTATATTATACCTACTCATTTTCTTAGTTTCCTTCTCTTATTCCTTTTCTTGTTTTTTTTTTTAGAATATCGTTAAGGAAGGGACAAAGTCCACGTTTCGTCCAAGTATTCACAATTTTCCTGGGAAACGTTGAGATTTCAAAGTTTTCGAAAAATTCTCGCGCATTGCCAAGAGACCTTTCAGACAGTTTGTAATTAAATCTTGAAAAAAAGAAAAAGAAAACAATAGAGATCGTAGAATGCTGAAGACGTTTTTTCGCCTTCAAATAAGTGCGAAGCTCCGCCCCATCCAGTGAACAAAAATTTGCAAAAAAATTCTTCAAGAGATAATATTATCCAAAGTTCAACAAGAATTTATCTTATCGATAATCTCATACAATTATCTTCAAAGCTTAATATCGCCAATTACTTAACACGTTAAATCCAAGTCGCAAACTTTATGCGTGAAAGTTACCCAAAGGCTAGTTTGCAGCTTTTAACTTGACCTGGTAAATTCGCGTATATATACCCCTATGTAAACGCCTTTATATACATCATTTACATAGCCAGGATGAAAGTTACAGGTTTGAATCCACGACGCCTTCTAACCTCCTTGAAACCCACTCATCCCCTGGAGCACTAGTAGCACTATAGTAACAACCAGGCATAGCAGCAACACTATACAAATACTAGTTCTTACTACTCGAGACAGTATTATAACTAACTGGGACGCAACTTCGTGTCTACGAGCCCATTATCTATGTAATATCCGTCAAGTTTTTTTTCTTATCTTAGCTCCCACTTTCGTAATACGTTACAAGATTTTGCATAACAAATACGGAAGCCGATTTACGTTAAATTGCTAACAACCGTATCGATGGACCTATGTAATACATAGTTACCTAGGGAGACACAGATATGTGCTCATTTCGAGGATCGGTTGTCGATAGCCAATTGGAAATTGTATTAATCACTGTACACATATGCATAGACTCTATTTTACTTCGCGTTATGGCTTTGCATTCAAAGTACATTGACACAGGAATGCATTTTAACATTTCACGAAGAAATATGGGTAATTTACGATAAATCATCCGTTACTGGAATTAACAGCGTCGGTATGCTTTGTAAATATTTAGTATATAATATATATCATATGATATTAATAAATCAGTAACGTCAATTTGTGTGTGTGCGCATGCGCAGGTGGTGTATCGAACTCGTGTTTAAAATTTGTCATTTATTTAACCATTTTACATGACTGTCAGTATCTTCTGTCGATTTTTGTTCTTGTTTATGCGTCATTCTTCGTAAATGTATTTTTCATTATTTCACAATGTATTCTGGGTACTACGGATAAACCGAATTTGAGTCTTTTATCTGTTTCCCTTATTACGCACAGATTTTCCATCCCTGCTTTAAGTAGCTCTTGCCAGGATATTATATATTTAATTAGGCAGCCAATTGTCGCTTATCGGATTGTCTGCGTTAATCTACGAATTATACGTAACCCCCAGCCCGAGGGTAAGACTCTGAAATTAAATAATGTATTTTAGAGCGTAGCTGATAATATAATTAAAATTGTCCATATGAATTAATGCTTAAGAATTAGGTAAGGGTTGATTTATCGACAGATATTTAATGGATGGCTTGAACGACCTTACGAATTTTTATCGAACTAATTCATTTCTCATGTGTTTGCTGGACAGTCAGACTGGCTAGGGGTCGTGAAATGAACATAGGTTTAATTGGAGAATCGACCGGGGGAGTTTTTTTGGTTTGGTATGAACGACCTGGGTAATCACGCTTTAGAGTACGGCTTGATTTATCAATGCAAATTAGAAAGGTTTATACTTTTTTCTGTTTTTTTTTTCTTTTTTGTACTCCATCCACTTATGAAAACGCTAGGTCTTTGAGAACACTATTAGTGAGATGGTACACGCTAAACTCGTGTTTTTACGTGCTATTCAAATTGGCGGTTTAGCCATTAGGTTTATAATCGTGAGTAGTTTTATTTTTTGGTCGTTTTTAATTTTATAAGAATATAGGTAGTTGGAGACTTGGAATCAATAAAATGGCCGATGCATGCGTCAGTTAATTATTCTTTTTTTATTTATTTAGTATGATTGTAGTATTACGAGATTCTTGGGACGCTCTTCGTGACGCCGTAGTATAATATGGTATTCTATAGACGTCGAGTGAGAAAATTTGTCGTGCGCATAACGCGATCCGATAATTGGAATACGATTCCGTGTGGCGTTCCAATGAAATGAGTGATTACAAAAAAAAAGAAGAGGAAATGAGAGGAAAACAGGGCAATAGTGCATATCGGATGAGAGAAAATCGTTAATTGCAGCATTCAACTATTTCAAATAATATTAGTATACCGTTCATAGATAGGCGCATTTGAAAACTTTGCGAATTAAACGGATCCAACTGTTTCCCAAGCCTGCAGTGTATTCTGCATTTGATTATTTTTCATCCACCCTCTATACAACATTTGTACAGTAGCTGCAGACATGCCAGAGTCCGTGTTGTTTTGTTTAATAAATCATGTACCATGTTCATGAAGTATCGACTGATAATAAATTTCAATAATAATAGTAATAATATCTGTTTTTCTACCTTGATGAATCCCGATATTAAACTACCTCTGTATCGCGTTAAATAATATTCTCTCTGATTTATCGTCGCTAAAAATAACAATGAAGATAAGGTCGGAGAAACTGTGCGACGTGGATAATATTTTTGGAAAAATGTGAAACAACCCTTATTCCACCAAGACATTCCATTTTGTAGTCAGAAATTAATTTTTGCACAGTTCTTTTCCTTATGTTAAAGAAAGACGAAAAGGGGCACTAAATTGTAGAGATTATCGAATGCAAAAACATCTATAACTAGAGCGATATCCATTTACAAAACGTAATGGAGATGTACGTTTTTGTGAATTTCAAATTGAAACAATTCAGAAGCTTTTTAGTCGAATGAGCACAGAACAATGTTCATTACCATTCACTTTGCGGAGCATCAAATCCAATCAGCATGATTGCTGCGGTTGAGATATTCCGTTGGAAACACCAAAGATTTCAAGTATATCAACAGTGTTTTAGGATGATTTCTAATTGTCAATAACGCGGTAGGTTAGACAATATTATTTTCAAAATGATATGACTCAACGGTATATCTATAGAATACCACAAAAGTGTTACAAAAATAGCTCTGAATGAGTTTGATTCCCTTTTTCATGTTAATTGCAACGATAATAGAATACTAAAATATATTTCAACTGTGATAAGCTTTTATAGTTATTCTGACACATGCGCTTATTATTGCCCTGGACTTAATACAAATGTTGTCGTAATCCACGTACCTACAGTACAATGCGCTCAATACACGCTGTTAATGTAATCATACGTGCAACGAGCATTTACTCATTATATTTATTTAATTTCACACTCGAAATTATTGAGCGAGGAAATTTCATGGAGTAAGTTTTACTTAACCGCACGATAGCGAGTATATACAATTTTCCAAGTATTAATATAATTTGGTCACCTGGCATTACGCAGTTGTTCACGTGCTTACATTAATTACTTAAATTACTACAAACGGTCAGTAACTACGGTGGGAGTTTGTCAAACATCAATCGTAAGCTACTTAAAGGGGTGAACTTATTCTTCTGTTTATTTTAGGTTACAACTAATTTCAATTCCGAAAACCGTACTTTCTCCGTTCTACAAATTAAACCTCAATATTATATATGTATATTTACGAATTTCTTCCTTATTCTTTTATAAGGGAAAAAGTGTATGTTTGATTCAAAAGGCATGACTTCTTTGATATTTCAACTGGCACACCCTCTAGGCATTCTCAAGGTCTCTTATCGATCCCTCCATTCCTATAAATTCGTCAGTTTTACTCGGCGTACCTTCTCAACCGTGATAGTGTCAATGGGGTGGATTTGTTATCAGCAATGAGATTTTCTGTCTTCATCGAAAGCAAGAGTCACAAATACATTTGTAAAAAATGTTACTTCGCATGATAGACCGTCTACGTATCCTTCTGTAGAAAAATGAGACGGCATTTTTCGAATATCTTAAGGGTGCATTTTTCGTTGCGCGAAGACAAGTTAAAAAAAGGAGGGTGAAAAGAATAAGAATGAAAGAGGGTTAAAAGAACCACTCGTCAGCGTGATCGTAATCAGGCCGTTATGTACAAATCATTTAGCCTTTCCAAAATGTTTCTCGCTCAAAGGACCAAGAATTGGGGAAGAAAACGTTTTAATTTGAAACAATCGCAATTTCTTTCTTTTTCACCCCTCCTTTCTCCCAACTCCCATCCATTTTTATCATCTTGTCTTAACGCGGTCTGCCAGTGCCATCTTTTTAACAATGGCGCTGAGAGGGTGCTGAAGATTGATACAAATTGTACCCACTCGACCAATACACGTTCGGCCATTATTCTTTCAAATTGGCTTTTACATTCCTTGGAGCACCTTGCCATTCTCTATTTTATTTCCTACTTTCAAATCCCTTCTTGTTTCAAAACAAATGGTCGTCTCGACGCTATAGAAAGAAAAACAAACGAAACCCATCGTTATTGCGAAATTTCAGGACAGTTAATTCGTGAAATAACCGAAAGATAGATAACTGATAAAACTTCGATGTTCCGACGGCTATAAAAATAATTGATTAATAGCGAATCGCCTGTAACCCGTCTGGCTTTCGGGACGAGACGTTCATCCACTTTGACACTCTGACGTTATTCAAAGTTACCGCGTTGACATTTTAATTAAAATTATGGATCCTACGTTTTACGAGTTTACCCGTTTACTCCTTTTTTTTACAACAAGAGTCCTTAAATGGACGGAAAGTTATATAAAAGTTAGTTTGAATAAACTGCAGCTTTGTTTATTTTAACTTGTCTTTCCTTTTCCTCTACTCTTTAGCGAATCGTATATCTTTAATAAAAATGGCTGTTACAATCTTGCGATAGTATTTTTCATCGTTGGTGCCACTGAAAGTATTTTCATAGCCAACAATTTACACTTCAATTCTATATATAAAGGTATTTATTGACATACAAGCAAGGCGAGATATAATATTTACATGTACGTCTAGCATTTGATGTGTATGGTGATGCCATTTGGCCATCGACCGAAGTCCTTCAGCCCTTTCAATTCTATTTCTGCTGATAGAACGTTGTTACTAGGAGGACGATAGGTATAACCATGGTGGGAATTTCAATTTCGATTTACGTTATGATTGACGGGCTAATAAAAAAAAAACTTTACGTTTTAACGTCAGATCTTATATTACAACAAAGACATTTCGAATGTTATCGTGAAATACTATATCTGATTTATACAGCCACGTATCTCCATCATTTCCAGTTCTAAACTTTTCGTAACTACTCTAGAAATGGCTCTTGACATAAAAATCGAATAATCACACGGTTGTCGAGTCAATTAAGAGAACATTCGTACTCCCTCATGAAAGCTACTGATTACTACGAACACGGGCGACGAGTACCTACATTTAAAAACCCCCTGGAGGTTATTTGAAAACTTTTCAAAACTTCACTTCACTCCTGAATCACGGCGAAGCGTGGAGTTTTCGAAGATTAAATGGAATTCGAAACAGATAGATTCGCTAGAGAAGTCATTTTTATTATCTCTTATCAAAAAAGACGTAGATACCAATTAACTAACAATTTCGTGCATCATAACGATATAAGTCCCTGTAAATATATACGATAAAAATTGTTCACATTTCGGAACGAATTCCATACCAGTCTTGAAAGTAAGAGCGTTGCATCGTCCATCGTTATGCTTTTACTTTTTACAGCGCTTTTCATCTCCAATGCACCAATGAAAATTTATTCATGCTAGAAATTACTCAGCATATTTCGAGCCCATTCAATTTCATAACATACTGCACACAGTGTGCGTGGCATTTAAATAATTATATTCACTTCATTGACTCGCTTAATTAGTGATTACTACAGAAAGTGGAATGACGGGCAAGTTTCTCCCGGGAATTGTAGAGATCGCGTCGAGAATAATTAATATCGAAGTTGTCATGAAGCGAAATCTTTCTATTTGAATTCCGAGAAGATTTTACCGTGAAAACTTTGCGTATTATGTAAAACACGGAGTACTTTAATACGAAATATTTTAAATTAGAGTTGAACGCTCTCTTAACGATAACGAATCGTCCGATTTAATATTTCACTTGATGTAACTGTAACAGATAATTATTTACTTTGATGTCATCAAGAAATGACTTAGGAAAATGTATCTAAAAAATTGTTGGTTCTTTCTAAAATTGCAATTTTAGTTGTATGGTGCATAGTGTATTCGCGAATAATGAAGTGCTTTTGAATAACAATTTTTTCAAGAAGAGTTCGCGCGATTGTTTCTCCTACGGTTCATTATTCTCCAGAATCCATTGTGCCATTTCATGAGGAGGATCATGACGATGGCTATGACGGGGGTATTCTTCATTAAACTTTGCCAAATCCATTAAACCCACGTTATTCCGTCATAAAACATCGAAAAATCCGTGATGCTTCTGCACGAATGATTTTTACTAACGGTCCTTCGATTTTATGACGGGAATTAAGTTCCTTTGAAATTTCTGCAGTTTTATACTGCATATGAGAATAATCGATGTGTCAGCACGCTCTATGTATCTGGCTGCCAGCTCGTTTGCTTATGTCATAAATCGAAAGAACCCTTGCGAATCAATTAGTTAGCACGTACCGCATATACTTGATCCATGAACTCTTCATTAATTGAGAAACTATTGAAAATTCACTAAAGCAGCCATTTAAAGTCTTGTGTCTTTATTGTTCCAGGGGTGAGAAGATGCCGTAATGCTGCACCGTAGTACGTCGTCGCGACGCAGAAGGGCGTCGCGGAATGTCGTAAATTCGGCGCAAGGATCATCGTCGGTGTCAGGGCCAAGAGGGCGCAGAGCATCAGTGGCTACTGACAAAGCCGCCCCCTTGGCCCTAACTACCCCTAACGCCAACATGGAGAGGCACAGATCACCCCGTGGTAGCATGGTGCCAAATATCGAGCTTGATATAGAGAATGATTCACCGGAAGAGGTAATCAGAAATACGTGATTGTTTAGAAAGTTTCTTCTTTCTGTTACGGAAATCGATACCATTTTTCTATGGTCTTGATAAGTCTGATTTCAGTAAAGTCAAACGTTGTAGACGTTTTTCATGTAGTCTTCTTCGTATTTTCAATGTAGTTTTCCATGTCAGCTTTTCTCTGCTACACAAATCAGTTTCATTTATATTGCAGAAATAGAATCAGTTATATTGTTTCCTTATCATTTTTCTTAAAGAATAGTTTTCCTTTTCTATGAGTAGTGCCTTGGAAGAACAAAAAGAATAAAATGAGAAAATGTTACAGCCTGCTGGACAGAGAATGCTCCCGGATCCTGAGTTGAGCATATCTTCCCAAAGGAATCTGGTCCCAGATCTAAACCGTAGTCCACGAAACTCTCTGATCCCAGATGACTATTGTAGAAACCCACGAGGATCTTTAGGCCTAGATCCCGGACGTAGCCCCAGGAATAGCCTAGTCCCGGATGTAGGACGTTCTCCACGGAATAGTCTAGTTCCTGACGTGTCCCGAAGTCCGAGGCACTCTCTCATACCGGATGTACCATTAAGTCCAAGAAACTCTCTCGTGCCCGATGTGAGCTACAACAGAAGTCCAAGGAACAGTTTAGTGCCAGCAGGAAGCTCCAGAAGTTTACTGATGCCGGAAAACAACGGTGGAAGTAGAAGTCCCAGGCACTCCCTGGTACCGGAACCATCAAGGAGTCCAAGAGGAAGCGTGGCAAATATTGAATTCGACAGGAGTCCAAGAGGATCAATATGTCCTGAAGTGTCAAAAACTCCTAGAGGAAGCATAACGCCATTGGAATTCAACAGAAGTCCACGAGGATCTATAGCATCGGATTGTTTCAATCCAAGTCCAAGAGGATCGATCGCACCAGATCCAAATCGATCCCCACGTGGATCAATCGCTCCGGACCCAAATCGTTCGCCAAGAGGATCCATTGGACCAGATCCAAACAGATCACCACGAGGTTCAATATGTCCAGAGATAAATCGCAGTCCAAGAGGATCCATAGGACCTCACGATCCTAACAGATCGCCCAGAGGAAGTATAGGCATACCGGAAATCGACAGAGGTCGTAGAGGATCAGCTGGTGGATTGAGTGACGATGAGACTAGGAGTCCTAGAGGTAGCATTGGTCCTGAACTAGACAGAAGTCCTAGAGGAAGTCTTGGCGGTGGTCAGGATAGACGCAGTCCCAGAGGAAGTCTCACGTTTCAAGATCCTCGAAGAGCCTCAGCCGATCAAGGTATCGTACCGCTTTTATTAGTAATATAAATATTACCAGTGAAAAGTTTCCTGTTTTCCAAAAAAAAAATCGTCCCACAACGCACTACCGGTAGTACTATAACAGTATCGTTCACAGATCCCATTTGAAAAAACTTCATTCCTCAACAGAACCTCATGGTGGCTGAGATCCCAATTTCAAAAGATGTCTAGCTTATCGTATATTTTCACAAGATGACAGTTCAAGGCGTACACTGGGTACATTTTGAACATGGCGTCTTTCCCTTTTCCTGCTGATATAACACTGACGCCAACTCCATTTACACTTTATTATTAACCGTTACGAGGTGATGACTGCGCGATAACCTTCAAGGAAAACAATTTCCCTGAGGTGGTGAACTCACCGTGGAATCTGGAGGGTGCAGTTTACAAATCCATTAAAATTGCCGATATTACGTGCTTCGGGAAATATTGTAATTCTCCAAGTAATTCGCCACGGGTAATATTCTGGGCCGGGTGACTTCACAAATAAAAGTAACATCGTTATACCACCAGTGCCGTAACTTAGATCGTTACACTCTGTTCCATGTGGCGAGAAGATGCTTCAGTAAGCCTAAGGAAGCTTCTAGGAGATATACATACATATATGGCATCTAGTACGTAATCCGATGAACCCTTCTCAGAAAAGGAGATTTATTTCCATCGACACTCAAGGGGTCTTTGCGTTTTATGCGTATAAGGGTCGTAACGACAACCCGATGCTCGTTAGACTGCATTTTTTATAGGTTAAGCAAATTTCTCGTGGGAGGTAACTCCGGTTCTGATAAAAAGCATGAATCAGTCGATACCAAGATATTCCTATACTATGGATAGGCAATATTAGTCGGATTGACTGGGTAGGTATAAGAAGGGGATGAATATATGTCCCTGTAGAAGTCAGATCAATTTTATATTTTATGACCCTACCTGTACTATATACTTTATGATACATGGGTATCTAGATACCTCATAAATAAATAAGTTCACGCAGATTTACAACTTACGGAAGAAAAATGGAAGACATTTATCAGAAAATGATTAGAGAAATAGTAAAGCCCTGGTTTCGATGGTTGGTAAGAAAAGAATCTGTAAATGTATTATATTTCTTGTCTCCCTATATATATAGACAAACGTAAACCGCATAATCAGCTAAGACTCATGGTTTTAAGATTTTCAGAATATTTGCGCGAGGCAAGTTATCGTTTCGGAATTCCCCGCTGGGGGAGGAGGAATGTAGCAGCTGTTCAGAATGTCACTGGAAATGTGTTCATTAATTAACCCGATGGATTCCTGAAAACTTTAAGATTCGCCCTAAGCTCTGCGCGTTAGAACCCAAAATCCCGCAAGCCATAGCATAGGCACTCTCGAGCATACTGGATCTTTGATAATTTCAAAAGCACGTTTACTCTAATTAATAATACTTTGCGTCATCGGGTGACGCAATCAATGCTATTTCATTTTGCTTCGATATTTATTGTCATTTGCTTAATAATTTCAGTTCGTGTTTACTTTTATAACTGTGGTTTATCCATGAGTAAAACGTGAGGGGACTCTTTTACATTGAAACTCATTGGAAGATGGCCTCTAATAGTACATTGTGTATCAAGGAGGCAAACTCGGTCTTTTAACGCCGAGCGTAAATATGCAATATGAGTCGTAGGCAAGCACTTGCGCGAGCCGAAGATGAATATTGCAAATAAGTGAGGCGTGAAAAACCTTGCCTTCATGGTACACACGATACTTTATGCAACAAAAGTATGGTTTACAAGTTTTTTCA
>JARQST010000266.1:1401886-1572051 GCA_030142225.1 Pachycephus smyrnensis | reverse complement strand
TCGAGTTCACTCATTTTCTTTGCTATATAGAAAACGTTTGATACAGTTGTACTGTTATTTCATCACAGGTTATGGAGTACTGAGCACACGCTAATGTTTTGAAATGAAATTAAGGTTAGATTAAAGGTCGAGTAGTCTAAGATTTGTCTGCGAATGCGCATGCGCGGAGTACGAATTCGGGCTTTCGTACGAGTCCTAGGACTTAAAAGTACTCTTTTTTGTACTGTCAGTCACTCCCCACCACTGACTTACTTTCACCGTCGCAGAAACGGCTATTTTGGGGACAGAATACAAGCATGAAGAAACGCGTAAAACATGCTTGCCTTGTATAAAATATATTTTTACTCGATGGACTATACCTACGTTTTCTATATAATCACAATTCAATATCGTGTCAAAGTTCAAAAGATCAAAAGGTCACCGAAATTCACAGTGTAAACTACTGTACTTTGATGTCAAAACTAGCATTAAAGATAATACACTAATTTGGACAATAAGTTATATACAGTGTTAATGTGTACATACATGTCTTAAGAATGATGCATTACCTTATTAGACGCTTCGTTAGGTACGCCTCTGTAATACATAACAGTATTACGTGACTAACTGGTATAGGACTGAGAAATGGAATTTCTTAATGCTATTATCATTTCAGTGAAACGTGAACTCCTTTATGGCTCATATGGCACACAGTTCCTGTACGTTTTACGAGCCTCCATTGTAACAGCGTAACGCGCTTAGGTGCACTACCTACCTATCCCACTTTATGGAGCAATCAATCAATCAATCAATCGAGTAACATTGAAATCTAATTGAAGAGCAAATAGCTGTGTCTAAAGAACAGTAATAGTGATTAGGAAGAATATGTGTAACGTTGAATATTTATATTTTTTTTATTGTTTAACCCTCCAGTGGTGACGCCTTTTTTCTTACTATAAGAAATGTACACTTATCGGGTCTATCAGACCACACGCCACTAGTGGAGGGTTAAGTGATGTAGGATACTGGATATATCATTGTTAGAAAATTTTTGAAAGCACCGAATTAAATTATCTTGAAGCGTTAAAGGTGTATTCTTGGCCATAAGAACTCGCTCGATAAATTAACCACAGCTTAAGCACCTTCAGGTCAATAGCGCTATCGATTCTTCATCGACAGAGTGGAACCCCTCTACTAAATTAACCGTGTAAATCTATCGGGTGTCTAGTAACAATCCACTAAAATATACTAGACACAGCATAAACAGGAAGAGATTCTCCATGGTAGTGCTGTATCGATTTTGGGATGTATTATATAACTGAACTAGTAGGTTTTTCCTTTTTTTTAGATTGCAGGAGAACGAAAGTAAAGAAACCCTAAGCTCCAAGAAGTCTCCCTTAAAGAACTCTTAAAAGAGTCCAAGTTAGATTGACTGCACGATCCGTTGATTAAGAATTCTCAGGGATAGTGGTAGAACAATTTTTTGCCTAGTATTTCCAAAGTGATGATCAAACATTAATGCCCTGTAGTAATGTAGTTTACTATTTTGCTAAAAAAAATGAGACTGTCGTATATTATAGTGTTTACGTTTCCTGTGTCACAGGTATCATGAAAAATCGCAGCAGTTCACCATATCGACAGCGAGATATAAATTCTGGCAGTATCAGATCCGGCGGAAGTTGTGGCGCACAGGTGAATCTAGGCTACGGGACAAATGCCTGGGCAGATTCTAGAAGAGCCAGCAGTTCTGTGTCTCAGGTTAATAATAAATATGCTTAATATATTTTTCGTACGAGTAACACAGTATTTTGTTGTAATACTAAATATTGTGTTACTTAGAAGAATTAAAGTCATATCATAATACCGCGTGACATTTCACATTTTAAATTTATATTAATCAATGGACCATGTGTGAAATGAATACATATAAATCTAGTGGACAGAACACGACGCAATATTCTCTGTTATTTAGCTGTATACAACGAGACTGTAAATTCTCTGGTTGCGAAACGGCGCAAAGCTTACCAGGCAAGATACCAAGCCGAAACATAATTGCAAGTTACAACGCGTTTATGTTCCTACTCTGGTGGTGGCTCTGGACAATATTTCATAATATTCTGAAGCAGTTGGAAAATATAATAACAGGATATTCTTTTTAACTTGACAAACAATATTACATTGACCCTATGACAGTCTTTTTTGACATGGATTTATATAATATCAATAGGAATAATAACCTTTTTTATTAAAAGATTGTCACGTTTGATTTGCTTCATGTTTTAGTCAAATCTTATGTTTGTGGGCTTTCATAAAAGCCGGGGGAAATTATTGTTACGAATTTTCTTTATGTTATACTTACATGGCATTTCTTTTTCAGTTTATTTTATGAAGGTTTTCTTATTGTAATGTAACAATGACTTGATTCTTTTCATGTGAATTCTATGTAGGTGAATGTTTGCAACTTATTTGGTGTGATCGTTCTATTTTGTGTATAAAATTCAAGAGAAAATATCCCTAAGCAATGAAAATAATAATAAAAATAGTGTAGCTTATTTGAAAACTTTCCGAGGAATATTTATCTATTATTTTACGCAATCGTGATTTGTCAATGCTATTCAGTCACTCTTAAATTTTCCCCTTTTTTCTGATTTTCTGATGCTTCGTCTTATCACTCATCATTCTTTTTCTCACGTAGCTATCCTTAGCCCCGTTTTCACATTATTATATTTTATTTTTAGACCTGTAACGTGCTCCCATTCTTCCAGCATCTTAACGTCATCGGAACGTATCTTTCTGGTGGGTTGACAAGTTTTTTGAAAGTACGCGGCCCTTACCAACTTCCCTTGTAGATGACATTAAGTAAGCCCAAGTAACGATAGGAGCGTTCCGGAAAATAATTGTATAAGGAGAATCAAGAGTCCCGTTAAGGGATGCTTACCAAGAACATTGACTTCCCCTGCTGTTACCCTCAGGAAAATTCAAATCGTTGACGGATACTGGAAAAACCCTTCCGCCAAAGTTACTCCACCAATAAAGAATGAAAATTTTCTGTGGAGAAACTTTTCCTTAATCACTGAGGAAACTTAATTTTCACTCTCGCCAAAAATTGCGACGAACACTTCAAATACTTGAATTCCCTTAACCGTGAGAATTTGCTGGAGCTACGTTTCGAATCGAAATTCCATTTTCGCTTCATAGCCAATCTCTAGTGGCTTTTTTCAAATTGAGATTCCGTGTGTAAATGAACATTTTTTGCGAGACTGTGGATTGGCAAGTATCAAAGAGATTTTCTCCACTGCAGTCTCTTCTTGTATACCGCAAATAACATATGCAAGTGTCGATACTAGAAATT
Source organism: Pachycephus smyrnensis (assembly GCA_030142225.1). Taxonomy (NCBI): domain Eukaryota; kingdom Metazoa; phylum Arthropoda; class Insecta; order Hymenoptera; family Cephidae; genus Pachycephus; species Pachycephus smyrnensis. The sequence goes on along the minus strand of JARQST010000266.1, from coordinate 1,568,720 downwards.
CAAATGGAATCCCTATATTTAAAAATCACTAAAAAATACAGGAACTGCAACTCAGTTCGAGTATGCATATAAAATAAAATCATGTTATGCAATAGCTTAAAAAAAAATGTTTATCTACTGAAAGTAATTGAGAGTACGTTTCGGAAACTTTTTAAATTTATTGAGGGGATGCACAGCGACTCGTTATGTACACATGCGAATTATATGGTACGAATCCCAAAAGTTTAAACTCATTGAACATTTATTTCAGTTCTCAGGCGATGAATCTCGTCGACTCTGTGGCGGCAGTGTCAGTTTGACGGAGAAGGGTACTTCGGGGGTTGGTCCCCTTGGGGTTGCAACGTATGGCTCTCTGGCCTTTCAGCTCAAAGATGCTCATCTCGAAGCCAGCGGCACTTGTGACTTTGTGTTCAGGGCTTTAGGTGTCGTCAGCAAAACTCTAGTCGTCACTATTTGCCTGGCCTGTCTCTCAACTATGCCACTTCTTATGCTCATCATGGGTGAGTAGAAATTGATTAATTTTAATCAGACAAGATAGACGCAACGCCATTGTAAGCACATTCGTCTTGGTCACCGTACCTTTTTCCCAACCCTTTCACTGTCGGCCTCTCTTTTTAAAAATATTTTCACGTCTCTCCTGTACAGCTGAGAGGAATACGAGACATCTGATAAATTGCACGGATTCCACCTTGGCTCGTGATTCAATGTTGAGGAGACGCAGCAATTCGGAAATGTCAGTATGTCTTATCGCGTTCAGCGCATCCTGACTGTTTGGACTTTGGAAATATTGCACCGAGATTGCGGATTCACTGTGATGAATTGGAACGCGAAATTGTAGTTCTATTACATTAGAAATTACATAATTCCGCACTGACAGGCTGTTAATTAATTTAGCAAAATTTAAAAAAATGTAAGGTAATTTAATATTAAGAAAGCCGATAAACGGGGCGTAAAATTTCGACATATTGTACAATTTTTCTTTCCATTATTTCTTGAGAAAGGGCGTGGCAAAATCTCGAGATGCATTTTGCAAATAAGCATCTGGGCATGCACGCGCTGTACAGTCACTGCATTACAGATTTGCATTACTTTCTACGTATTACTAAAAAGTTCATGTTTAGCCGTTTAAATTTCCGCTGTAATAATTACGAAAATTTAATGCAATAAACTCTAGCCGCGTGCGGCAAAATTACAGAAATGGAAAAAGGGATTACTTTTCCGCTCATAATTACGTGCGCCAGGTCATAATTACCCTAGAGATTGTTTAGTGCATCACAAGGATTAAACAATCTGTCTATAGATAAATATATATATATATAATATATATACGATAATAGCCACAACTTTGCAGCTACCTTTGATTTTACATCTTGCAAAATCCGAGTTGCGACACGCAACTGCGCATTTTCTCTCAGCTGCATGCAATCTTACCTGAATTCTATATCGTACCTGAGAATTTTACACAAAAAAAAGGAAGTAAAACCTAGTCAAAGGGCTCTCAATATTACCCAGAAGCTACTCAGACTTTCTTACCGGAATTTTGATACCCTCTTGCCGGTTACTTTCGGTCGATCCTTAGAGTGCTTTTCTTTGCCAGACTGTCATTCGTTGCAAAAACTCACTCTGGAAAGAGAGAAGGGTTGATCGATCCCAGTGCACTTTTTTTATCTCTCGTATAACTAGGCCACCGTAAGTTAGGAAGAATAGCTACGAAAATACAGTACCGTCGAAAGATCCATGATCAATCATAATCCAAGTCCGTGCATGATGCTCTCAGGTGCACAAGTCTATAACAAAAAAAAATGATGAGCCACTTTCTGTCTGAAAGGTGAAAAACTTTGAGAACACCTGTACACGTCAAAGTTCGCATGTTGAATTAACCTCACGTGGGCATCGAACCAGGACATGGCACAGATGAAAAGTCAGGCCAGACGATTAACGATAAATTTATTCCCATAATGAACATATGAGAGTGTCACGCCATTATTTATACATTATATTATTTTAACCTGTATCATATATTCTTAATGAAGAAAGATAAATACTAAAGAAAGATCATTATATCATCTTACCACTACAACGCAATTAGACTGTTGGATAAAAATCATCTATCCATATAGAAAGCACGTAGAGCCCTTAAGAATGGTAAAGTGATGGATGCGCCATTACTTATCTACGAAGGGAAACTAATCCAGACGTTCAAGTTTTCGAGTTGTCGGAGCCGACTTCTGATAAATGATCATCACCCTTGGAATTCTCTCAGGAACGAATTCCGATACGTAATAAGGGTTTTGCGGCCTAGTGGATTACATTAAACGGTCTATCGATCCAGCCATTATTCGTATAAGATAGTTTTATACGTATTATATGAAAGTTTTTTTACCTGGTACTGTTTGTCGCCTGCTACAGAAATTATGATATCTTTTATCTATGAATTCATTTTCATTTCTGTTCAGGACTGCAGTTCATCAGGGATTGTCCCAGAGAGCCCCATATACCAGTGTACATGGTGGTAGGTGGTACTCTAGGTAGTGTCAGAATGCTGTGGGCACTATATTCACAGATACGTTCCAGAAGACCTGAAGGTTTGAGCGTTCCTGGTGCTAGGTCACACATGTCACCTACTAGACTAGCCTCTATGGCTTTGACGTGCTTCCTGGCTGGTTGGTTCGTATTAGGTAAGAGCTTTCAGTAGATAGGAGTTCTCACTAAAATAAAAATGTAATCTGCAATACGATCATAGTTATTGTTATTTATTTTTGTATTGGGATGAAAGAAAACGATAAATTTTGCTTGTAAATTGAAAATTTAATAATTCTTCCAGTAAATTCAGTAATATTCGTAGCAAGCTGGTATTTTCCGTTTAATATCATAAACGACCCTGTACATTAGCTGTACTGTGTACTGCTAAGTATAGAAGTTGCCTAAGCCAGGCGCTCTTGTTTCTGACTCAAGCGGGATATTACTACTGGAATGGAGTCATACTACTGGATGATTTTAATACAGCGCTCAGTATCCTTGTTATACTTTACAATAATATAGGTAAATATTTTCTTGTTCTCTTTGTGCCACAGGAAATTACTGGATATTGAGCGTCAGGTGGCCCGATTATGCTCCGACGTTGTTCGAGCCTAATCGATGGTGTCACAAGACGCTCTACATATTCTCCTTGGTGCATCTGTGCGTGGTTTATGCAGCTCTAACGGCAAGCTTATTGGCAGCTCTGTCTCTGGCTTTTTGCAGAATTCTCGCATGTCCCTGGCCAGAGAGGTGAGTGAATTTGAATATATCAAGGAAAATGAATAGCCGATGGAAAAATCGTATATCCCAGTAGATGCAGCAATACTGAAATTAACCCAAGTTTAAACATTTTAAGCATCATTCCAGAAATTTCACACCTGAATAGCCGCGAATAACGTGAAACTAAAATACTAACGTGAATAGTTCACATCGGCGTATTTGCTAGCAGTAAAATAGCCCAGTGTGTACCTACCCTTCTACCTATATATACATGTATCTATAAACTGGCGCCATATGCAACGACCAACTGCACGAAACCCTGCAACGAGGCCGATCACCCGTTAAAAGGAAATTGCGATAATTCAACCCGGATAGAATCGATCGATACTCACTGACTTCCGCGAACCCTTAAGCAGGTTATGATATATTCAACGGAATTATACTGTAGCAAAAACGGCATAATTGATACACTGCCCTTTTTTTAATAAGCTTTCGTGCGATGGTAAAAAATTTCATTTTTTTGTTTGTTTAAAGATATAAATAACCACGGCGATCTATGCGCTTGAGGGAGGTTCGCGAGAAGATCGTGACGACTGGAAAAAGACATCCGCAAAATTCATTCGAGGGTAACGTCCTGGAGGAGGTTCAGGAGGAGGAAGAGGAGGAGGTCTTGGAGGGCAGTGAAGTCGTGCAAGAAGTGAAGTATTGCAGTAAAGTGCAATTCCGGGCGCCGGATATCATCGAGTTGTGATAAACAAGATAAGACAACGTAACGTGAATTGGCATGGAATAACACCCGAACTAGTAAGTTTGGTACGAATCATGAGAAGAAGATGAAGATAAATTGAAGATTCGAGAAGGATGAAGCTTCGTAGGAGAATTTTTACTTGTAATTTTCTTTAGCTCGTTGCAAAAGTGAAAAAAAATGATTTTTCAATTACGTGTTTCCTTTCGGTTTCGACTGTACGTACAAAAATGACATGGCCAAAGCTTTGACGCGAATGTTAGACTGCGTGGGGTGAATCGTTACCTTGAAATGAAAATATTCAAAAAGAATGTTACTATCTAAAGCTAAAATTCCAAACGCATTCGAATGTTTTTGCGGATCAAAAACGAAGAAGAAACGTATAACGCACCGTAAGAAATAGTGAACCTCCGTTATCGAGCGATAAATCTGTGTGAACTTTATTAACCGGAAACCCAAATCCGTTTTATGGTAAAAACTGATATGCCGTTGGTGCAACCCACTCCACGCCATTTTATACAGCAACGCTCTCATCGACCACATTCCCCGTTTCTGGTATAAGCATCGTTTCCTCGATCAGCCGAAGCACGAAGATCGGAAAAAATAACGAGAATTTCTCCCCGAGTGACTGGCAAAATGAATGGAAAAAAATGGGTCTTCGTGAAACAGTGACGAGAGGTTTGTTAATATTTGTACCGCAGGAAAATTTAACTTGAACGGAAGTACTCGCTTTAATGATTCGTGACTGGAGGTAAAATGTACTACAGCAAGTCAACAATTCTGTACATTGATAATATGGAACATTTTAAAAGGTGAGTACTATACGCATACCTGCATCGCTTTACCGTGTGCTATTCGACATTTTTTGTTCTACATTCGTTCGGTAGATTTTCTTGATCCTTAGTATTAACCATTTGACTGGCACTTGCGCAATAGCGTCTCAAGTTTGTCAAACCACGGTATCTCAAAAAAAGACTGCAAATTTTTTTAAAATACTTGGTATATAAGGGTTTTTGAATCCGAGGAACACGAATTTGGTATTATAATTTCAAAATTCAAAATGACCGACTCGCTATGGCCATTGTAAAATGTGATAGTTTTATGAAAGAAAAGTCAGTTTAAAATTACTACAACAAAATTTTCTTATAAAACTACCACACCTTACAATAGCCATAGCAGGTCGGCCATTTTGAGTTTTGCAATTTTAATATCAAATTATCCCAAAAAAATTTGCAGTTTTTTTTATATACCGTAGTTTAAAATCTTCAACGTAATAGCGCGCACCTGCCAATTTGGGCCAGGACACACTTAACGCCCTATTGCGCAAGTGCCAGTCAAGTGGTTAACTATAAGTCAGAATTAAGGCAGATTCATAAGTGAACTTAGATGTTTAGAAAGCGATCATATTGTATATATAAAAGGATCGTTCAGTATCGCCCGAAGACTGGGTTTCTAATGGCAGCCATTGAGCTAAAACGTAGAGCGTGATTGTTTAAAAAAAATTATTCTCGTTGAAATCTGTAGAAACAGTGTCAGTTATAGTTAAGAGGAAAAAAAAAGAATTAAAGTCGTCTTTTTTCATTTGAGCGTTTTACGTCAGGCGTCAGCGATGCTATACCAACAGTTATAAAGGTATAAAAAAAGTAAAAAGAAAAAAAAATGGAAAGACAGATATCGTAAATTTTAGATTTTCTAATCTTCAAAAATGAAGTCTTTTTATACCCACAGTAGGTACCATCCTTCCTCGTAGTCTTCATTATCCTCCACCTCATTCTCCAATATTGTGCTCCCTGATAGACACTTTTACCCAATACTAAAATTTTATGTGGCACACGATACAGAAAATATGATACCGTTAGATATGTGATAAAGAAGAAAAATATATATCGTAGGTCCACGTCTATCAGAATGAGGTAAAAAGATAGTGGGTCGATAAACCATATCACTATCAATATTTATCCTACCTATATTTGCACTTATAAAATTTAAGTTATTTATTATTTTTCCATACTCATTACGTAATAACCTTCCACTCTCCTCTCAATACTCATGGTACCTACCTATAATTCATCCACGTGTAAAGTGTATTTTGGAGAAGCCATATCTTTCTGCAACATTCAGTATCAAAGAATTGCCCAAGCCCTACACTTTACTCGCGGATCGACTATACTTATTCGACATACAAAAAACCCATCCACACCTATCGAAGTAAAAGAGTCAATTAAAGATATAAATCTTGATACACTTAATTCCAGCAGCACTATAAAATGGGCTACGAGATTACGCGCGAATACTCGTATCCGTATATAAATATAAAAATGCAAAAAGTTATATATGTATATACACGTGCATTAGCCATTAGAGATAAGTGCATATGGTAGGATTTAAAAAAAATTTTCGTAGGGACCTGACCAAACCGTCTACATATAGCTATTAGATATAGTATTTATAGTATATATGAATAAAATTAATTTGCTTTTGCGTAACTCTTAGAGTGATGTAGTTCTCTTGTAAGAAATTTTTTTCGTTGCATCCGCGCCTGCGCAGTGGTTCGAAAACGGGTCCATATATATCGTATATACAGATACTATATCGTAAATAAAATGTCGCATAGGCATTGATGTATCTAAAGTTTAATATGCCTGTATCGAGCGCGCGTCTCCGATGTATCAGACTTTATGAATAGAAGAGATCGTCGGGACTTGTAGATGTTTGTATATCCGACGTCATCGCCCGTAATATAATGACGTGTTAATTAAGGGACGCCTATTTACATGTACTATATTCGATTAGTCACTAGCGCCATCGTCTTGTGATCTAATCTCACGTACTAATTGGAGACGCGTTCTCATTGGTTACTATAAATGTACTATCGTGTTTCAAAATTGCTTTCAGCGGAACGTCAGCGACGCGACTGCCTTTCGGTTTTTTAAGTCTGATCGTGGATAAAAGTCAGTTGGATTATTAATTTTTCTGGTAATCCGTAACCTTCAAATTTGCATACTATAATTTTGTAACAGTCTGTTGTTTTTTATTTCTTTTCATCCTTGTTTTTATCGTGTCTCTCTTCGTTAGAAATCCGCCATTTTTCTCCTATCTATCGGTTATATCAAGAATTTTTATTGCGACTAGACTTTGCGTCACGACGCACCGAAAGGCGTCTCGACGCGTCGACGCTCCGCGTACCGTTACTTGCAAGGCACAACGAAAAATTGAATGACGTTTTACACGACGGAGGGAAATCATTATGACGCTGTGTGTACATGGAATGCATGGAATGCGAGAATGCGTCAAGGAATGAGTGATTAGTGATATTTATCGGTATTGTGCATTCGATAATTGTACTAGAGGAAAATCAAAATTATATAGCCACGTTCCTTAGCAACGAAATCACTTTAGGGAGAGTTTCTATTTATGATTGCTCGGCGATATTGATTATCGTCGTTACGAGTCTGCACGAACTGTATATTCAGCAGTTCCTATAGGAGTGTTAACCGTGCGTGTCGGATTCATGACGTTGCATCAATCTCGTTATGAATTTCGATTATCCACACATGTACCTTTATTCTATAAATAAATCATCTGTAATCATGTAGAAGTTGGATTGTATATGATCCACGCAATTCGTGATTTTCATATCTAATTTTGATGAATCCACTAAGAATTTATACATTAAAAAAAAGTTCTTGGAGGTATATATTTTTTGTTTGTTTGAGAAATTCGTAATTCACCAAAGACGAGAAGTTATTTTTGAGTAACCAAACGTTATATTAAAATATTATATTAAATATATATAACATTATAGTAGCCAAACAAGTATATTGAAAATTGCGTCAAAGTTCAAAAATGTATGATTCACGTTCTTAATAGAGCTTCCGTATAAGGTAACGAGACGATTTTTTTTCTCATTCCACAATATCACTCGTGCTGAAAGTTATGTACTGGGTACGAAAAGTTGTGACTTGAAAATAGCATCGAAAGGTCGGGGAAACAGGACGCCGAAGAACTTTTTTTCATCCGAAACTAGTAAAACGTGAAGACTGCACTGTCCTCCAATTAATTTTGCAAAAAGTTTCGCGATTGTATTATCGACTGTCACGCTACTGTAATACGAATCAGCAGACAATTGTAAAGTTGTCAAATACGTAAAGACATTCTAAGTCAAATAAATTAAACGAAATAATTATATTTTTTTATTCGCGAATTGCGTGAATGACATACATGAAAAAATAAAGTAGTTATTTTTGGGCGGATCGGAAGGAAGAAATGGAATCGATTGTATCTTATGATTACGTCACGTTTCCTATACACAAAAGAAAATTTATTATACGAAAATAGTAATAATAATTCACGTCCCTTTCGCCGAAACAATAAAGATACATAAAATTGTAATAAATTATTTCAAAAAAAAATTGACAAAGCTTCAAAAAATAGGGGGAAATCTATCATTGCATTAAATGACTCTACTCCATTTCTTGTTTTGATTATACGATTGCCATAGACGTTTAAAATATATAAAATGTTAGTCATCATACGTTATTGAATTTATAATATATTGTTATTATATTCCATAGAATAGAGAATTCATTTATTTTTATACGAATGGTTTAGTAGCGTCAAATAGAGACTTTATGTATTTCCAAATCTGTGTATACGTACTATTTATTCAATGGAAGTTTCGGTTTTAATATCAGAGTTCACTTTCTCATTAGTTTACGTCGATAAGTTATAATAATTGTTATTTATAAGCTAATCGATAAGTAGTACGTGTCGACGTGGACTTAACGTAAACGTAAATGTCTATAGTAATATTGTGATAACGTGTCGTAATTTACGAGAAACAAAAACTGTTACTGTGTGTTAGGCTTTAAGGATTTTGCGCGCGACAAGTCGCGAATTGTGGTCCAGGCTTTAATCTAGAATTCACAAGCAAGACAGCCGAACTTATGCCGTCGTGAAATAATCGATGATATCGAGGGAAACGTCTTTTTCTACGCCATTTACCAACGCGTCCCACTAAAATCGATACTATAGATAAATAATAATGGCCGGAATCATTAAAGTTGCTGCTAGTGTCAGTCATTAAAGTTACATGACTATAGATAGTTCGTTAATATGACATATCGCCATTAACATTTAATCCATAACGTTCGTTTACTGAACAAAAACTTTTTAAGGTTTTTACTTTCCATTGGTATAAAGGCACCAGATGAACGCTCGAGCCGATTTTCATATTCACGAAATCCCTTTAACATTTTTTTATCTCGATAATGCACACGCTGGCTGAGTGAAATACGAGGACGTGTTATTCATTTAAAAATGAAAGATAAAAAAGACAGTACGCGTATTACGTTCAAATTCACATGCAACTATTATTTTTTTTTATATTCCAATGCATCTCATTGGTAGCTTTTTCAGCACAAACCATAATCTTCGTTCGCGTTTCAATAAACAAAAAAATATAAAACAACCGGTGAATAAGCGAGAATTCGCAAGATTTTCTAATCTTCCTTAAAAGATATTTTTGACTAAAAACTTTTTTACCACTAAAAACAGCAAGTCCTTCTCGACAAGTAATTAATTACAAGTATGTACATACTGTATTGAAAATATTAAGGGTCCAATGATTATTTGACATTGCAATTAAGCATTCGCACGCGCACCGATCTCCTGCGTACTGAATATTTCTTACGCGAACTTCTTTCAGATTATTCAGCGAATTTGAATTGAATAAATAAATTTAAAAAATTGAAAAATATATAAAACAAGGAACACCAAACCATACGACGCCTACTCGTTACCCACTGTTGTCATAATTAATCATAATAACATTATTCTCCGAATGCGCATAAGCACGTAATCTCTGACGCTTAACAATTTGTACCTTATTAATTACAAAATCACTTGAACATATCTCGTTCCATATGAACGTTGCTGTATTATTATTATTATTACATGTATTAACGACGAGACGCTCCGATCGTGCCGCGCGATTTATTCAGATAAACATTTTTTATCGCATACCCAAAGATCACAGCTGACGAATGGAAATGCGTCATAGATTGGACACAGAAAATCTCCCGGTAATAATAATCCATTATAAATTACGTAGATGAGAAATACGTCACGTGCGTAAGCGAGCATATATTGCGTTATATACATAATATATATATATAGACACACACACATATGTGGCATAAGCAGTGCGCATAAACTCGAGCGATTGAAACTTAACAAACAATCGAGCAGTGCCAGTAGATGTATTGTTTATATATAAACATATGTTATGATTGCGTGTGTACGTAATTGATAAGAGGAAAACAAGAATAATTGATAATTATTATAAATAAATAAAACCAAAAACCGATAACCCATTATTATACATAATATATACTGTAGTATATAATATAAGAAAAATGACTGTAACGCGGCAAAGATACGGCGGACGCGTACTCTAACCAATTTATAATCCTAGCCGAATACACGAAATACACCATATATAAGAGTAAAGATATCTGAAATTAATTAATTGACCCAATTTACGTCGTATCCGCAAATTTCCGCCATCCTCTTTTCGTTGATTTTAATTAACGACCATTTCCTCGTTTTGACTTGTTACGCGAGTGACGATTAAAAATGTTTCCAATCGCTGGCTTTCACGATTGTACCGGAAGTTACCAGGAAGTTTCTAACGGATATATGTAATTTGAAGAGCATCGAAATTTCATCGTTATTCTACATCAATCACCGGAACCGCGAACGAACGAATATTTTCGAGTAATTAGCACCAATAAAGCAGCGCTTACGTCAATTCCCCAAATAACTCTAGTATATAACATCACCCACGTGTATACGTACAGATACGGATTGATTGCAAAACAACAGCAACGCAGATTTATTGGCAGGTAAAACTAATCAGGTAGAAGTAAATCCTATATATGAGAATTTAATGATGGATCATTCAAACAAATCGTAATTTACTGGAGAGAACTATATTTCAATAACAACAATATCATAGAGTTACTCGAGAGAAAGTTATATGAGTTTAAAACTTTACTAAATCGTACCCTTCTTCACTTTCCTGTATAACTGAAAATTACACGCAACACGAGAAGTGTTGTACATATACATAATAACATAAACGGTATCGTTTAAAAACTCGTGACAGAAAAAAGCAGCGCTGAAAGAATTTCCATATATTTTTTTAACTTCTCTTTTCATTATCGGTAAACAAAAAAAAAATTGTATCCAGCGTCCCGTGGAGATCGGTTTGGAAAAATATGTATTTCAATCTAAATGTAAATAGTGGATATTATATACGTACTGCAGCAGGGACAAAAGTTGACGCGAAACTTTTTCCGCTGTATATCGAAAAATTCTTAAGAAAATCCTTTTTCTCTCTCTCTCTCCCCCCTCTCTCTTTCACCGTTTCTCTCACTCTCACCCTTTACCCATATCTAAATCTTTCTCCGTAGCCACCGATAGGTAACATTACCACAGTAGACAAGTCACCGTTCACTTCGACGATGTTAAAGCAACTATTTTTAAAATCACTCACAGCCTTCTCTCGCAATAAAGAATAACTGCACTGTGATGGTTAAAGTACCGACCCCTTAAGGAAGTGCCATTTCACGGAAGCGCGACAAGAACTTCTTATAACCGAGTACCGAAGGCGCAGAAAGTTGGTCCAATGGAATTGACAAGGTACGAGACTACGTTTATAGAAATGCGCACATATATATTTTGACATACATATACAATATATATATATGCGCACAGAAACGCGACTATACGCATAGAGTCTGACTTCAAGATCCATCCGTCCTAATAAAATCTCTCGACACGAAGTGGATGTAATATAGCTAAGGTAAGTCAGCGATGCGAATCCAATTTGAATATCGCGTTGAACGGGCTGCTACACTTCATGAAATTATTAAACCTTTGATTCCTTCCTTCCTTCCTTCCTTGCTCTGCTCGCTCTCCCTACTCCTTTCGAGTCGTATTACCTTTTCGTAACTCGAGTGGCACCGCTCACCCGGTTGACATTTGACAAAATGCTTTATTTCCATCATGGCAATTCTACACTCGTCATGTGACATGAGCGATTTCATTGATAAAGGGCCGTAACAATGGAGCCAAGAAAACCGAGGCGAGGACGTTTTAATTGTTGCCTCAAGTGCACCAGGAATGTTGTGACAGCTACTGAAATACTATAGTCATACGATAGCTGGATTAACTTGGCTTGTGGGAACTTCGAAACTCGCATGAGCGCATATGTGTAGCAGGAAAGTATAAATCCAGCATGCAGGGTAACTTTATAATTGAATAAGGGACTACAAGTAGAGTATAACTATATTAATGGGAAGGGTGAGGGAGGTATTATTATTATGCTAAGCATATGCATGCATATTAATATTGCTTTGCCTCATTAACGAGTTTAGAACAACAAATTTTTTTTTAATTAGTCCTATGCGCTTCAATGATAGGTATACACAGTGCTTCTTGTCTAGATATTTTTTTTTTCAGCAATCTTATGTAAGGATTGAATGCATAACCTTAATGACAGTTTTTTAACTTAATAATTATTCGTGTAACTTGAAACGTTGTAATTTAATTGAAGTCACAAAGTAATCCCACCCCCTATATATTTATGATCCGAGATGACATCAACGTTAAATATCACCTTTAAATATAAAATTCTAATGTACGTAGTGCTGAAAGCGTTTAGCTTCTATGTTGCATATTAGATACTGAGATTAGAGGGATAAGGATCGGCCGGTGTCAGATTACCGGCATATTGCTCGTTGCGCTAGAGTCAAGTCGGATTATGTATACGGTGACCTCTATTTAGAAGAATCAGATAAAATGCAGTGTTAGAAACATAAACGATTCAATTTTACGTCACTTAAGGGGTCATTAGATTAAGTAGATGACAAGACTGGTGTAAATCGTTTCAACATGGCGGTACAGCCAATAACGATCGTATCGAAAAAATCGAGAGAAAAAATCACTGAAAAAGGAATCGATTGCAACTAATCGATTGATTAACGTCTGTGGATACAGTCGATAAGTTATTTAGCCGCAAAGAAGTCAATTATCGGAAAGTGCCAGTGTAATCGACAGTAATAAATCACAATAAGAACCTGGCAGCATCGGTCCTGCTGCACCGCAAACGATACAGTTTAAAGTGATCGCAGAGCTAATGAAATTTTCGCTCGATTAGATTTTACGAAGGGAAAATCGTAAACTGGCTGTAGAATAAAAATGGCGTGAGTTCCAATGTATCGGCAAAACGTTATATAGGTATGTACTTTGGTAACATTATGAGATCCCATTCTTTTCAATAGCAACACATCCGCGCCGATAGCCGCGTGAGCAGTTGATTATATACAATTTATCAAGAGATCTTGCATCTGCCGGTATATGGCACAACATCGTAATTCAAACTTGAAAATAACATAGAGCGCCTTTCAAAAGATATAATATAATAACACTCATACATATATATATATATATATATATATATATATATATATATAGCAGCGAGGGTAAAACTGATGTCAAACCATATTACACTGTTCAATAGGTCTCGTGCCCACCGACATTTTATCCCGGAGCATCCAAGCTGCAGGATCACAGATAGCTTACAAAGATGGCTGCCCTAATCCGTTACTTGCACGAGCAAAGAAGGAGATAAGCATAAAGAAATGATTTTACGAAAAATTGAATAATATCAAACTAGATATTCATGGCAGCGACCAGAGATATCCACGAAACACGAATAAAGTCGTAAGGCAATACGTTGGAAGATTGAAAATTTTTATGAAAATTATATTAAACCGATACGATAGTTGCAGACACCAATTACCAGCAATAATAATAATTAAGGAATATATCTATATGGAAAATCTGCATACTCGTGGCAGCGGTAATGACATTTATGACGGACGGTAAACCGCTACCGAAGTGGACAGTTAATGCAATAATTTCGTCCAACGGCAAAGTCCGTGACCTCGTACTCTAAATGCATACAGCAATAATGGCTGCCTTTGGGGCATTATGGTAAGTGAAGTTATAATTCCAGCAGTACGATAGGGACTTGTGGTCTTAAGCCAAACCCCACGAGAGACCGGGATTCTTCCTGTTCTCTCAATCCGGTTTGCTCATCCCATACGTGAGGGACATTCCCCTTGGGCGTGGCGAGTATAAATCGCATTTCAATGTATACTTGAGTGGTTTAGAATAGAAGGAATAAAGAATGAAAGGAACGATACTAGAATGAAAGAAAAAAAATAAAAGAGGGACAGAGTAACAATGGGAATTGGTACCTATACCCTACCTAGGTAACTGAGTAGATAGGTAACACACGTATGCTATATGCATAGATAGAAACTGGCTGTAACAAATATGGCGAATGATCGACTAGACAGGAATGGTTGAAAGTTTTTTAAAATAAAATAAGACCCGTAAAATATTCTTGTAGGAGCAAAAAAAGAGAATCGATAGCATGATGCCAATTGTGATAATTTATCCACTAATAAGATAGATATGCCAAAGTATAGATATAGTGTTGTTTATAAGGATAAATATAATCGTTATATGTATCAATGAACTTTGAAGATTAGTAGCCGATTAGCATGGATGAGTAGGATAGATTAGTCTTATCAGAAAGATTGCGAAATAGTCAGGCCACGTTTCTGACCTTGATCATTGGATTTCTAATATCCTCGACCCTATCCACATTGATTTCCTTATGTATGTTAACGGAACTACCCACTTAGTACTAGGTCCTCTTGAATAGTCAGCTTGCAAACATCGCGTAATGACACTTAATTAGACCTAATCTAATATCAAACACATCCATAGATCGAACTCGTGCACGCAGGCTATCGTATGCTACCTACCCCAAAGCTACCACCCTTGGCTTTATTGATTCAGCTAGGACTGTTCCTGGTAACTATCACTGGACATTATATACCTTTCCTCAGATTATACAGTAGAGGATCATCCACCTTGATCGTAAAAAGAGATTGCTGATCTATAGTCAAAATGAGGATCTAGCTTCATTTCCTGAAGATTCGGATATAGATAGGTCGATTTGATACTGTAGGTATAAGGGGTAGGTATCTTACTAGTGAATCTATCGAAAAGGATCTTTTCTTCGATGCTTCTATCGGAAAGGCATAAAATCGTAAACAGGCGAAATGGCATTTTTATATGTTTCATATGGAAATTAACCTACCTGACCTGATGCCGAATAGCCTGTTTGTCTTCGGTAAACTTACCATGGTCGGTTCTCGATCACTTCTGATGTTTAGCCCATGAATAATTTTCAGACACGCTTCTTCGCAGAGTTTGTCAGATCCTGTCTGTCAAGTTTTAAATACGTAATTGCACATTCATATTTAATAGAAGACACAAGTTGCATTTGAGTTACACGAAAGATTAGACACGAACTCCAACTTAGTTGGATTATCCAAAAACTTGGAATACATGCGATTATTATGATACGTATTACTAAACTGATTGTTTCGTGTACTAAAAATAATAAGATAAAAAAACTATGAGATTAAGATATCAAGAATTTAGATAGAAAGGAAATAACACAGAAGTTGGAAAAAATAAACTTTTAAAGTACTTTTATGCTCCTAAAAATATCTCAAAGTTATTGCCCATAAATGAAGGTTCAATTCCTACTTCTATGACCACTGTAAGTTTTATCTGTCGCGTGACCTAAATTTTACATTCTTCGTCATCTCGCGACTTGATAAATGAAATTTGAGAAGCTGTCTCTGTATTTCCATTCTCTTCAATTCCTTCAAATTATACAATTGTCGTAATCCATCGGACAGCAATTATCCAGAGCACACTCTGCTTCCTTACTTCCTTCCCTCGTTTAATTAGTTGAGCATCTCAACAGTGCCCAAGACACTTTTCCCACGGGACTCGTTCCATCATCCGAGTGATTATTACGTTTCATTTTCCCGTCGATGCGTGACATTTCTCCCGAGATTGGATTAGGAGGATCATAGTACAATCATATATATCACCACCGAGTTATCGTTTCAAGATTATTTATCCAATTAACCCGAATTCAGTATGGAAGCCTTTGTGACACGGCGGCGCCATACTCTGAAGTTTCGCAGGACGATTCACCGCCATTACTAGGACTTCAACAGATTGTGAAATAATTACAGAAACCATACATGTAACGTACTGTACATTTGTGACGTCATAGATTCCTTTGTCAAATATATAAGTTCGCTCAATTGATAGTCATCGATATAAGAAAAATAATTATAAAACAGGTAAAAGCATCATCGTAGTACTACGTTGGAGGTGTCGTGACTAAAGATAAATTAGCGAGGAACCAGCTCCTGAGTAAAAATTCAATTTAGGTCATCCCACTGGCAATTAATCTTCTGCTTGTAAGCTCTACGTCTCCAGGCGCAGCACGAAGAACTAAGCAAATAGCGCAGTGGTATTATCCAACCGATCCACGTTGCAATGATCTTTCGAAAGCACGTCGACTTCGCTTCCAGCAAAAAAACTTTCACATAAAATCCTGTACGAAGACGATATGATCCTCTATCTGTTTTATTTCCTTGAAATATATTCCCTCGACGCTGCGAGAATATTCCACGAGATGGCATATCTATCTGTATAAGTATGGAACTTTTCCTTAAAAAAGTAAAGGACTTTAAAAAAGAGATGTAAATACCTATAGGATCACACAGTTAAGCTCTAGAGTAGGTACTTCCTGGAGTGGAGTTATATTCCAGGTACCTATAGTAAATATGGTATAATAATTCTATCTCGAGTGAAATAGACTATACTTGATATAATTATTACGGTTTATACTTAGTGTGATATATTAATGATAGTCAATACGTGAACCAGGTGTTGTTACAATGCCAATGCGTAGAGCGGCACGTGCGTGGGATTGCGAATGAATGAATATTACGTAACCTCAGTATCCGAGGATATAAAAGAGACACGCACTTCTGATGTTTGAAGAACGTTTGTGAATCCGACGACATGTGAAATGTTGGTAATGGTACGCTGGTAGGTAAAGGACTGTTTGCACTTTGGCTTAGTAGCTGGGAAATTGGAGATAATGATGACGTACTTAAAAAGCAAGCAAGGGTGCGTACAGGGGATGTAAAACGGCTCGATATAACCCTCTGTCATTGTTATCAAAGATAGTCTCGGTGAATTCGATAAACTTTATCATGGTTTTTAATCCTTAAAATCAAGGATGGTTGCGTACCAGTTACAAGCGAAGACTTAACAATGGTGACTGCCTCTACGTGTGTTGACCCACAGATAGGATCATTAATAAAATTGACCACGCGCCAATAGCCCTCGAAGGGTAGGGAGTAGAAACGCGTCAAAAGTAGGTAAAACGTAGGTAGGTAATATTACAAGAAAAAAAAGTATCCTTTAGAATATTACAAAAGAGAAACATATGTTTCTGAAGCGTGCTTGGAGGGTAGCGGGTAGCAACAATGCGTTACATTCTAGCGTCTAAATATATTGAAGATACGTCTTGGGCACGGTCGCAATATCGTATGGTACGATATTGGTGTCAAACTAACCCGACTTCCTACGACTTCTAAGAACTGAGCATTATGGCGAATCAATGTCCTGGAAAATTGCCAGGTTACTTAGCCAGCCAGAACTAGCCGTCTACAGAAACCGTATACGAACGCGTGTAATATTCGAAAAGAGCCATCTTCCTTAGTTGGTTTTTACAAGTCTCTAGTCTCCTGACTGACAGTATTACAGCACTTTTCAGACACCATTGTTTAACTTGCAGCCATATACTTCGCCTGATTGGCTTCCCTCGTGACTGTACTTGTTTCCATTTTCTTTTATACTATTCACATACGATCTTTGCTATGTCTTTCTGCATGGTTACGTCGACACGAATACTGCACACAATAATACAAACCAAAGTATCATGCTGGAATTGTAGCGACTGCAGTTTTACGTGCCGGGAATCGCGCCAGGTTGCAATTACACATTTATACATACATTCTATGCACAATGGCTACCGTACAAATAACGTGAAGAGAACTGTAGAGAAAGGAGACGTTACACTAGAGAATACTGTCCTTTGTTACTGTAGGTTATTATGTAAGCAGTCAATATTATATGCATTAAATAATTTCTCCCTCCGTATTGTATCCAAAGTGACATAACCTCTTACCGTACGGGATGGGAGCGCAGTGAATCCTTAAGTTTCCCTTACGATCGCATCGCGTGTTGACTTATCGATCCCTTAGTCCTATTCACATATAGAAGACTACAGCATAAGCACTTTGCGAGTGTAATGAACCGCCACTAAGTTTTATGATGTGGATACTTAATCGTGGAGTGCACCGCGCACGACATGTGTTACTGGTAAAAATCATGAAGCGGTCTGTGCGCATGCGCGATTGCCCTGCCCACTTCTATGAAAGTTTCAAAAGGGAGTAAAGCGTGCGTATGTATTTCACGAAACATTAAATTACACGGACCAACGGATCGCCATCGACAATATGCTACTTGTTTGCCAAATCACTCCTCATTGACTGGCTCGCCAGATAAATAACCACTAACAATAATGAGAGACACTTGATTGTGCAGCAAGGGTGAAGACGCGTGCGCCTCTACACTGCTTGTTTATTCCTCCAGCATCCCACGGGGAAGGCTATATACTTCTGTTGGTATATGTGTGTATATTATATATTACAAGTATATATAGTATATACCGTACGCTGTAGGCACACTCGCATATAATGCTAATGGCTATAACGAACCCCATTCGAGGTTAAGTTTATATTACGAGTAAATGTCGTTTCGCAATTTGTTCCTTGTGTAAACACTGTAAAACGCATATGCGAAACGCGAGGAAGGTATATTAGAAAAAATAAAATCATTGCCGATTGATATTTCGATGATAAAATTCACTTGGCCTGAAGTACTCTGTGGGGAAAATATGTAAATGAAAAATGGTTCGAAATTCCAATTGAAAAATACGCCGTACGAGGGTACGGCGAGACTTTCAATATGGCGATTGTCGAAAGAAGTTTTATAAAATTTCTATATAGATCCGGTATGCTTTCGCATTTTATAGAAAGCGTAGATACGAATGACTCGTATAAATGATAAGTTATAATCATATATTGTGGAGAGCACTCTCTGGCTATTAATTCTGATTGCTATCGGAATTATTCAATTTCCTTTGGGATCTCTAACTTCCGATATCTTTTCTCAAATCTGCATAACAAAGCACACCGTCCAAATGCTGTTTCTCCAACATATGACCTAACCAATTTCCACTCGACAATAAGAGAAATGCATTTGACTGTGGACTCATCCCAACTGTTACGTCATTGTATCCCGAATGACAAGGCGGAAAAAAGTAAAAACGAAAGTTGCCTGGTCATTAATACGAATTTGTCGTACGGTAGACTCAAATGAAATTGATGACGGCTCTATTTCCGTTGCAGGCTCCTTTGCATCCGACGTCATAATGACACCAATTTTTTTTTCTACAAACTCTCATCCAGACGTTAACAATGCGAACGTGCTAGCGATGCCATATATGCCAATAAAAATCAACATGTACCTATTACGTGTAAACATATCATAACTTTTTTATGTGTTCTAGTACCAATGGATCCTGTATAAATAACTCTAATGGACACAGGCATGATGGAAAGACTAGATTCAATGATATCCGAAAAATATAAAAAATTATGTTCATCTACGTCCATATATTATCATTTATTAAGGAATACTGTACTATACAGGCATGTCTATATCGTTAAACTAGTATCGTTGGGTGTCGTAATTATCTAATTCTTCGCGGTATCTAATATCAACACAATATTGATATATAACAGACATTAACGCTTGTCATTGTGTCACGTATCTGGTACAGGGACCATGACGAACTGTCCAGTAGCACACGTGTGCTCCGTGACGAGAGGGTGAAAACAACCCTAAGCTCGGTCGCTCCAAATGCAGTGGCGCAGCAGCAATTCCAGACGGACTTCTTATACCATTGCGCAATGTAACCACCCCTTGTTATTCCTAACAACACGAAACTTTTTCCATTGTTTGAACTTCGCAAATTACCTGCCCTGACGAGGCCATTGACTTTTTGACTTTGTCCACAGCGCCGTATATCAAGCCAGAAAAATATTGTACTAGCGTTCAAAACTTTCTGAGCTACTCTGGCTGTGTGATCACGCCAATGGAGCGCTGCTGTAGCTATGAATTTGCGATGCCGTTCTTTTTAATTCGATAGTCTAGGGTGAAGGAAATATTGCTTTCTGTATGAGAAGGGTGGCCAATGACAGTACGACATTGTATTTGTTTTCCATGTACCGTGCTTAATGTTCTATGTACACTGCGTGGTTGTGACAAAGGAATACGATGGTGCGCAGGTGTACGCTCGAATAATCGTAGCAAATTACATGTGAAACGAATTCAACTATTTCTTTAATTAAAAATTAAATTCTCACCTTAAGCGTTCAGCAAGTGATTGCAAATACTGCGTTTTTACGTGTATAAGTCGTTGAAAATTTGAGGTTACAAAACTTTACTTCTACCGATGCTGAGAGGATATTACTCGTCGAAGTTCCTACTGAATAGATTTTGTAGTGGCAAATCACTTCTATCTTTTATGTAAAAGTCTCATCAATAATATCGCTCTATAACGACCAAGGTACGAACTCCACCCAGTTTCACGCTCCGTTGCTCTCGTCTAACAAGGCAGGTTCAAGTATCTATTGTCAAGTTTATGAATGCAGAAAATACATTCTTGAATCAGTTATATGAAATTATGATATATTACATGTCGCGTTAGCCTATAGATGTAGCGTGATGACAAACCAGACAATACTTTTCGTTATGGCGGTCGAATACATGCGAGTATCTTTTTAGGTTAGCTCACCAGCGTGTAATGTCGTGCTGAATTTTTTATGGGTGCCATAAAAATATACAGGGTGGTAGGCATTTTCTTTTTTCGCCACGGAGACATTTTTATGGAAAACAGTGACATGAAAATTCACGTTTTAAGGTTCTAATCGACGTCGAGCATTAGAGCCTTACGAAGATAGCGTGTGAACCGTTTCATGTGAACCGTAAAGGTTAGGCTCGAGGTTCTAACGAGATGCTCCAAATAGGTAAGTGTTACAATGAATCCGCTGTGTAATGCCGAAAACTCACGTATCATTATACGATTATTAAAGGTGTTAAGTTCTCGAGGGAGATTAATGCATACACGCAACTCAACCACTGGGGTGGCCTTATTCAACTGCAACGACAGCATAGAACGTGCGCTAAATTATTACTTTCCAAGGTGCAACGTATACGACACCTTTACCCAATGAAACTGCATATTTTCCACAAGATCATTTGTCAAGGTAATATTAATTTTTTGATTAGCTACAAGCACTGCTGAAGTATTATGTATACAATATATTTATCAGATCAATAGATATCATTAACGCCCTAAAAAATACATAGTAAATGAAAAAAGATATAACTTTTTGATGACAGAAATTAAACCCATGACACGATATTATCCTGTCTGGTATTTGAACTTTGGATAGGGTTTGGATATCTCGCGTTCCAGATGTCTGCCTCATCCACAATATCCCATATTACTTACACGCTCATCCCGCCACCGGGGCGGTCCCTGCAGCCCTAACCTAATAGGGCTACCTAGCTACGGGGGTGCAGTAGGTCGAGAAGGGCTACTCGATCCCTGCTAATTATGCGCATAGAATGGCGCCCTAACGTTTTTATTGGAACTTTTAAATCGAGACGGTACCTCCAAGGAATGTTCAATTTAAACATAGTACAGATTTAGCGCAGCTATAAACGCACCCTCCGTGACATTGTGCGTCTCGGTAAGAATGTTTAATGGTGACACGAGCATCCCTCTCAAGAGACAACGCAGGCGCAGGTGAACACACTCACAGCGTCGATATAGTTGGAGATCGAGTAGATTTACGTGAAGGGCGTTTTTCGGAATTCCGCCAAAAGGGCCACAAGTGGCTTGGACTTTCGACAAATACTTCAGAGAGAACTTCGCGTTTGGTTGGGAATGGAAGAAAGGCCCCGTGCTTTTTCACGGACGCCTGCAGCGCTTAAGAATCTACGACAAATAAAGATTTACGATCGAGAAAGCGAACCAACGAAAAGTCGTGATGGCGATAGAAACGCGAAACAGGAAGTACATGGTGAAGCGTGAGCTAGAGGGTCCCAGGTCGACTTTATAAAGTATTAAAATGTAATAACTCACCTCACGCCCAGGAACTCGGCCATACTTTGTACATACATACCTACCTCTTATAGCTATACTTCCAATCGAGAAAAACCTTCAGGGTGCTTGCTGATCACGCTCTTTATTATTTGATCTATCTACGTCATAAATTTCAGTACAGTTATATATAGAGAATTCGCAAAAGTTCACCCTTAAGAATTGTGCGCACTTCCCTGTGCTTTATCTTCCAAGATGAAATACATTGACATACGGAATGGCACTGGTGGGAGGAATGGACCAGAGAAAAAAATAAAAGTACTCAATATTATAAATGGTAGAAAAAGGTCTTGTATACATTGAGAATGATAGACTATGGAAATATAGAGTGGAAATCTTTCGGTGAATGATCCAGTATGAATAAACGAGAAGATCCTACGGTAAAGGAGTTTCGAAAAACGGAAACGCTTTACCTATTATCTATTTTGTCTATAAAAATAGGCGAGTCGAGGGCCGTAAGAGTGAATGTCGTTCAAGAGTCGCCTAAACCTTTTTTTTCTTTTATGAAAATACCCACGGTGACACCCCGTCGCGGTAGTGGGTATTACCCTGTAGCAAACGCCTACGAATACCGTTCGATCCATTCACCCTGAAGATGTTTGAATGAAAGCGACACTTGGCCTTCATTCGGAAAAACCGAGAAGAACATCTCTCAAGACGATCCTAAGGTGCTAGGATACTTTTCTCTCAATGGATGTTGAGAAGGTCTTCGCACGGCCACGGCCATTTTCCTTCCTCCCTTCATTCAAGTGTAAGGATCTACAATGAGGATCTGGCTGCTTCTTCTCGGTACTTCACGCCGAGAAATTTGAATTTTACGTTCAGAGTCATTGGTGGGGGTCAGGTTAGGTTACAGGTACTCCAATGACAATGTGACTTCGAGGAGTACGACACTTTGTGAATGAAATCCATACTACCGTTCTGGAATCTTAGCATCTGGTCAGCTCGTCTTACTACGAGTATAATGGCGGACCAAGGAGCATTGTTGACTACGGACTATCCCGGCTGGCCTTTATGGGGGTTTATGGTCAGCAGAGTAGTTCAAGAAGAGTCTCGTGGGGTTATGGCATATCAGCACGTGTTTTCTATTGCCCAATGGAAAATCGCATTACGCGGATATGTACGAGGATGCCCGTTATTGATTTCAAATTAGTTGAGGCTTTATCGAATATCGCGATTCCCCGTTACCAAGGTAATATAGAAAATAAGGCATACATTTTTTAAATACATGACAAGGGTATCTGTAAATAAAATTTAGTATAAGACATAAGGACCAATTAAATCATTTTTTCTTCGTTTTTTAACGAAAAGGTGAACGAGGGAGGACAAAGATTTTTCAGGACATTAAGAAATTCCCTACGGGATGTTAAATCCTCCTGTTACCCAGCTGTGCCGCCATCAATCGATTTTCCCTCTACCCGTGTTTTATTGTGGTAAAAAAAACCTTTACCTTTCGTCCTCTTACATAATATATTCTTATTGATTTTAGTATAAGCTTTTCAATCGAATTTATTCCAGAAGAAATTTACCGTCTAACAATAATCAATAAACAAAAACAATAAGCTATTTTTTAACAGCGGCTATAACTTTTATATCAATAATCAGGTAACTTAACGATCTTTACTACGTAAAAGCATATTACGTCATAAGACTAAAGTGTATTGCGTAAAATGTATTGCGTACTCAGTTTCTTATAATAAAACAAGAAACGCGACCGAGATTCAGTTTAACAGCGTATACATATATACAAAGACCATAAAAGCAATCGTGCATCTGCCAGCCGTAAATTTCACGCGAATTTCTACTCTTCACTCTACCCAGTAGTATCTATAGTACCTTGGATCTTGCGAGAATGGCATTCGCGTCATAGGTAGGCACTTCTTGAAAATTCACGCGTAACCGTGAGTAGTGCAGTGCAAAGCCACTCGAAATGGTCTGAAAAGAGGGAGAGATGTGGAGAAGCAAAAAAAAGAGAAGAGGAGAGGAAAATTTCAAGGGCCGTGAAATCGCGGTGTGCCCGGTAGGATTTTCAAAAATCCGCGTGTCGAATCATAGGGGTGCACTGTGCGCTTTAGTGGTATGAGGGTTGTTCGACAAATCGGTCGCCTAAGAAATCGACAAGAAGTGAAAAACGATCTTTGAGTACTTTACTGTTACTGTACAGCTGCATTCGATTAGCAGTATAAGTCTGACGTCATAGTAAAAATTTTTAAGTGAAACTAAGAACTTGATCTTTATATTTATATTGAGTAGGACAGAGCATCTGTGTTGGATTAATTTAAATAAATTTTACTGTCACAAAGTTCACCCTTGGTATTTGGCTAAATTGATAGTCTGGTTTACTTAGGGTGATTCTGTGATTTGTCCGGCAGTCGTAACAACACCCTAACGCTGTTGGTAAGATGGGCAGAAATTTGTCTCCTCCGCTCACGGTTTTCGACTTCTAATTTGTCAAGAGCCAACAAGAGGCGTAAGAATGACAATGGCAAAAGCAAGATCGAAATAGGGTCTGGGCCGCAGTAGCTAAACAGTACGTAGGCACTTAAAGACTCGACGAGGGATGGAAAGTCGAGTAAAATTGAAATTGGAAATGGTCATGGGGTCTTGAGGATTTACCTGGACCAGAACACCTGGTGGGTCTACTTCAAGGGTGTGATGCAATTCTTCTGCTTTTATGTAGGTATATACCTTATAATCATTTTTCGTATACAAAGAACTGACAATACCTGTTGCTATAACCCTTTCTTATAGGAAAGTGTAATGGAGAAGATTTAGGATTCAATAGATACTAAAATATTGATACGGCGCATACATTCTCCTGGATCGAACTATAATGTATACCCTTGATAAAAGGAATTAATGCGATAGATTTAAGAATTCATCGTCGTATAAAGAACCGTTCTTCAAGCTCTTGAATTAGAGTAGCTCCGTTCCTCGGTTTTACGACTTGCCAGTCAATTAGGCCCTACTTCCGATTTCTGTGCCACTAATTGACCGCACTCTTGGATCTTTAAATTGGGTATAAAATTCCCCAGTCCTAAAGGCACAGGTAAGTTACTTCTGATAAAGAAAAAGAGAAACCCCTCAAGCAAATTGATACATAAATGCAGGACGTCGCAGAGCATTCCAAACAAGAAAAGAAGATAATTATCTTTCAGGTTTTCACAGTCTATACCTGCAAAGTCAATCGCAAGCGATTTAAACGTGGCCCCATGATTAATTATGCGAAAACAATAGATTCTCAAAGCATCTACTAACAATAAATACTCGTGTTTCTTGTTTCCATGTGAAAACGACCCTTTCAGCGTCCCGACGCTATGGGAAACAGAACACTCGCTGTGCCTGTATATGGTGGAAAGGAAAGTACAAGAACTGAGGTCTAGATATTATTACTAAGTACCAAATATATATATATAGCTTCATTGGAAATCTGTGAGAAATGTACATAAAATTGAAAAACCACCTTAGGGCGAGGCTTACACGTAACATGGTGCTTATTAATTTACGTCCGTAATAAAGATCCATGACCGGTAATACCGCGGGTATCATATATGAATTATTGTGTGCGAACGACACAAGCTTAAAGTATCCAACGTGGTGTATGGTATAATAAAAAGTGGAAAGCTCCCGATGGTATCTTTATATTGCATTATTGCATTAAGCACTTCTGTACACAAACGGGTAGCATCGCCAGAACCAACAATGGCCTGGCCCTATTGGACCCCGGGATACGACTCCCCGTTTTCAGGACTATTGTCGTATTATCTTGCACAAAGGCTCTGATCAAACATATGCAACATGCACGTAAGGTACGGATACACGTACTCGTACAGGAGAGAGAAACGATTTACATTGATCCTTCTAACCGCGTTGCTGGCATTTATTACCCGCCATTTATGAAATAAGATGGAAGCTGTTGGCACGATAGCGTTTACTTAGGCCGCCTTGTATACGGACCGCGAATACCTTTATGTATAGTATTATATGCCAAAAATTATAACCGTATTTCGTGACCCGAGGGCAAACTGAACCCAGTATATAGTATTCTTACAATTTTATTTTCGACTGAGGACGCGCTCCTCGTTCTCCTTTTGCGTTTCGCGCACAATCGTTAAACCGTTAACGGGCAATTAAGTGGCCGTCCGAGCTTGAAAAATACGAGGAGCTTTTGCAATATCTTCTGTTATCGATGCTTTTAATTAATTGATAATAAAATTCAGTTATATGTAGAACGTAAATGGCTGATGTGCGCTTTATGTGAGTTCAAACGAATTTGATTTTCAATTTTTGCGAAATTTGTTTTTTTTTGTTGTGGTATTTCATTTACTTGATAATATAAGGAATAATGTTGGAAAATATTCAGATGGTATTTCAAGACCAAGGCGCTTTGACGTGTAGCTATATTCTTTCAAACGTGCGATTTACTTTCTAAGAACATTCACAATTTTCAATGATAACGACAGAAGGGGATCTCGGAGTTGAAACTCTCTTTGAGACGATTTCAAAGATAATGAGAGAATTATGGAGAGCCCAGAGATTAGCAAAGCATAAAAGGAAATTTCTATAGCTCGAATTAATTACCGTTGTAAGCGCGCCTCAAAGTGTCACGAATCCCATTTAAAGCTCATCCTTAATCCATCGTCGATTTTTACTTATTCCAACAATTATACCTAGGACAATCAATGTTATATAACACAAAAATAAATGCGGAGTGAAATGCAACTGTACATCAGAACACATAAAATCCAGTCAGGTCACGTGATATTTCCAGCAAGTTAAATTAAAAGATGTTCCTACAATCGCTATCTGCCGTTCAGTCTGTAGCCAAAGGACAAAAAAAAATTTCGTAAGAAAAAGGTAATAAAAAGGAAAATCCAAGAAGATTGAGAACAAAGACTTCAGTATAGCACAGAAAGAGAGAGTAGTCCCAAGTCCCGAGGATCTCGAAGGATTTCCAAAGGATGCGCTCCCCCCTGCCCCCTCCCGTTTTTCCACCCTTTTACTTGAAAATAAGGGAAAAAACGTTCTCATCCCTTTTTCTCCACCCCTTTATAAACGACGCCCATACTCCCTCGCCGATCTCACTGCTCCCATCTACGCTGCCGTCACCGACTAAGCAGAAAATGTGAAATTCGATCGACGAAATCAAATAGAACGTCTTCCTACTCATTGTTCACGATCTAAGATCTCTGATCTTCGAGATCGCATTTCAACGATCACTCGTTCGCATTGACAATGTCAAACCAAGGCAAATACTATCCCTGCCACGTGAATGATACGTGTACAAATAACCTATGACAATTCCTGCAAGCTATGCTAACTGCGGTATACAACAAGTCCTGGACAAATAACCACGGGTGGCGTTAAGTCCACAAAGAGCAAATACGACAAAGGGAGCAAATGCATAAACGAAGATTAAGGTTTTGTATTGCACGAGTCATTGCGTTGTTACAAAATACGTTATCGTATGTTGAGCATATTTTACAGTTGATAAAGAAAACAAATTTACATACATAATGGGTTAGAAGTATTGACAGATTTTTCTAGTCTTGTATCCGCCATTTTGGAATACGCAACAATGGTAAGAAGATTTTACATGTAAATAACAACATATACAGACGATGTTATTGTAATACATGTTCGTTAACCTAGACTGGATTATTACGTCATAAAGTCGCCGCTCGCAATGTGGCCAGTTCCCCTCCGTTTGAGTCGGGAACTTCCCCTACTCAAAGACAAGATAAGAATTTGTCCAAACGTCCGCAATGGTTCCTGATTGCGAGTAGCCAACGAAACTTACCGATACACTAACGTATACGCAACAATCCAGCGCTATACAGAGTAGTGGGGGTACAGCATTTCCCAGAAATTTACTCCCCTACAGCCCCGTAGCGGCCATATTGCGAGCGGCGACTGTATTACGAAAAAATAAAATATAATAAAATCTTGCTTGTAATATTAAAACTTTTAACAAGATCACTATACCATTTTGAATTTACTAAGAGTTCGTGCCAGTTAAACTTTCGCAATGATTTACGACTTGTTCATTAGGTATTTATATACAGTAATATCTATATATACGTACCTTAATTCATCCACTTTTTATTTATCCTCTTGGTATTTTGCAACGTCTCTTTAATATTTCTACGTTATATGATATTCCACCTACGCATCATTATTCTGCCAAATGGATATTCTCTTTATGGCCGACATCTTACTTTTTGCTACTCCGTGCAAGTAACGCTTCTTCAAAAGAATTGTTCCCAGTAGATCTATTTGAACAATAATATGTAACGGTAGATTACTGAAAAATATAAATTTCAAGAATATCAATGTCATATCATCCGATACATCTTTATCTCTCTTATTTAAAAGTTCAAGGTCGTACCTTCAACCGCATTTTTCATACCCACAATCCTTGAGCTCCTGTATACTCCAAATTCTTATAAGACAAGCTCCATATCCTGTTAACGAAAAAAAGTAGGCCAACCACTGTTCTTATCTTTGACCTCGTACCAAATGCGGATTATATGGAAAATGCAAATGCTGACAGATGCATAGAAATTTTTAGTGTAACATAAAACGAAGTTTCATTTCCTTCATAGTAAAATAGAATTACGCGCATGACCTTTACAATAGGTTTTCACTGTCATGGTATATATAGTATAGTATGTATATATAGTAGCTCAATCTTTAGGGAATTCTTAGAAAAGCGTAATAGAGAATCTGAATAATTTTCAAAAATTGTGTTTCTTATCAGTCGTGTCACAGAAAATTAAGCACTCGGATCTGGTTTAATCTTGCATCAGAGTGGAAATACAGTCTGTTAAGTCATATAATCAACTGTCAGTTCCGATGCAGCTATGGTTTTACGCGATACGTTCAAAACCGCACCGGAATATCGTATATATATGTGTATATATATATTCGGCGTATTATCAGGAATTTAATTAGGTTTAGTTGGCTGACTGTAATCGGATGAGTGTCGACTCCAGTAAAGCTACTACTAAGTTTATGTCATTACTGTATAGATACCTACTGGCTCCTCAATAAACCACTTGTTCTCAGTAATGACATGTGTTATAGTAACAATGCACTTCCCTGTACAATATTGTTATCAGTCTGTGTCTCTTCCTCTTTTTTTTTCTTCCTTGTCGAGCCATTAGTAACCCTTGGGATAAAACCGACCGTGATTGTACGCAAACAGGGCATTGTTAATTAATTTAGTAATTCGCTACTTCATCGACTGTGTTTATTAATGACAAATGTTTACCAATCTCCGTGAAACTGCATATTCGATGAAAAAAGACGTAATCAAGAAAAGTCGATAGAGGAAAAAGTTTTTGATAGAGAGTGTAATCAAGTACGATGAAATGAAGATAAGTCAAGGAATTTATCGTGTAGAAAAAAAATCGTCTTTAAGTTGAGAGTCACGTTCGAGAGATTTCTCGAGTTTTCCTCGATTGCGAAATTCTACTCTGGGAACCAGACTGATTAATTGCATTACCTCTTTCCCTGCAATGGGATAAAGATGCAATCAAATAAATTGCCTGCCCACCAGCCACTCTGATAATATTTCGATTTCGCAACGAGGGCTTTTAATTAATATCGAGCTAACAGAATAATTGCAACAGGCAAGAGATCACAGTAGTAGTGTAAAAAATATTTTTGAACTACCGGTTTGGAATCCCTTAAATCTTGTTTGTTTTTTTTTTGTTATTTATTACCAAACAATGACAGACGTATAAGCACTTACGATGGCGATTAACAATCAAGGATAATTTCCCGCGCGTGAATCTTGTCTGATTTACTGGCTTGATTAGTTTCGCAATGGTATAAAATTAGCATAGACATAGGTTACTGGTTTTTTTTATGGCTAGCTTAGACTCATGCCCCTTGAGTGGCATCATTGTCCCGTTATTACCATCGCAGAAGGTTCGAATCAATTTTGACTTCGAAGGGCTGAAGAAATTATGCAAATTTCTCATTAGTACCAGACACAGGCAAAGTGACACTACCCACGGGAGCAAAAGGGTTCCCGCTATGGGTCTAAGGCAGCTGAATCTATTATCAACACGTTTTCTCAATCAAAATCAAACACGGAGAATCATCCAGAAATGCAATGATTATATCCAGAG
The DNA here is from genome assembly GCA_030142225.1 of Pachycephus smyrnensis. NCBI lineage: Eukaryota > Metazoa > Arthropoda > Insecta > Hymenoptera > Cephidae > Pachycephus > Pachycephus smyrnensis. The sequence continues at coordinate 1,538,275 of JARQST010000266.1, read as the reverse complement.
AACTTTCTTAATCCGTCCAAGGGAAGTTTTGTCGCTCAGGTTATTACACCTACACCATCTACTATAGAAATAATGTTAAAGCCTGCCACCGCAAGAAGACAACAATTAACTCGACGAACTTTAGTTTCAACGCAAAGACGCATTTCGATAACTATACCAAGATGGCTCAAACAGCATAAACTTTTCCAGGGGATCTAGAAGGTACGAAAGAAAATACAAAGGATTATGGAGTATCCCTAGTGAAGTGTTAGAGTAAAAAAAAATCCAAATGAAATCGAGGCCCTATTAGCGAAACAGACTTTTTTTGGTAATTGCTTTAAGTACAGTTAAAAGTAGAATAAGAAAAAAGAAGTAGTTCCTTTATTAATTTCGAAAGAGATTATAAACAGTCTAAGAAGCACAATGAAAATGTTATATATAGCATATTAATATTATTACAGAAATTCTATTTTGTGGTAATTTTACATACAACCCAGAGACAGAATCTCGTTTGCGGAGTGAAGTTGTTACCGAAACGCTTCAACGAGGATGCTGTAAAGAGTCCCAGCGGTCTCCTACAAACGCAAGAGAATTCATTGCGGCTTGCGAAACACACCGGTATACTGGGAAAAGATTGTACCAACCTCATACTATATTGTTCCCAGGTGTAAAGCACAAACTGCTACCAACTACCAGTAAGCAATACCACGAATAATATACATTAAATAGACAAACACCTTGCAGGCATAAAAAAAATAGACGTGACTACATATTTTTGAAAAAAGTATATCAAAAAAGGGTTAAATCCCATTGCAGCATAGCATAGGAAAATTTACCATAACATATCGAATACGTATTAGTAACACGTACGACACCTGTCGTTTCCTTTTTCTTAAGTTATACCAGCAAGAGCAAGTAAGACAGTGCAGGTGTCGATTAACCACGAAACGAGTGATCAGTTAGAAAATTAGAGTTTCAAAAAAAACACACCGTACGCCATTCGTGCCGCTATGTAGAAAAGTGAGAAGAATTCCGCTCACGAGTCACTCAATTCAGTCACTCAATTTACATTACAAAGGAGGAATGGACACTCAAGTAAAACTGACAAGATTTTTACGCGATCGCACGTCGATTAGATCGCATCTTGATATAACCAGGTTCGTACACTAAGTGGTGTCTTCTCGTGCCCCATTGTATTTTGCGGCCGGCAGTTAAGTTAATCCCGCTGGCCTGATCGTAGATAAACGCGGGTTAAATAAGGATTAGCGCGATGACTCGGCGAGATCTGAGGACCAAGGATGCTGGAAAACTAGTGTACTCTTCTCTGTCCAGTCACCACTTTACTAGTGACAGTTCCAATGGGTACCTACTACTCATCCAATCGGATTTTTCTTAATTTCTTGAAGGGGATGAATTTCTCGAAAATTGTGTCGTCCGCGCGACTGAGAGCAAGGGTAGATGTTATCGAATGCGTTAACCTGCCGTTAAAAGGTTGACTGGATGTTAAGGGATGAAAGGAAAATCTTTCGCTAAGCCTATGACTGTATGGAAGTTGAAGACTTTTTCCAAGCTCTTGATAAAATATATTTATAAATATGTTTCAGGTATACGTATGTATAGGTATGTCTATTTTTTATCCTTTCCTGGAATTTTTTACAAATAAAATTCTATAAAGCGAAGTAATTTCAGCCTTTGACTTTTTTCATTTACTCCACCCACGTAGTACGCCACGGGTGAACATTTACGGTCGAATTGATAGCAGATTAGAACTCATCCACCTCACGATATACAAAAACCAACGTTTAATCTTTGTAACACCTCGTACACCTTTTACGTTAACCATCAAAGACGGTCTGCCTTTCCCCTCGGTGTACAACACAGACCCAAACCCTTCTTCTGACAACAGTTGGTAATTTGTTGCCTCCAGAAGCGAGAATTAAGTATCATGAAATAACGGGACAATATATTTTTTGTTGAGGTAATCAGTCTTATTTAGCGACATAGGGAAAGAGAGAATTGAAAAAAGGAACTTGACTACAAAAAAATACCTCGACAAATTATATGCTGTTTTTTTGCACAGCTCGACAAATATGACACTAAGCGACAATTTCATGCTGCTGATTGTGACAAATTTCAGACTTGAATATATCGTAAGTATCTATAATCCTGGTATTGCCATTTGCAGAAAATCCAATTTCGCTGGTGTTCAGTTACGTTGGCGTTCATAAAGAATTTCAGTCTATGTGCATCTTAGAGTATCATTGGTAGACATTGCGACACAGTGACGTAGTAAAAGAAAGTATATATATATACTCCATTGCGTCCTCTACTGGAAAGGTACTACAACACAACTTCACGTAGATAATATATTATGCTACAGGGTAAGCCGAGGCGTTCGCGTGGCGAATCTTAATGCAAGCAGCTGGATGAGCCAGTGGCGCGATCATCTTTTGCATTGTGAAAGTAACCAGGAGAAGCATGTATGACTCGATCAAGAAAATATTTCACGTTTTGCCGCCAATGGATGCGCATGCAAATGGTTTCTGAGCGGGTAGCATGTAACAATGTTTCTATCCCTTGCATAATACGGCACTGGCAAATTTCACCAGTGTGGTATCCCACCATTACACGTTATCTAGGATGAAGTATATCCTTCCAATGTTTGCACGGCATATGTATACATACATTCTACAAACTTATGAGGAATCGGGTGGGGATTACAGTTTCTGCGTGGTAAACTTTCTTCGAATATTTTATACATTGTGCGAGACAGAGCATCGAGAGAAGAAATCTGCTGAATACGAAATTACGTGAAGAAATTTAATAGCGATAATGTACGTGATGTTAAAATAATGATGTATTAAGCAGGGACACGGAAATTTAGATTTTATGTGTAGTCTGTCTGAAATAGTTACAAGTAGAGTGTTGAATATGATGGTACAAAATTGAATATTGTTTAAAAAAGTATGTTTTATTAATAAAGCAATATTGAAAATTAAAAACAAACAACGGCTCAGTAGTTTTTTTTTTAAAGTTTGTTTTCATTGCACTCAGAATCTCATATACATTTTTACTTAAGCCTAAAAATCACAACAAAAAGACTTAAATTTATCCATAATCATATTTAAAGCTGGTTGGTTACCGTTGGTAAATCTCGCCAACTATCACACTATAGTTTTGCTTTATTTAGTTATCCTAAGTCAACATTTTGATTAAAAACTTAGTATTTAGTTTTACGATAGCTTCTTTTTCGTTAGAGTGAAAGAAAGGTTGGTAAAAAAAACATCTGTAACGGCTCAGTGGTCTAGGGGTATGATTCTCGCTTTGGGTGCGAGAGGTCCCGGGTTCAAATCCCGGCTGAGCCCAATTTTTTTTTTCATTAGTTTTCACTATAAATACCGGGTATGTGATGCATATTGCCCTTTGCAAAATACTAAAACTGCACACACCAACGCAATGCATAATGAAGATTTATAGAAAGCACCTTAATGAAACAGGTCAAGCGGATAACCATGCGCATATAATTCATTGAAATTTATGCTATACCTACTATGCATTTACCGGCTACGTATTTTATTTTGAACTTCTACACCCGTACAAGCACTTGTTCAAAAACAAAGTGACGACGTAAAGTAACAAAACTGCGCAAAAGGAAATCTATTAGAAGAAAGCAATTTTCTGGGCCTTCCATATCACTCCTTGTAATAAATATCCAATAAATTTATATTATTTCCATACGAAAGCGTATATTAATATTCTCTTGAATATTGCTACAAAAAAAATTAAAAATTTCAATTAAATTATTCATATCCATATAATAATCGTAAACGAAAATCAATATCAAGAACCCTAATATCACACCTCGCAAAACCGACGGGAAAATGGTAGCAATAAAACTCTCAAATACAATAACAATTCTATTGCCATAATTACATCGTGGGTATCGAGCAGCCATCATTTACGAAGGTTAAAAACTGTGGGATACGTATGGCAATCTATCGCTGATTACTATACGCTCGGTTAGGTTTTCGGTTAGAGCGGCCATTTCTGAGGCAATTTCCTGAAAGCGTCGACTAGAATTGAACGGATACGATAGTCACAGGTGCGTTTAATATGTGTATTTCACGGTTTAACATAGATCAAACAGCGAACACGTACCTACAATGAGTGTAGGAGGCGTCACCTGCCACCAATAATGGCCAAATAATGACTTCGTGAAACCCTAAATTCATCATCAGTATAAGACTAGCCGAGAGATCACCTTTTATAGGTATATATGTATATAAGCTAAGGGTTCTTCGGTACGATGAAACACTACCCTCAACGTTTCACGGATTAAAATGCTTTCTTGGGCTAGTCATTATTTTATGTAAATAACTATTAGATACCTTAGACCAATTCTGCTTGAACCCTGAAACCGGTTTCTCCCTTTTTCTTTATTGTACATATATGTTTTGTATATATATATTATATATATATAACACCAAAGGATACAATGGCTACTCGTTGTTGCTAGGATGCTCCTGATGTAAAATATCGATTTCCCAACTGAGCTTTTTGCTTAATAAGCGAATAGCTCGGAAGGTCTTTGCAAAAAGTAGACCCTTTCCCATTAGGTTTACTGCGCTTAGGAGAAAATCATAAAATTAGTCTTTCGACGTAATAACTGGTAATATTACTGATACCATTAAAGAGAACCTGGCACTATCTTTAATTATGCCTAATGAGACATCGAAGGAAATTCATTAATGGAAATGCGAATTTAGCGAAAAAGTTTGTCATGATATCAGTAGATATATATGTATATATAGTTTGTATACCCACATCGTTAAAATACGAGAAAAAGGCCTCTGTTGGCCATTAATATAAATTGATATCGAAAAATCGTTGTAATTGATTTCCTGGCTATTATGGCCAGGGATTTGTAATCATTGGAAATTCGATAACTAACTGATCTCAAGAGTCGAAAAATCTAAAAGGTCAGAAGCCCAGTTATTTAAGGGCCATAGTATATAGCTGGAATAAGAATAGCAAGAAGACAGAAAAAAATGCCTGACAGAAATAAGGTATCATTATTAAAATGACAGAATTTTAACTGTGTTATAATGCGATTTTTGAAATAAATTCTTTATGGTAAATTAAAAAAGTTTGAATAGGGATATAACCTGGCCAATATATTATGTGTTCATATATGTTCGAACATATATGTCGCAAATTTGGATCGCTTTTGTGGTGCTAAATTTACATTTCGCCATTGTGTTATCACTGGAACTGACTAGTATTTTATTCTTTTACCGTACCAAATCGCTTAACCAAAGATGAGTAGAGCGTTATTTGTTTTCTTGACTATTGGGGTAGCGAGCGGAGCTTATCGTTAGGATGCTAAATAAATCCTTCTTGAGCATAAAATCCAGCTGAAATTTTATTCGGAATGACAATGATTATATCTGATATCCATAATAAAGGCGATATTTGGTAGCGTGTTTATTCCGAGTAAAACGCCTTAAAAAAATCTGAAAATTAAAATTATCATTGGCAGTGACTCAAATGTAAAACAATAGGTACGGAATATAAAAGCTCATTACAAACAATAAGATGATCCTTAAAAATAAACAATTTTATAAGATAACACTACAGTAAATACATTCATCATAAGACAGTACTCCTCCATTGCAGATTATTCCAGTAATCCAATAATACAATCTCGCCTAGAAAGTCACAAGCATCGTATCCGTTTACACGTAAACGAACGCGCCATTATAATCAGTAGAAAAGATACAAACAGCGCACGAGATCAATTCCAAAGCCAAGAGGTAACAATCGGTTGGCTAAAATCATTCTAGGTATAGGCTTACTTTCGTAGGCGGATTTTCGAAAATTATCCGCGCATCATCGAGCACGCACAGTGATCTCTGTATAGTCATTGTTAGTACACAGTAGAAGCGTCATGATGCATCGACGTCCCTCTTGCACAATGCGCATGCTCGACAAAGGCTAAAGGACATCGACACGTGAAAAAGGAAATTCTTCGATTCGTTCGTTCGTAAAATTTTCACCATTTTTGTATAACCTCCACGTGGATACCTCCATTGTACACGAAAGGCGTTAAGTAGGTACAATCTCAAGCGTGCGCGCGCACATCTTAGGGCTTTAATGCAAAAAGCGTGTTTCTCGACAATTCATTTAATGCGTCCACGACGACGTAACGTTGCGATCCGTAATGGCGGACGTTTCGGCATTGTCCTCAGCGAGAAAACGGTTTCAACTTTCGAGTGCCCGCAGCCTGAACTCGAGTGTTGTCGGCTGTCGCGGTGGCTTTTTTCAGCTTTGATCGAGCGCCACTTCAGAGTGCATAAGATGAAATGAATTAATGTTGGGAACGTGGAAAAAAATATTGAGAGCCAGAGAGCCAACAACAAAAAAAGAGAGAATTTCATGTTCTACACTACTCCTTGGGTACTCTCCTTTTATGTGTACTTTCTGTCGACGGTTGATGTCGCACGCCATTTATATTTCTACCGTATACTTTGTATTATGAATCTTTACATAGAGACACTCCGACGAATTTTTAACGGTTTCAATGAACATTACATTCGTTCATGGATTTTACATGGTTGTATATAGATATACTGATAATGGAAACAGATCATTCAATTAGAAATCGAATAACGAGTTATTTTGTATATATATAGTTTTTGTGCGTTAATAATGAATTGTTGCGGAAGTATGCGAAGAAAAAATGGCGAAACTACACGATTTTGGGTGCCGCTTGGAAAACTAAAAAGTCCATTAGTATGCAACGCTTGTTATTTAAGCTCAGAAGAGAATTACACGTTTTACCGATAAAGCAAACAGAGGGCCTGGCCTTCCCCTTTAAGTTCGTTTTGGCATTAGGCAGAAACGTGTCTGATTAAACAAAGCAATTTGGTTAGATACCTACTTCGGAGAAACTCTGGCGTCGGCAAGGTCGAAAATAAACAAAGAAGCCATGATTGGCAAATGTGAGTGCGTTTAAGAGATCGCCATTAACTCTCTACTAATAACTCTCATAATTAAAGCCTTTTACGTACAAATAATGCATTGATTACTTCGATAAAACTTATTAATAATCTTCTTACTTACCCTACAGAAGAATATGTAGTTCGGTAGATGTGATTATTTTGAATAACCTATCCTTGTGCTTTTGGGTTATTATCCACTTTTGTGACACTTGTCGAAACTGTCAAAATTTTGATCGGTCGCTGATATCACTAGATTTTGGCGCGAAAACGAGGGGGGAACTCGCTTTCGACTGCGCCAACTTCAGGTGTCCTACGCGGGATGGGTCATACGGTATATATATATATACACGTTTCTCGTGTAATAAAGTGGAATCTATATACCTATTCCACTAATTAATACTTGAAACTGATATATGTCAAATGGTTATAACTCCATGGACCAGATTGGAAGTTTCCGAGAACCTCGAACAATTCTCGAAGAAAATGGCATTCTCGACAAATTGAATCTCCTCCTTTAGAATCTCCTCCAGAATATATATATATATATATATATATATGCCCAACCTACTCGCGTTTGTCAAGGATCGTGTTAATGGACCTGAAGGAATCTTCTTCGCGATTCTACGTTATTTCGTGGAACTGTCCCGTGTGTAACCATTGGAATCCAAAGTACGGTCACGGACAAGGACAACAATGGGGAAAAGTCCTAGGAGTTTTCGCGGAGGAGAGGCGTTAATAAACGACAAGTGGCGTGGAAAATGCTGAGAAACATCTAAGCGACTTTGGCTAACACCTTACTGCATTGAAATCGCTAAACGTCATTTAACGGCGGTGATATCAAAAGGACCGCCTTGACTCAATGGAATTGAAGGTGACAATTTTTTATTCTACCCTGTGACCTTCCGAACGCCCATTCACTAAAGTCAATGAATGGAGATTCTTGGGCTCTTGCTTTCATGAATGGAGTTGAAAATAGTGCCGTGACGTTTCTCGTGCTGTGCCGTGTAGTACCTATAGTATATTGTAGTATTATGGTATAGTGCGTAAACTATGCAGAATGTGTAGAATGTGTATAGTATAGTCTACGATGGTGATCCTGAAAAAAAAGGGAGCCCGAAATACTGTGTAAGGCATAGGACACCATGCTGGGTCTTTCGTGATACAAGTGTTCCATTGTACCATTTTGAGAGTGACATTGTGGCGGCTGCTCTTTAACACCATTAACTGCGTTTCACCTTAAATTTAACCCAAAGTGGGATTTCCTCTTGACAAATTTTTCCCTGATTCACGACTTCGCCGTGGCTTTTCGTTGGGGTTGGTATAATGCGACGGCTGCTACTTGAAAATTTGTAAGAATACGGAAAAGTTACTGTGGGACTCACTCAAAGTCTTAGGGAAATCGAATGCGTAACGTTACGAATTCAAGTTACCTACTTACGCGATACTATTTCTTGAATAGGGACTATTCACTGTAATTGCTTATATTGCTGTGTACCATGGAGAAAACGTTTACTTAAAATGAGACATAAAGTATAAGAATAAGTAGCGCATCGCAAATATAATGGTTCTTTACTGCTAAGATATTCAAAGTTTGTATTAAAAGAATAGGGAAACAAGAAGATGAACAAATTCATATGTAAATATACCTCCCCCATAATTGAATTAAAGTAGTTCGTATTTTTGGTAAATTTTTTATATGGAAATGGTAGATGAGATGGTAGGGATATCATAAAAGAAATAAGTAGGAATATATTTTGAAGTTCTTTTTATTTCCCTCGAATTTGTACTATGATACGTAGTAAAAATATACAAATATTTATAATAATATAGATTCTATAAAAAATATACAATATATACATTTCATTTTTGAGCTGTTACGCAACCGGCTGCACTGGGTTCTGATAAATAAGGCAAAAATATAAAATACCGTATTGCGCCAAATTCAAATTAAACTGTTTCACGTCATTAAAAAAAAAAGTTTTCTAAACTGTCTCTTAAGAATTCACAATATGTTCAACGGTATGTTTTGTGCAATTACGATTTCTATATACTGGAGTAGCAATGGTTTCTTGAATATGAGAGTCATATGGTGATGCACTTCTTCTTTTCTTTATCTCAGACTCTTCTGATCTATTCGCCGATCGCTTAGAACCTCTTGACAAATCATGCACATCCTGAATAGAAGGTATAAGATCACAAGTTATTGATTGTTGTTGTAAATTTGGCTTCTCATCTCCGCAAGATCTGCGCCGATACTCAGCATCAATACCCATTGTCAAAACAGTAGGATTTTCCAAAGTACCAGAAGACGAGTTATCATTAGCAAACTCCAATTTGGATTGTCTCATTTTAAGAGTCAAGGATTCATCCTGATGTCCTCTAATCTCAACTTCCTGTTGACGAGCGTCATGACATTTCTCCTGACTAACCTCATCCTGGTCGCACTTCCGGCTCTCATCAGCACAGCCATCCCTTTTCTTCCCGCAGGTTCTCAGACAGCAACACTTTTGACTCTGACCAGAAGGTAGATCCTCTTTCTTATACTTGACTCGGCGATTTTGAAACCAAATCTTCACCTGCTTCTCAGACAGCCGTAAATTCGTAGCAATCTCAATCCTCCTTAGACGCGATAGATACATGTTAGAAGCGAATTCCCTCTCAAGCTCTAATAGCTGGGTACTTGTGAATGCCGTACGAATTCTCTTGGAGCTATTCGCAATGGAATTCGGAGACTTCGGCGGTGGCGTCGGGGTGCTGTTGCGCGATGACGACTCATTGGGCACTGTGATATCTGTAAAGAAGAATTAAAATAAATCAGTTACAGCTAAAAGTCACAAACATTTTTGTAACAGCTTGCGAGTCAAGGAACAACGTGCACCCGTATAACTCCCAAAGGATATTATCAGTGATAAGGGTACATCCAATGTTTTCCCACATTATGCCATTAACCTTGTTAATATAACGTCAAGATATTCACCTGAGAGTCTGCTCGTAGAGTTGTTCAGTGGTGATGGAGGACTCTGTCCCGGAAGTGGCAGACCAACCATCCCAGGAGGACTTAGAGGAACAGGAACTGGCATGGCTGGCGGTCTTGGCACTGGTCTCACGGGTTGATAACCCAGACCCAGGTTGAAAAAGTTGAACATATAGTTCGGTAACTGATTCCCGTAGTACGGCAGTGGGTAAGACGGTGGCGAATTATTGCCGATCAGCGAATCCACCAGGAAGCTACGAGACATCTTTACGTTTCTCCCAAGCACGTTTTCACACCCCTCACGAGTACGAGTATTCACTTATACTTTCACGATGGTAATTATTTTCACACAGTATGTATCACAGGAAATTCGTATTTTTATCCTGATGTCTACGCGGTCCAGGAACACGTCGTAGAAGCAATTGGTATTATGACTGGTCCTGGAGGAGCTAAATATCCAGGGTTCTACACAGCTCGGAGTCACCCCGAGTTCTGAACCCAAAAAAGGGCCCGCACTCAGATATATACAGGGTGCTAACTCCACCCAGGGGTTGGTATTCTTTGGGGGGCCTTTGTTGAGGGCCCCGCCCTTTATAGGTACCCTACCAGCACCCTAACTGACAGGGAGCACGATGCCGTCCCTAGGGAACGTGAATGAGTAGGGCATTTTAGGCGTTAATTCGACGGGTGGTCATTTTTTAAGTTATATATTGTACCTAATATATTTTTTCATTTTTGTCAATTTGGACCATTTTTTATTCCACACTGGTTATCGCGTCAGGGTACCATGATACTTTCTCTTTTATTTTTTAGACTCTTATTAACCTCTCCCGTGAACGTGCTGAAGAATCGAGAGAAGGTAATCGAGATAAGCTGCTTTTGTCAAGTTGAAGATACCTACTTAAGGGTGTCGTCACGAGAAGCTTTCCTTGGCACAGTAGTAGCACTGGATTAAGAAGATTTAAAAACAAAAGAGAAAGGATTTTAAAAAAATGTGACACCGACATTTTGAGAAACTCACGATTAACGAGATACAAACTGTCCACGTCCTTCAGATTATTCATATAGCTTTCTAAATTGTAATGACGTATACGGATACTAGCTCCAAATTGGCAGGACTATTTATGCAATATTCCAATTTAACGGAAGAATATGCTATAGTTTCAGAAACGTTGCTCAATTTACATATCAATCTACATGGAGCATCGAAATTACCTATTTTCACCTGAGTTATAGGGGAAGCGACTGTATATAAAACGATACGTGCAACCATATCGAACGATTCAATTTAAATTATCAAAATTGGAAAAACGACACTCCTAATGACCTATCATTATGTGGCGCAGGTTCAGAAAAAAAATAATAATGATTGTTTCTCCTATATCCACCATACACACTGGGAGTTTACGACAGTTTATTTTTAGATTACACCGATCGTACGTAACTCATTGGCCTTGCGCTAAGCGCAACAACACCCTCTGTGAAAGTCACAAAGCGGAAAATTAACGTTTAACGTAAAACGTTGAGTATCCGCTGTCACGATCGACGTCAATATTCTCGCTGCGTCATCTATCGCGTTTCGTCTCGAGTGAACGGCATGCTCGTTTACACCTGTCTATCTCACTGCAAGAAACTATAGTCCATTTTGGAGGATTTTAATAAAGAAAAATAAAAGAAAAGAAAAATAGTACAATTTTTAGAGAAATACTATTCTTAAATTTGAAAATTATTTATCTAACATCTTTACTGAACTATGAAAGATCGTAGAATAAACCAATTCATATACTTACGTGAGCTTGTATTTAGAGGGTTGATTTTAATTAGCTTAATATAACTCTTTAATGAGTTTACGCCAGAATATCATTAGAAGCACAAATAAAAATTAATCAGTGGATGACAAACGTAATGATAATTATTTATATCTATATCTATATATATATCAGGAAAATTAATTTAGTACAAACTAAATACGCGGTTCGTATAGTCACGATTTGAAACCCTTAATAAGAACAGTTAATCCTATTACAATGTTACAACCCTGTACGTGCCGGCAACCCCATCATCTCATTAAAAATCATAGTAACGTTATCTTATGGGTTATTGAATAATACAATGTGCATCTCGGCATATGCTATAGCTAAAAATTATATATATATTCCATGATTTTAAAGGGGGTCGCAACCCTCGAGGGTTGTACAATCCATGAATGCACTGCAAGGGTGTACGTATATGCCATTACTCGCGTATCTCACGTCATTACGTATCAAGGATATTTTAATTTCGGAGCAACCCCTCCTGAACTAGAGTCATACTATTGGTTCAAATTCCTCCCTGGGCGTGTCCATATTTTTGAGGGATGAAAAAAGGGGGTCCTTCTGCTACTAGACTTCCGGATCAGTACTCCGTGAAATATATTCGATAATACAACGATATAAATATACATTGAATGTAACGTTTCAATATTTTCAACATAATTTATCATATTTTAAGAAATTCAGAGAGACTTCTCGGCTAAGTAAACCGAGTGAATACCGGTAAAACATTAATTAAAGATGAATCAAACGCAATTAACCACTCCGCTAAATTATACATAATTTCGCGTGCAACCCCAGATGCTCCCTCAAGAAAATATTTCTCAGAAGGGATGCTACTTTATTTTGTACAGAGGAAAAATATTTGTCACCAACGTCGCCGGTTGGAACGGCGAGAGTCAAGCGGAGGGAGGGAGGGTGTGAATTTACACGATAAAGTAGCGCAAAAGTTTTCCCAAGTTGAAAACTACCGACGAAGATGTACATAACAATCATAGAAAATTGTTCGGAATCAGCTAGACTTCTGTGCAAGTGACGAAAAACTTAAAGCAAGTTAAAACCTTAAGAAACTAACTTGAACAAAGAAGAGGTGGAAATAGGATAAGGCAAAGTCAGTGCAGTGCGTATATAAGTAAGGCTTGAGATTGTAAAATCTATAGCAACCCCTTCAACTTGTAATCAATTTCGACAAGCCTCCATCATTTTACGTATCCTTATCTCTCCCCCTTATTTCCAATAATACCTTATATACGTCCCGTATAGATAAGTAAGGAAAAGCATATCGTAACCTTCAAGCTTCAACCAAGCTGAAGGCCATATTCAATGCTGAGCTGATAGTGACGACAGTGACGTTTTATCAGTGAGTATTCTTATTTTATAAAATAAGAATGTAAATAAGGTTATATATACAGAGTTATATACTTATGTAATATATACAGTTGATACATGCATATAAATGGAGGTGGGTCGAGTGGACAGAGAAAACGTCGTATATGGTATTTACTTACTCCTTTTTTTTGTAAAATCCAAAATTAGCTCGGCTCATTTCACTTGGTAAAAAGTGCATTCTTCATGGAATCTTCGACAATGGAACATCCCATTGAGTAGCGTAGCACGCCATTGGTCAGCCATAAAGGAGGGAATAGAAAAGCCGGGAGTAATCATGGGAATGGTAAATACGATTCGAGATGTCTTTTGGTGGCACGCCAAGCAAATAATTGAAAGCTTCAAGAGAGAAAGAGAAATAGTATATATATATATATACACACACACACACACACACACAGAGGCACACACACGCGTACACTCATTGAAATCGGGCTAAAAACTTGCGAAAATCCTTTCTTACTATAGAAGGCCAGGACTGAAACGGCATACGTCTCCATTCCATTGTCCACGTTTTAAAGGACAAAGATATCTGAGCATCGGTAGCGACAAACTTTTACCGATTCCAACGAGACGACAAATCGCTCTCAACCCTTTTCAAACGATACACATGAATATCCGTTTGAAGTTGTCGCTTCCGTTATTTTCTAAAAACCAACAAACGTACACTCACTTCAGAACCATATCGCTTTGCGAATATTTCGATTTGTATCTTCTCGATCTTTATCCTATCTACGTATACGGATAGCTACAGGCAATATTCCGCGTTTGGAAACTCTCCTTCGTAACCTAACCCCTGAAACTTTTAGTCGATGACGAAGACAGACTGAAAAGTTTACCCCGGTACTCGCCAGTGTCCCTACGGACGGGGATGAAGCCGCGGGCATCGTGTATTTTTTTTCTCTACGTTTCTTCAAGGGTTCGACTAGAAAAAAGTTTAAGAAATAAAAAAAATTTGACATAGGAACAGCCACTGTGGATACTATATCTGTAGGTATGGATAAACTAGGAGCATATATAGATTATAGTACATAGGTAAATAAAGGGATCCGAATTTTTACGCGAATCTGGCAAAATGGATAACTTACACGCCGATGGTCTTTTGTCGGTGATGCTACATTGTTTCCACAGTATTGTTCGCAACAATGAGAAGTACTCCCTCCTCTTGGAATCAGCCTAGCATGCATCATTCGGTAATTTCCCAGTGTACGTGTATACCCGCCGGATAGCATCCAGCATCAGCACCCCATCAGGACCACTTATTCTCCGTACTCGGAAGTTTAGTATTTTTGTTTTGACACGCGTAGAAGAGGCTACGGCAGTAGCCGACGTTATATGGATACCCCATGGCTTGTTAACTCGACTCAATTGAATAGCATCTCCTACGAAATTATGGGTCCTTATTCATTTCGAGCGTTTAAGATTTAAGCCGTGAGAATATCATGGGATGTAATGACTGGCCCGTGAAACATCATGAGACTGGTGCTTCAGTCATTTTGGATAAAAAGAACGTTAAGCGCATTTCCCTATGGCTGCTGGAAGAATGGGATAAAGTACTTAAAGTATATTGTACAGCGAACAATTGATTTGTCTCTTCATCTTCTTTTATCTCTGTTTTTTCAGTGCATTCGAGTTAAGATGATTTTCTTGTTCTTTAATCTTTTTTTTCCTTTCTTTCTTTAATCTTTCGCGAAAATTTCTATAGCTTTCATTTCTCAGCAAGTATTTTAGTGATGCCCGAGATAGAATTGCGCTATCGATTGTGACAATAGTATTCTTGCTGATTTTGATAGATATTGAAATTAAGGTTAGAATTACAGAAGGAACAGAATCAATCATTATGTTCTTGTGTTCCTTGAGACGGTAACCTCGTTGGGACTGTTGATCTTCACTGACCTGGAAATCCTGGAACAATAAGACCCTCGGGTCCTTTTCGCAAACTAATCGTCAATGAATCAAATGAATAAATTCCCAAGGGTTTCTGGTTGATCTTCCTTTATTACCTTGCCATTTTCGCACCGGTCAATTCGCTAAAAACTCCTGCTGTTACTCTTGCAGGTATGTCTAACTAGCTCGACGAAAAATGACTCGGCAATGACGACGCAACTAAAACCTTTGAACCGAAACCTTTTATACTGCTCTAATTTTCCTGCACCCTTTTTCTAACGATATAGATACGTTTTATAAATTCATCACTTCTTCTATTTATTAGGGCTTATGGGAAGGTGCTGCAAGACCCTTCCTAAAATACGTTGAGTACGGGGTACTTCCAAGAATTATTATTAAGGTACTGGTACCAAGTACAAAAAAAATTATATAAGGGATGCTTTGACGATGAAGGCAAAATTTATCAAACACGTCGCCATGTTATAAGCGTTATGAGCGGTTTGTGACCATAAATACAAAAAAAAACAATAATATATATCTAATAATAGTGAAGAATGAAAAAACCAGTTTTCCAAAAAAGAATAAATATTATTATTATTAATCATTGGCTTTCGTGTTCTTAATAATCGTATTTAATGGAGCTTTTTTGCAGATTCCCCCATGAGTAATGACAATGAAATAAAATTGCAACGTAACATCGTTTCGCAACGCGGCTACCCACTTCCGTTCACGTGTCACAGAATGTACGCGTGCAACGGCTAGTAAGCGTCGCCGACGCCCACTGATTAGAGATCCATCATTGCACTAATAGAGGCATTGTTAAAATCGAACAGTCACACACGAGAGTTTCGCACGATAATGAAATCCTGCGAGTATTCACGTATAGTTAACGATGAATCAAAATAAAATTGTTCAACCAATAGAAACGTACTGAACACCATTTTGTCTTATCATAAATTTAAAAAAAATTCTTGGCATGCGATAACGACACGCGTATTAAAAATCGCACGGCCAGGTGCTACCAAACTACGGGAATCCCCTAAAAATTTCCTAGGGGGTCACGAGTCCATAAAATCCCATAAACACCCCGTAGAGTGGTCCAGCGCGCGCCTGAAAGGAATAAAATATCGCTTTTGAGGCAATTTTACGGCAATTTTCCGATCGGGTGACTACAGCTCGCGTGGGACACACTGATCCCAGGTGATGCTTTAGGACTTACGATGCTCCTTTACGATTCAGTTTTTTCTCTCTCTCTCTCTCTCTCTCTCTCTTCTGAACACGACACGACCACGAACTATCCGTTTAATAGCGGCACCGCCCAAAACGACGAATTTTACGTGGTTTCCAACACAAAAACACGCCATTGGTAAATGGCCCGTGCTCGTATTCATGAACTTATGGAAGTTTCCCTACTTGCTTGACATTCCTCCCTTTCTGGTAGAAAGTGCTTCCCAATTTATTTATTCACTCATAGGGGTTTATTCGACGGACTCGAGAGAAGCGTGAATTCAGTCAGGATTTATTGCCGGATAGTCAGGAAAAATGAGTACGAGTGATTTGAGTACCTTTTAGATATAGTAAATAATTAATTATATTAAAAATTAAATATTCTAGCATATTTGAATTGAGGTAAAATTAATTTTTTTATAAGCACTAAAGTTATTTACGATTATTAAAATTTATACAAGAGTTTTGTATCCTTTGATTTCTGTGCCTACGTAAAATGGTGGTTATACGTGCCCCACACGGTAGGGGCTACTTTACATTTTTCGTATCCGCCAGTTAACGCGAATCGAATCGGCTGAAACGTTAACAATATTGCAGCCCCCACTGGCCTCCCTTTCACAAGCGCAAACTCGAATGACAGAGAGATACGCCATTCTGCCAAAGTATTCCGATATTGTGTTCGAGTGGAGTCGAGTGCAGTGTAGGGCCGTGATTTAGTCATGGCAAATTAGTCACGGAAAGCTTCCTTTACGATAAATTATATCGTCGACACACGGTAGACACTACTGGTAGTGTATTCTAAGCATATTTCAAACGATACTACTAGTCCCGCAAGACTCAGAAAATCATACAATATCCTGCAAGTTTCCAAAGAATTAAAACAAGAGAACAACAAAAAAGAAACTTGTTAACACGAAATTCTGAACAACTGTGTACTGTTATAACATAGAAAAACAAACTTACATATTCACTACTATTTAAATAACTTCACGAGTATCCAAATACGTATCTACCATTTCTTTAAATTTTTAATTAAAATATACCAACTCGTTTTGCTCAAATCTCACATTGTCCAAAATTTTTTTCACGTACTCTCAGAAGCTCCATTGAATCACGTAGTAGCAATATGGCCTACCATGTTCTCTATAAAATACAGTACCGAATTTTCTGCTTTGACTTTCACGAAACTTTTATTTAGATTGTGCAGTACACACAGTGTCGTACAAATACATACTATTCTTCTGTTGATATGATTGCTCAATTTCTTGCTAAAAATGGCGATAGGGCTTTTTGATAAAGAAAGAGAAAATTTGATAAACCCTCGACGTGGAATGCGTTATGAAAAATTACGAGCGTTACGCCGACGCGTGCCACCGTAAATATTTTTCTCTAATACAATTTTCAACGTACACTGTAAATCATAATCTAGTCAGCACTGCGTAGTACTGCCTAGTATTGCATTGTTCGAAGACTTGCTAAAGGAAATCCCATAACGGTCGATAACAATGTTCTACTTAACATTGAGTCCGAGTTGGGGGTATTGAAAGTTCTTTTGTTCCTGATTACCAATTGTGAAGCAATAATGAAAGCCGTACTCGTGCGAACTTTTAAATTGATGAAAACTTCAAGCCTGACAGTTATTAAGTGATGGAATTAATAGTTTCGAGATACATAACATTATAGATTCACAAGGGGCGAAGAAGACGCATTAAACACGCAGACTTGAACCTCGAATTTTTGAATTTGCATAGATATGAAAGGGAACTTTGATATTTCTATTTGAATATTCTCCAGTCCTTCGTCGTACGATGAAAACGTTGACGTACCCCATATTCCCATAGGTGTGCATATAGAAACACACAACACGAATCTAGCGGTTAACGCGTTTGGCCCTTAGCCAAACTTTATGGTCGAAACGTACATACGTAACAGCATATTTACTCAGGCCAGATTTCCTTTCAATTCCGTATCAAGAGGGATCTAATCCCTCAATATATGAGGCTAATTTGTAACTTGTAATCTCTCGTAAATTGCCTTGGCTAACATAGATTTATAGGTCGAGAGGACAGTTTTTACTTATTGTTCCAGATCTAACGTACGGAAATGGCGTGATGCGTCTTTACTCCAGTTTTTTTGGATTACCGCTGTACAACCGCAGGATTTAAAGAATCTTTTGCATATTTATTAACAATTATTTAAACTATTCTTGAGATATATTGTCAAAAAAATATTGGATATAGATTTATTATATATTATAAGGGTTGGAAGTAACTTTGTTAATTAACATAGTAATGAAAGGGTCCAAGCAGCAGCTACAAGCTTGGTGTATTGTCTTTGCAAGCGATAGTACGTTCTATCATATATTCAACAAACTTCTATCGGTCGATATATCGATTCCTCGTTATATACGATATTCCGCAAACCCATCGATATCATGGGCGTACATTACAGTTTAGCTACTAAAGGTCAAAAGAAATAGTAAAAAAGTGAAAACAGCTAAAAACCACACTATTGGTACAGTACCGAATATTTAATGATTTATCACTGAAAAAATATAGGTAATTTATGTTATTGGGAAATTTTCAGCTTTCAGATGTTAAAAAAGTTATAAATATTTCAAAATATGGTATACGTATTCAAGCCTTTATTACCAAGAAAAATTCTTTTCTCCCTCCAAACCGATTATCACTCCATTCGAGCGAAATTATCGGGAATCCTTGTCCCTGTCGGATTACGTAGTTTCCAAAAAAGCGCAAAAATCTTTCATTAGCATAAGCGGCTTAACAGTCTGCGCTCGTGGCAACGGCAGCTGGAAGCGATCTATCCAAAACCTATCCCTGCCCGTCAAAATGGCGGGATTAATCCGATAAATACGAAAATTATCGAGAGAGAAAAAAGGAGAGAGAGAGGGTGACAGAGAACGACGGAAGAGGGTGAATCAACGGGGGAATGATATTCCAAAACTAGGGAAAGGTTACACGGTAGCTACAGTTACTACCAAGGGTGGATTTGTTTAATAAGTGGCAAGCGTAAGGGTGTCTTCCCTTTAAAATCCCTTTTGATACAATGCATACAATATGGACGATACACCAAGTTTCCCGACGGCTCGCCAAACAAAACCTATACCCAACCTCATCGTATTGTCATGCTTCTCTTACTAATCTTAGATCACGTCGACTAGCATTACCGTGATTATAGCCACCAACTATACTAAATCTGAAGTCAGAGAAATACGAAGCACGTTCATCTGACGTTATGATACTTGGTCAAACAAAAAAACTCCATTTTAATATCCATTTGCAACGGGCAAGGGCGCACTCTGCCGGAGGATGACTGGTGGATGCCAGAAAGTTTTACTGAAATTTATCATACGTTATGGAAGAATAATCGAGCCAGAAAGGGATAAAAGAAAGTCTTGGACATATTTCCGAGTTTTTCGTATTATCGTAGTATAGTAAGTTTTTTTTTCGTTACTTTTCCCATATGAGATAGCCAACATAAGAAATGCAATATTCCCTAGTATTATACTGTGATCGTGGTACTTCAATTTGCTATTCGGTATCATAGCTGTTTGCCGTTGATCGTATGATACTTTCGTCTTAGCAATGTCCTACCCTAATCAACGACTTTGCACGATGGCGATCCCCTCCCGTCCATCTCACCTACCTAAACTTGGTACAACTTAGAAAGTTCCTTCGTATTAAACTGAATAAGGAAATGTGAAAAGCAAGGTCAGTAGTATAGAGGATAGTTGAAGACTAGGGATCGTGTACAGTAAAGTAAGAAATGTTGATACTTGCTTTATAGGGCTGGAGATTTGTATGATTTGATGCGATTAAATTATATTTGTTAATAGGTTCTATGCTGGATTTTGGTAAATGTTTGGAAGTGAGAAAGTGACTGTAAGAAATGTAAGCAATTCTTTTCTAAAACCGTCATGCATCTTTTAGGACTTTATAAACTGGAACGTATTAACGTTCATTTCCAACCTGACAAAACTTTGAAGATATAATGGAAAATGAGGTTTAATTATACACTGTGTGGCTGGATATAAATTACAACTGTGGCTTAGCAATGTAATTCTACATCAATCTTCGTTCTCTTTACTTTCCTACCCATTTGACAATTAAACGTCCTTTTCCGCATTAGTCCCACACAACGTTTCTTATACTTAAGCTCCATAATTTTGGGATTGTATACACCGGAAAAATGTAGTCTGCCCCAATTGTGTTTATGCTCTACTGGCTATATATATATATATATCGTTTGGATTATTTTTAGCTGATACTACAAAGTTCTGCGTGTAATTAAGCCATGAGGGTTTAATCTACTTCCAAGTTTTGGAGTAATTGTAAGATTAATTTTTATGTATTGAACAATGTTTCACGCGCCTGTTAATTCCATCACGAATTTATCAATGTAAGATAAAGCAGTTTTATATGGTGTTCGTATCAAAGGAGCGGACGGAAGATAAATAGACACTAGGCATTCTCGTGTGTTTCGTACCGACGAATGTAATATACTGACGCATCATCGAAAATGCTGCCACCTATGAATTGAAGCAGCTATTACTTCGTTAAGCCGAATAAACTGTGCTCAATCGTTGCTGAGCTAGCGGTAAGTCATCAACGCTGTAAGAAATTATGAACTTCAAAAACTAAATGTTTTGCCAGAAACGAGGCTTTTCGAAAAATAATTTTGAGGAAGGAATAGAAAACTGACCTACTAACTATGACTCAAGAATCGATCCACTTCCAACATATGAATTTTTGTCTCCTGTGTCCTCTCTAATCTTACTTCCTGATTGGTATTATGTTTAGTAGTCAGCATCATCTCTCGGTACATGCGTGTAACGTTGGCATTTCTGACACCCTGGCTCGCATGATCTACTATCGGTAGGCGCTGACGTCTAATTCTCTAGCATCATGGATAACATTTTGATATAAAGAAACCCACTAAACAGCATTATTTAAAATATTGCAAGTAGTCAGCAGGATGTTTATTGTGTTTTATACCTAAAATGACGAAGTTAATCAAGCTTATCTACTGGCATTTACGTGTCCCCGATTATGATATCCGAATGATAGTATCTTTCCAATCAAGAATAAATCTGATATTCCTAATAAAAAGAGAGCATTCATTATAGTTCCAATCCAACCGTGATTTCCGTATAGAAATCGATTGGCACAATTCCAAATTCGTCGTTCAACGTCCTGAAAGTCACGACGCAACTGCAACATGACAAAAACGATAAGAAAATCTTTGAACCATAGTACAATCTATTTTCAACGGTATAGCCAAGTAAGTATAAAGAACCCAGCTGTAGCAACAGAACGTGACAATGCTTATCAATAATCAAATATTATAAACCCAATGTATTTACCCATTCAAAAATTATAACAATACGCTATTCCTCTTACTAAATAAACGAAGACTTTCCAGATACAATAACTAATCAAATAGTCCAACATAGTTAGATCACTAAAACCAGTATAATTATACTCAAGATAGTAAGAGAATTCTGTTACAAAAGTTAAGAAGGTGTATGACCCCTAAAGTGAGTACCGTCACACTGCAAAGTACCGAGTGCAGGAAACTACCCTAGCCTCTGCAACACACCCCAATAATGCACCACAGCTGTAACAGTCGGTAAATGCATCTAAACAATATCGATACATTTGAACCGCGGTACAAGTAGTATTCATCAACAATATTTATGTTCTCCATAAAGTATATATCTATATTAAATGAGATACCATATAGAACAACGTCAAAATAAATGCACAACTCCATGACGCCATTAAAAAACGATCCACGCATGCTGCACTTGTACCGTGCATTGTCCTTCGATGTAAAATCTGAAAGTGGGAAGTGCCGCTTTATAGTAGGGGCCATGGACCCCCGACAAAACGGATCGATGATGTTCCATAGTTTCGACGTAACTTTGCGGTCCTTTCGGAGTCGGCGCGATGCTTCTCCTTGAAGCGCCCTCTATTTGGGTGAGCCCTCCGCATTAGCAATATTCCACAGTAAGTTCCATAGGACGGAGACCGTACGACTCATCATACAGATTCAAAGTTCAAATAGAAGAGACGTCGTACTGAAAATTCGAACAGGATAACGACAACTCCCAACGAGATATTGATCGTGCTGTTGTTCCTCTCAGGGATCACTGCCATTGCTGTCAACTCTGTCAAATAGCCAGGTACGTCGCACGATAAGCAGCTGGATATTCAATGTTTGCAGTAAATGACGCGTTATGCGTTAACTCGCGATCAATAGAATAGTGTGTTTGTCCTTTCTTGTTGGGCCAGTGATAATGTGCTTTAAGTTTGAATTCTTGGGACTGTATATTTATGTTTTTATCAGAGAACATATTTTGACAAGGTTTATACGAATTCGTAGGTGTCTTTCGTGTATAATTTGTTTGCTCTTTAAATATTGCGATATTTGATAACCCAGCTTCTGGATATTCTCGAAGGTTTAAGCGTCTCTACGTCAGTTATTACGTCAATTTTTTTCTGTTATTGCTGGGAGTAAATTACTTCTTGTACTTGCCATTGCAATTTGACGCGACCTAATCAGACAAAGGATCTTGGATTAGCCATTCCATAAATTCTTTATGCATCGTGCAGATTGCAAACACATGATTAAATAGGTATGAAACGACAGGTATTTTATGACAGAATTATCATTATTGCTAATACTCTTCTGCAATCCATAGCAATTGCATGATTCTCAAGTATATGTATTCCATACTTGTTCTCTCGGTAAAGGATATTTACAAGGACGGAAGAAACGATGCGCACTTTCGATGTAACTTACAGCCAAGGACACAGGAGCTTTAAACACTTTAAAATTATTTAAAGTCCGAAATTTAGTCTATTTGTATAGCCTAAAAATTAACTGCTGATACGGTCAGTAAAACGCATAACTGGTATTCGTTATCGCACTTGAGTTTTCAGGATGAGATTTTGCACGTGTGTTTATTAACACGAGATGGATTAATGGAGTTACGTGAATGATTAATCTCAGTACTATAATCATAACATCTCAGTCTTTAACGAGATGCCAGAGGGGTCCTGTATCGCAGTCATTAACACATGACACTGACTGATAACAGATTGTATTTTTCACATCAACATATTTCACATGATTGCTATAAAACTTTCCGGTTTTCAAATCTTTAAATAGAATCAACCTCTGTCTATGAGCTCAAAATAAATATGCAATGCATTTAAGAACGTATGAGGGACTTATGCTCTATTGGGATACTCCTAATGACGTTTATATTAGGTGGACCGGAAAGTAATGTCGTTTTTTCACATTTATTGACATGTGAAAAAACGACATTACTTTCCGGTCCACCTAATATATTGTAAAATGGTAGGAGCCTGAGGATATATGTAAGTAATGAATGTGACCCCCACTGATTGGATCAATTATTTCTTAATTGGAACAGATTTCCTCTTATTGATATCGTCTCACATGATCATTTTAACGTACCATTAGTGAAATATAATATTACCTATTAGCATGAGTTCATTAATTGATATCGATCACATATGTATTGGCAATGAACAAGCATGATTATGATTAAAAAATGGGTTGAGAAACCTGACTTCTAATCAGTAATAATTTTAGTATAAAAACCTGAAAATTTTGAAGCAATATTCTTTGCTTTCAATTTCAATAAAAACTGCTACTAGCAAAATGAAGGCTCTTTATCGATCAGCAAACACAATTTATCTCTGTTAAGAACACCCACGTTATACTTAGCTAAGCAAACGTTAATTGATATTGCTTGACTACTTCGTTAATAACGTAGTAAATGATTTACAGCGTCCGCACAAAATGGACTTCCCTAATTCTTTGTTCAATCAACAATCAATCTATGTAATTAATATGTACTATTTCAATCTTATGTCAACGCAATCAAATCGTGAAATCGCGTTAAATCAGATTAAATGAAAAAAAAGATTAGCTTGTGTTATATCGTTCCGGAAACATGCTTCGAAATCCTCACGAGGAACCGAAACAAAGAGTATGTAAAAATAGATACGGGAAACATAAATATTTGGCGCTGCTTGGTAAGCACTCTTTTGATTCAAATAAGCAAGAGCCTGCCGAGAACGCAAACCGGATTAAAAGTGAAAAACACATTTATTCAAATTTTATTTGTACGTTAATACCATTTTTTTTTTAATAAATTTTATAATACGTGATCGCTTTTTTATGTTGAGACGGTCAGTCACTACAAGTAGTATAAGTGCTGTCACGTAGCAGCCATAATAGGTATGAACTGAATTTTTGGAAAATTTTAGAAATACATGACTTTTTCGAAAATACTCAACTACGAGGATTCCGTCACGTACTCATATTCATTCATGCTCTTTGTATCGTTTCTTGTGTACAAAGATACAAATAGAAGAATTTGGATAACATGACGTAAATTAAGATACTCTTATCAATCGTCATTAACGTTGTATAGTATCTCCAATTGACAATGTCATTTTAAGAGTAAACATCATACGTCTTAAGAGCTGTGACGTGATCTCCATATCATACCATAAAAAATTACATGTCGCGGGTCCGACAATTTCTGATAAATTTTATGAATGAATTAGTTTGTACAAACTAACGAAATAGTAATTTAATATTACATATGTATTATAGCGAGCATAATAAAAATGATAACGGTTCGTAAGTTAAATAAGTATCCCTAATATTTATTATTACACTGTAAGAATTTCGCAAGTAAGTTTCGACTAATTCCGCAAAATGCGGATGTTGAAAATTAGCGAGCAAATTGTTTATACCGTAAGAGAACAATCTTATCACTTCTCCTGTTTCCGTAAGCATAACATTATCAAAGAGACGTATGTGGGTACTGGGATCATATCAAAGCGCATAAAGAAAAAAAATGGGATAAAGATCTTTAAATGAATCTACGATTTCAAGTATATTGACTTTTACAATGAAGCAATAACAACTATTCTGATAACAATTTATTAATTATTTACGCTTGATATTGCCAATAGGATTAACGATGTAAGATTAGCTGACATATATACGTGTTAACTGATGTTAGGTCACAGGACAAGATTTTTGTTTATGTCTTGAGATAAAGAAGAATGGACAGCATGACAGGACAAAGAGCTTAACATTTGTAGAGCATACATCATTCATTGTTCGTATGAAATAAAGATTAAGCTTCAGTCAGGATCCACGTGATCGATAAAATTAACAGATAAATTTATAAACGACAAAATGAAATCACAGAAACTCATTCGTTTCAAGAAGCCCTTTTAATACCGATCTAATGCGTTTGGATGGATTCACGAATTCGGTATTCAAGAAAATCATCATTTAAAGTCAGTTGTGATGTTACCTTTGTTCCGTAATGTACTCTTTGTCTCACTTCAGAATGCATGAAACAAAGTGAGAGGAAAAACAAATAGTGATAGGTATCGACAAACAGATAAGTAAAACGAAGGACAGATGCCACGTGATTATGTCAGGGCACGCATAGTTATTAATAGACAACTCGAGGATCAATAATGAGTCTCATCTTAGGTCAGACGCATCGATTGATCCCTATAATGTTTGAAAAATTCTCGACTTGCAAAAGCTCTTGGAAAACATGATAATTTTATTTGCGTGCAGAACAACCTCGAATGACTATTTACCTCTTAGTAGCATGACGATTTTTTAGTCATTGAATAGTGTATTTGATGAATTTCATGACTCACAGTGACACATTCTACGTCTAGTTTCATCCATAAATTTTTAAAAATTGAGTTTTCGAAATCTCCATTTCTACGTACTGTAGTTCTATTACGTATTGTCGTGCAGATGTGCAAAATAATGTTACAGAATGTTGTGGTACCATTGTCAATAACATTCAATTCGAATTTACGCTCATGAAAATATTCAAGGTCGTCTACTTGAGAATTCTCATCCTCAACATAAAGTCGAATGAGCTTCGGTGCCAGTTCGTAATTTTAAAGGTTAACGAACCATGCGCTTAATTTATCGTCGGGGTGTTTACTACATGATTCTTTCAACTGCGTAATTTTTTCGTTCAATTCCGTTACGCAATTTGCTCCCGATGACAGTGTTTTGAGCAGAGGTTGAGAATATCGTTTTTATCATAATAAATAAACTGGCTACTCTCCATCTGCTGCGACGTATTAGCATAATTGTGCTATAATTCGCGTGAGGCCTGCGAGAAGAATTAAAAAAATTCACTTCGCGTATATTAGAAGTCAGCAAACAAAATACTTAGCCCAGAGACATGAATTGACAAGATATATTATCATTCATGTGATCGGTGATGTCATCACTACTGACCTCCGCTCTTGCATTCTGACAATTGTTCAATTTTACCATCACCCGGTATACCCACCATCACTTATAATGTGTTATCAATCGGTCTTCATCGCTGAATCTGATAACTGTGAACGTAAACAAGTTCATTAGTTTTGTCACGTAATAGAAAAGATATCAACATGTTGCCCATGGGAATCTAGTTAGACAACAAACCAGATTTTTACAAAATTCATCCTGGTACAACGTACAAAGACATTGTATACCTTCAGTCAAATACAATTTCACCTCTTCTTCTGTTATCATTTTCTTCAGGGTTTAATTACGTTTATTGATAATTTACGACGAACAATTTAACACAAATATTTTTAGAATAAATTACCATCTGGAGTGCGTTCTTTATTTTCACATGACCGTGACCATATTTCATCATTTATTCCAACCAGGTTGTTCTTTGTCGAATTAATTTCGCACAATCTTATAGGTTAAATGTCTTCTTACGTGTACTTCGAACACCCCGTATATCGTGGCATCGATCTAATGTCACCATTATAAAAAGAACGTGCAGTCCAAGCAAATTACTTCTGTCATAAGTGTCGAGCTGTTGAGTACAGTCTTATAGAAGGAATCGTAATCATAATCGAAATTATCGTTTGTGCGAGAACTGTTGAAGCGAGTAAGTCGTCGGTATCAAAATTTATACGAATAAAATGTGTCACACTTATTTTTGAGTATTTCTCTAAAAAACTGAAGTATGCTCATGACATGGCATACATTCACGCCTGTCCCGAAAGTCAAGACGCATGATATTGTAGACATAACAATTTTGGATTTGTCCTTCCTTTACGAAGAAAATGGGTCACTTTCACTGAGAATAATAAGAGATCCTATGATCCTTTCTTATCTCATATGATGTGTCAGGAAATACGCTACTGCACTGATGCACGTAAATAAGCATACCATGCAATGTCATCTGATAAATTATTTTTGTTCTCATTAGATGCAATAGACTTTTTTTTTCATTTTCAAAAAGTAATACGAAAATACAACGTACATACCGTTAAAAAATCCACCGTTAAATAATCTGACCCTGAATTACATATGTATAACCCTGCACTTCGTTTCTACATCTGTGTTCACTAGAAAGTATTCAGCCCACGTAGGAATGATTGCTGGGACGTATTTTTCTTGCTACAGTATATTCAGTTATTCTTATGCCTGTACTTGGCGCGAGACTCGACCGAGTCTCTTGATTAGATTCATATAAAATCATATACACATCACACAGTGGATACTGACAATCCAAAATTACATATGACTTTCAAGAGGTTTTTGCTGTTTGAAAAGGTCTCACAGATTCTGTTATACCCTTGTCCTTGGAGTATTGACCCCGACCTTGAGTTCATTCCATATATGTATATAGTGTTCAGTTTTCAAGATTGCACAAAGAATGGAATCACAGTTCTTGTCGTATATATACAAAAACAAGAAACACGTTGAATTGATTAGATATAGATTGTCTCCATAGATTTTATAAAATAAAATACATATAGTACTTAACTATTGAGACAATCTCGCCTTTATACGCTATGTCGCACGAAACTGGTTCGACTATTGACTCGAAAATTCTGTGTCAATCCAGTTCTACAACTTAATGATTTTTAGAGCACGTCCGCTAAAAATTGTGTCCTGTAAAAAAAGTCCTCTTATTTAGAGTCCTCTCAAGCTGTTTAAATATTGTCATATATATGTACTGTATAAACTAACACGTAGTAATACAGCTGATGTTTTCGTGGTCTTCACTGGTGAATCATGCGAGAATGTAGATTTTCAGGCAACCATGATGAGTGTCTTGTTTACTTCCACCCATTCCTGACGCAGTTATGGATCCTAAATAATCAAGAGAGATGAGTTTTCTTGTTTCAATAAAATAATCGATCTTTCTAAAAATTGAAGCAGTCTGGGCATCATCTGTTGCAGCTTAATAGTCAAATGATAGGGTTGAATTATCATATTCGTAGAAAGGGGGTGAAATAAGAGAAGCGAACAAAGGAAGAACCGGTTTTTGATGACGGTAGCTCTTTGTAGACCTGGTTTACGGTTTAACGACAATGGCGTATTTGATTTCATAATGGCATTACATACGTTTATGTTGCAACACATGACTATGCAGTCTATAACAAGATACTGCAATTTCCTTGTTATTGGCTTATCTCAAAATCAAGAATGAATCTCTAAATTATCACAAATAAGAATATCAGCGTGATTTGTATAGCAGAGATAATTATCTAGGATATAAACATATCAATGCCTTGACTTAATCCCTTTTAAAATCATACACATTTATGACGCTCTCAATTATAAATAAGTATAATTAATACACATAATCGATTTAAATTATCAATAAAAAATAATTTAATTTGTACATCCGTACGCATTATAGCTACCAAAAATAAACAATGACTTCCCGTACGTCAACTTGGTCATCTGACCGAAACGCATAACTCATATTTTTCCGCGTATATCAAAGGAGATGAAGACTAATAAAACCCACGATGTGACATGATCTCATATAAAAGAGGGAAAGTGAGAAAGTTCTGTAACTACATAGATTACATACGCATGAAAGATATCATGAACCGTGTACGTTCTCTTTTCTCGAAATGCCCAACATAATTATATCGTGAAAACAATAAACCATGCAAACAAAGATCCTGTCGAAATAATTTCAAAGTACCATATTATGGTCCAGTATATATGCCTAATGTACAAGGTGTACAGCGTGTATACCTGCACCACGTTCGTATCATCCGGTCGTCCACTGACTGTGAGTCACACGGAGCTGTTCGATTACGCGTGTGGCCAGGAGGAAACGAGGTAAGCCCTCACTCCATGAAACACTGTGAATTCTCGAGAACGTGAGAGCGTCTACTGATTGAGTCGGCCGAGCACGCGGATGGCCGCTGATGTGCACGTGATTCGAGCGTGCCGCCGAGCCGCGGCATCGACCGGCTTCTCGTCCCCTACTACACAATCGCCAGAACCACTACGCCACCACGATACATATGCTAGCAAGCAAGCCAGCTGGTTGAGAATTTCCAGAGAGTAAGAGCGAGAGAGACACCGATAAACATGGCGAAGGCGAGAAAAAGAGGATTCGGTAGAGACATAGAATGGAACAAAGAGGCCCTGGATTTCGCTCCGGTGGCAACTGAGGTGGCTTCGCTTCTTGTTTACCGTAAACGATGTTTTTCCTTTCGGTACTGTGGCCTTCGAGAGACTTTAGCTTTGATATTGTAGCTTCGTGATTTTCGAGGGAACTTGCACTCTGTGTTTAATGTGGAATGATGGCTTTTAAATCATTCTGGATATTTTTCATTTGGGAATATTTGCTAGGAGTTTTTGTGATTGTTTATGAAGCTTGGCTTCTCTTTGTTCTTGCATGATTTGTTTTTACGTGATGGGCTTAGCTGTTCATGGGATCAGATAAAGGTGTTGTATTCTGGAGATGAGGGTTTAGTTGGAGATTAATGGAGGTTTTCTTTGATAGGTTTTCAATCTACATACGTATGCAGTTAATGTGCTGAATGCTCCATAAGTGAAGATTATGATTAAGTAATGGGGATTATGAGCTTTGATAAATTTAGTTACTTGTAAGGTGATAACGTGTGAAAATAGAAATTTATAAAAATAAATCAGGTATTATTCTTGTGCTGTTATGAGATAACCAATATGATCATTTATCTGCTTAATAATTTAAATCTTTTAACCTCATCTTTTAACTTGTTAGTAGATACTTTTCTACTTTTTAATTGATTTATCAGTTAGCACATCCTGGTAAGTTATCAAAAAATGAAATGTTTTTCAAGTTCGCACTATGACTGCCCATGCGATTCTATATGCACTATCTAACGCTAAATAAAAAAATGCAAAATGAAAATTTTGATTCACACTTGATTATCGTAATTGAATAAAAATTCCACAATTTTCATAAACAGCATCATTCTGTTCTTATTTCAAATTCGCAATAAATTTGTAAATTAGTATGTTTTCAGGCTCAATAAAGTAAAAATTTGTTTCAAGAAATTTCCTGTTTTTATCATCCATCTGGATACTCTTTACTTTGCATTAATTACTTGTTATTGAGCAAAGATATCCGCAAGGCGCTAAAATATGGAGAAACAGAATTTTTAAAAACTCATTGATTTTCTTGCAAAATTTATACTGGACGGTATCATACATTAGAGCGGGTCAGCTGATCTTTTCCGCGGCGCAAATTTTTAACAGCGTTTCAGTGCTATTCCAGTCATTCGTAGTAGTAGACGCTTCCCAGACATCGTTAAACCATTCATCTGTACCTTTAAATTCCCACAATTCAACTTCATGAAATTTTTTTCGCGCGATAATCCAAAGAATATTGTAAATATTCGCGTGAAACAAATTCTGAAAAATTGCGCGTGTCGGTGTCAATGACGTCAGAAAAGTGTCGTTACTTCTTAGCAAAGAGTGTACAAGCAGAATTACTCATCAACCAAATTGATACTACACCCATCATACAAATTTGTAGAAAACAATTTGATGATTGACGGAATATCCGGGAAAATAATAAAATTATGAAAAAAAACACTTGTATAAAATTTTCAAGCCTACATCGTTCTATAGAATGACATTTGGTGATTTCTAATCTTGGCAGCGTGGCGATCAATGATAGGTACTTATGAACGACGCGACCATTAAGTTAAAATTTCGTTCATCAACATGAATTGAAATGCTTGTTAACCCAAAAATAGGTCATGTTAACCGTCTAATACATACCACTTAAATATCATTATTCACGTAACTTTGTCACTGACCCTACAAAGTCATATCACTCCTGAAATGACAAAGTAAAATATCCTACACAATAATCATGATTGAACGTAACCTAACGTTTAATGTCGAACAAAGTAATTCGGCTGAATGTCGACTGTGAGTTTTCCTAATGTAAACTCATATCCTTCATTTATATTACAAGGAAAACGTCGTGGCGGATTATCGTTGTTGTGCAACGAACGAGTGAACGGTGCGATTAATATTAGAATTAGAACACAGCTGCGTACTACGGCAGTGTTACTGAAACAAACGATGGATTAGTTTATGTTTATCGCTATTTTCGAAATAGTGATAATGTTAATCGCGTGGTTTAATATTAATGAATTGATAACGATTTCATTTGTATCAGGAAAACCTTGTCTTAATCGAGTAAACATAAAATAACAGTTACGTTTTAGCAATGTTACAATTTCCTACTCAGTAATGTAATAGTTGCGTATATCAGATATTTCATACTATTGCATCCTTGAGTAGGAAATTTTGACATCTTCGATACGTAATCGTCGTTACTTTGTTTGCTGGGAAGCGATCGGCAAAGTCCTGGTATATAAACGGAAAACCCTAAAAATGGGGTGACTCATGAAATCATCAATTTATAAACTTCTTTCTAGAATCTTGGGAGGTGAAATATATGAAAGTCATTTTGTTCCCCAGTTTTTTGTAAACTGTTACGAGATTTATTAGTCCAAGCTGTATAAACACCAGAAAGGTCCAGTAAAGGATGATCTTCAGGGATGTTCCGATGCTTATAACATGACAAAAACATGAAAATTTATTCAAGACCTATTTTCAAAATTCTTGATTCATAAAACCTAAAAGAAAATCCAAGACTATTTTCAGGAAATTTTTTTTTTCAAATCAGACCTGACCGAAATCAATCTAGAATGTTATACAGATCTACGCAAACAGAAAAACATGTTCATCGATCTGCCAAGGAAGCATCAATCGATCATTTGCGTCATTGAAGACTTTTATCCATCTGTATTAGGATAACTGTTCACGTAGAAATATCAAAACAAAGCTATTACACGTCCTCAAGAGGGCCACCTTCTGTCAGTGGATCACGATACGCTACGGGATGTGATGCGTGCTCTGGAACACGAGAAAACAGCCGTTGCACGCGTTTTGTGAGTGCTCGACGGTTTTCCCCTCCTCTAGGTTCCCTTCCAGTTCCAAGCGGACACGTATATAAGCGCCAGAGCACGCCAGCTTTCAATTAGAATTTCACTCGCAGTGAGTCGGTACCGTTCGGTTTATTATAAACCTAGCATTTGCTTCCGACAAAGGAGTAAGGTGTAACCGAGAAGTTTCGTTTACGTCGTAAACAAGTTTTATCGCAGTTTTGAGTGCGCGTGCTATTTACTGAGGAATTATTAAAATCAACTGATTTTGGTGTATTTTGTAGTCAATAATGCCTGTCGAAATAGCACCTATCGCGCCACCCGCGCATAAAGCTATACCTACATACAATGGGTACGCATCTTCTGTCTGATTATCAATGAGAAATATTAATGTATTATCCTAGGAATTTCTGTGAAAAGATTTGAAGAAGATTCTTTGATTTGTTTGTAAGAGTAGACTTTGTTTATGATGTGAATTCTTTTCTCTTTGCAGAGAGCATAAGATGAATAAGCTTTGTCGGCAATTATCCATCGAGAGTCCTGGACTGACAGGTCGAGATTGCGTCTTCAGTTTTGATGTACCAATACCGGATGTCCCGCAACGCGGTGCAAGAATCCGTGTAGTGTGTGCAGGAGCTTGCTACCATCCTCGTCGTTCGCCAAGTTTCTCCAGCCTCACTTCCGTATCAAGCTCCAGTAGCCTTCCGTCAGAAGTCTCCCTCGAGGGTGACTTTCCAGTGACCCTACCGCATCATGGAGTTCGTGATGCAGCCCTGTTTCCTGGTTATGAAGTGGCAGGAGTTGTTGAGACCCTGGGTGAAGATTTGCCAAGTGATTGTGGCTACGCCGTAGGAGACCGCGTCATCTTATATCCATACGAAGGAATTCCAAATGGCTACGTCGAATACCTGGTCGTTCATGATCTCAAATATCTCATCAAGATTCCAGACAGTATGCCGCTAAGCGTAGCAGCCATGCTACCAACTGGTGCACTTCTTGCTATGAACACAGTCTTCGCAGCACATGAACACGTTCAAGCGCTGCTCGCACAAAGAGGTGATAACAGCGTCTGCAAAATCCTTATTGTGGGAACTGGAGGATTGGCACTTTGGGCTATGAGAATTGCGGCATATCACTTCAGCAATATGAAGGACAGAGTGACCATCACAATTGCGTCTCTTAAAGATGACGGCCTCATGGTTGCACAGGAGTTTCAACGGTAGGTCCTTTTGTATTGGCACATCTACGTAGAAAAAATCCACACGATTCGTAATATAATTGGCTTATACTGGGATTATTAAACATGACCATATAGGAATTACATGATATAAATGTCTAGACGAATCTCAGACGTTATTTAATCTCATTTTACGACAGTATTAACCCATTTTAGGCATATAATAAGACTTAAAAGATTCGTCTAATCCGTTTAAAATTAGCAATTCTGTAATCTGTTTCTCAGATAAGCATTTTATTGAGTCAATGATTCAGAAGTCTAAATTCTGATATTCCCATCAGTTCCACTTTCGATCATCGCTCAGTTCATTCTGATTTATTTACCACTAGAATCCATTATGATTACAGCGTGAACGTAGTGCAGTGGAGCGAAGACTTGTATGAGAAACAGCTGATCGAACGCACCATGGATGCGTGTCAAGGTCCAGTCGATGTTGTGATTGACTTCGGTACGACGTCACGCAGTTTACACAGAAGTATGCAGTGCCTGAACAAGGGAGGCGTCGTATTTGTTATCCGGGAGGTGGCCGACAGACTTCTACCAAAGTTCAGCAGGCGTGCCGAGGAGAGACAACAGAGTATCAAGCCAGTAGAACCAGGAAGTCTTGAGCAGCTGCGGGAATTGGTTGAACTGGTCGCTTCCGGAGAAATTGAACCACCACCACATACGGTTTATCCAGCAGAAGATGCTCTTGATGTCGTACACAAACTCTGCCATTCCGAAATACACGGTAGAGCCATTCTTCGCTTTTATCCTACAGACTAAGTTACTGTATTTCATTTCTAAGGCCTGAATGGGGTTTTGAACAACACTCGACGCTCTGTTCATGCAACGATGTCGGACTCGTTGCGACGTCTTAGGCGCAAGTCGTATGACTTAAATGAAACGTTTCTATCGTTTAATAGTTCCAATTGAATCTGTGAAAATGTAGGCAAAGTCCTTAGTCTCTTTATGTCACTTGGGATTTTGCTGAAAAATGGTGATATTTATTTCTCTAGCTTTTACGTCGCTTCAAGTCCGAACTAAAATTATCAATAGGGACGTCATTTCGAGTGTCTAAGTCACCTCTCGTTGTTTCTCTTAGATCAGTATTTTTTATTTAACGTAAGTTAATCCATTGACTATACATGTTATAAAAATGATATCTTTATATCACAGTTAAAATCCTTGTACCTTAAAAAGACTGTTCGTTTATTTAATGTTCTTTTTTAATTTTCTTCGACGATAATGTAGCATTTAGGAACGCGTCATAATTTTATTGTAATAACTGTTATTGTAACAGTGAATGTACTATATGGTAATAATATAGCAAATACGTTTTTTATTAAAATCATTTAACTGATTTTCATTACCCAAAACCTTGACCTCTATTTTAATTTGAAACCGGGAACATAGCTAGGGAGGGAAGTAAATACCGAGAAACTATATCAGGAAAAAGGTACAGTATATTTCTCAAGATTGTGGACAAGACACACGGTAGTACTGTGGTACAACGGTAGTATAATTTATTTCTTCGCAAAAATGCTAGAAGTATATCATTATATCTGCATATACAATTCGTTTTCATGATTATATACTGTATACTTGCATAAAAATATGAACGATACCTTTAAAAAGATAAAGTTACTGATACTTTATAGTACATATACATCTGTGCCATATCCAATATTTGTACAATCGAGGTGGAAATGTGAAAACAAATGAAAATATCTAAAGACCAGTAATGGTATTTACAAATTCGTAATATATACTATTAGGTTAGTGATAGTGATTGTTAAAATACCATTTTCACAAATTCAAAAACAATATACACTGCGGATAAATCATCAACTTCGAGTTCTCATCATTGATAAAAATAACTTCCCCTGGACAAAAATTCGCGTACAAACACGAAAAAGATAAAACTATTGAGATGCATTTTCAATGCTGACAAAGAAAATCGGTATGAAGAGACAGTAACAATACATAACAATTTCTCAAGAAAGATAAACACGAAAAATTTAAAGCAATAAACTATCATGTCACCATGAGATAAAGTTTATCAATATAATTAGCTACCAATAACTTAAATTGACTGTAAACACCAGTTGATCTTCAACGCAATGTTATCAGTATCATTTAATTATCACAGCTACTCCACATCTGTACAGGAGAAATTAACGTTATGTTTATAAATTACATTTACACACAATCATCAAATTAATTGAAAATCCTAAACTGTACATGTGGATATATGTATAAATATTTTGTATATGTACAATCAAATATTTGATTAAATTCATAGAGTATATAGTGTATGAGTTATCGGCAGTGCAACCGCGCGAGTCGTGATGATAATCAAGGCACAAAGTATTTTTGCATTTACCATGAGTGGATGGGAACATAATAGTTATCTTTGTAAAAATCAGTGACTCACCGAAGGAGCAGGTCCTAAATAATTATGTGGCACGTATCCAGTCTTACCATAACGATCCTGTACTAACCACCAGGCCTCGTTCTTCTTCTGATCATGTGTTTGTAAAACTTTCACAGCCTGCCCTTTACTAACTGAGAGCGTGCCTGGCAATGACCCTTGGAAGTCGTACATCGCATAATAAAACTGTAAAGAAACGATGAGACGACATTATAACTTGTGTCAAACAGAAACATATGAATACACCTTATGTTTTCATATATGAATACATAAAATTGCATTCCTCTACTAACAACAGACATGTTGACAACAACGTGCAAATCATGGAACTGATCAGCATAGTGTTTTCATGAGAATTGCGTGTATTCATTACAAGAACATAATAAACGATATTTGCCGATAGAAAAAAAAATGTAAAAACCCGTTCGTGTCGTAATACGATAAAGATGACATAACAGTGCAAACGTTTCAAGACTACAAACCTCAGGGGCAATATTTTGGTAGTGCAGAGGCTGGCTAGTCTCTTCCACATTTCCATAATGGTGATTCTCTGCAAATTCTTCTTCAACGTTTGAATAATATGATTGTGGTCTTGATATCGATGTCTGTGAAGCTTCCTTTTTCGGTGAATCCAAAGACATTAGATCGACTGAACTTTCTTGACTTGTAAATGATTCGTTGCTACTTATAGAAGCCCGTTGTATCTCATACAATGACTTTAAGCTTTTGCTTGGTAAGAAACCTTGGGTAGATCCATTGTTGACGAACCATCTTGTAGTGTCTCCCATGGGATCTTGTTTTTTTATTACTGCTACTAAAGTACCTTTCACAGCTCCGATGTCCAATGCCGATGTACTGACTATATCGTCAACTACGATATACAGCCTTTCCGGGGGAAACTTATTCTGAAGCATCATTTTCTGTTTGTTATTCTGCGGACCCCAGTGCATCTGAGTTTCTTCAATTCTGGGATTAGTGCCAGCCATGCTAAATCGTGTAATTTGATTCCATAGTAAACTATGATGTATTAGGAAAGATTCAAGAATATCGTGTGGTTTTACTTGAGTGGCCATCTGCAAATATTAATTTTCGTTAAATTTTACACCGACATATTATAGTGACAATCTGAATTGATGCGAAAGTTGGTCAATTATTCATATATAAAAATCACCTCGAAGAGTCCTAAATATCGTTTTGTAATTTTGCCACTTAAAAGCTTGCGTGAATTTGTAAAAGCACCAATGCAGGTGACCAGAATTGCCGTTGCAGATTCAATTAGTGGTGGTAATTCATCTAACAATTGTTGATTCAATGCTTCAAAATTCATTTTCGCGACGGACAACTCATCCTGAACCTATGAAAATAAATTCAAAAGATATAAAGTAATAATGATTCATTTCAAAAATAAGAACCAATAAAACTTACAATTTTTGCGTCTGGATTCTTTTCACTTCTGGATATTGCCGCATCGTAATCTAATAATTTATCGTGTCTTTTTGTGATAAGCATTGATGGTCCATCCAGAAGTGCGGCCAGAGTATTTACCGGTGTAAGTACTCTTCTCTGCAGGCATACTCTAAGATCTTCCAAGAATGTCCTCCAAATTATCGAACGAGTGTCCTTTAATCTTCTTACTTCGTCACTCACCATACCCTGATAATAACTAAGTATACTATCAGCCAATAATTCCCCAAAAAGTGCTTCTTCGCTGACGAAAGTAACAGACTGTTCGGCATCTTTTCCAAGTTGGTATGCACACTTTTCTATGGATCTAAATTTTCGCTCGAGTTCATTGAATTCAGGATCGCTCGTCAGATTAGTCAATCCTAGGGAAGCTGATAATTTAGCACTGAGTCTAGTCGACTTCTTGGCTACCGAGCGCATGTTCAGTTTGGCCATTTTCCTCATTAGAGTTGTTTCACCATCGAAATATTTAGCTACTAAATCTTTCCGGCGTTTATATTCATTTATGTAGCTCGCTACATCCGTCATAGCTTTCCATGCTTCCTCAATCTCTGGTTTATCTGGATGGCCTTCCTCAGTACACTATAATAATTCATTGTTATTGAGATTAGATAGATTAATAGTACTAAGAATAATAGACAAAAGTACCTACCTTAATTAACTCATACAACATAAGAGGATATTTTAGAATTCTTTGTACTGGTTTAATTAAAATTGAACTCATATCAAAGCAAGCTATCTGATGTCGCAAAGTTTCAATTCCTTTCTCAAATATGGCCATAGCTTCTCTATTTTCCTCATACTAAAAAAAAATGGTTCTGTTGTTATGTCAGTGCAAAAATTATTTAAACGAAGAATTCGTGATAATATTTTAACAAGAAGGTACCTTTTTCAATAGTGACAATGCCGCTTCATGATTGCTACAATATTTAACATAAACATTTTGCATTTTATCAGACATTTTCAAGAAACAGGGGCCTATTGTCTGGCAGTCTTCGTCACAGCCTTTCATCGCTCGCAATATTTTATCCAATAATTCCTCAGCGACTTGCGTGACCTCAGCGATATTTCCGAACAATATTGTTACGTCAATTCCACGTGATTCGAGAAAGTTATGATCATACAAGTGAAAAGTCTCGTACGTTATCTTCAAGTCTCGCACGTATTCCTTCTCTGTCAGTACTAGTTCAGATATAACATTTTGTCTTTGATCGAATTTTTTCCGCTTAAGAGCAGCATTCGCAGCACTCGCAGCATCCTCACTCTCGTTCTCGTTTGTCGATTCTTCAGATGTATTTTTATCAGGAGGTGATGGTTTTTGTAATGGTATCCGTCCTGGTGCAGGTGCAGGTGGTGCTGGTCTATGTGGCTCAGAAAGTCTCTTTGTTCTCTGATCTTCAACTTCAGTTGAATTTTTTCTTTCCCCTCTTACCATAACAAAATCCAACAGGTTTTCGTCCGAATCAGAATTGTGGTCCAAAACAGGATTAAGGTATCCCCTAGGACACAAGCCAACTTCGCCATCTTTATTCTTTACATTGACCCAATCATCATTGGCCATTTCAACCACGGTAACGATATCACCCTCTGTCACACTTAAATCTCCATTCATTTGAGCATTGAAGGTAAATTCCACCTGCACCGGTGTTTCTGGTTCTAGTGCATCATATTTGTTTACTACCACAGGCGCTTCTACGTTTAGTGATGGTTGGCTGTCTCTCACTTCCACACAATTAACAATAACATTTACGTATGATATTGGGAAGATTCCCTTGGCATTGTCTATCGAACCCTCTGCCCATTCTGTATCTATATGCTTTATTAGATGTACCACTTCTCCTGCTGTAAAACTCAATTCATTTGGAAATTGGGCATTGAATGGAAATAATGTTATTGCATATGGTTTAACGCCAAGAGGATTTAGATTATTATCATCTAAAACATCCTGAGATGACATGTCCAATGGTTTTGATTCAGGAAACAGATCATAGTAATTAGGTGCTGGCTCTTCTTCGTAAGGTTGAACAGTGGAAAATTCATTGAAGTCTTTATAAATTCGGCCATTGTTTGAGAACGATGGAACTGAGTTATTGTCCATTGTGGATAATGTATCAGCTGGATTCACAACTGAGTCTTCGATGTACGTTATAAAGCCTTCTGGAAAGGTACCTTGGCTACCGTCTTGAGTTATTCCACGACACCATCCATCATCCAAAATTTCAATAACAGTCACAATTTCTCCTTCTTTCAGATCTAATTCTTCATCGAGCTGTGCTTGGAGTGACGCCTTTACTTTAGCTTTCTTACATATATTTTTTTTGGTTGTTTCTGCTTTCTGTGTAAATAAAAGAAAAAATGAATTTTATGATGCTACGAGTTGTAATTACATTATAAATTGTTAGCTTTCATAAAGATATAGAAATACATATTTAGCAAAAGTATATATAAAATTACCTTCAGCAAAGCAGAGTCAAGCTTCCAAACATGAGAAGTTGGAAAAATCCCTTTTCTTGAATCGATATACCCTAAGTACCAATTTGTTTCGACTTCTTGTATACCCACAATAATTTCACCTAGATGTAAGCACATAAAAGTCATTTAAATTGAGAAATAACATTTTTATAATTTTACACAGTAGATTAAACTTAGTCATTTGTAGAACATACATTATGTATAGAATTTGATCATAAATACAGACTATATATCCAACATATGATAAGCTTCATAAAGATAAAAACAGACTATCAAAAAATTTTCAATAATATGGCGAACAAAAAAGAATTTTTGTATTTCCATGCATAATAAAGAAGTTACTTATTCAATTACCTTCTCGAAAAGACAAATCTCCTTCTTGTTCCCCAGAGAAAGCTGCAATAGAAATAAACAAGCTTTCGGTGTCCTGTATCTGTGGAACTTGAACCTTGTGCAAATAATTAAGCGGAAATTTTCCCGTCCTGCTGTGAGATTGGCCGTAACTCCAATGCTTATCTATGACCGTGTGTATCTACGCACGATGTACGATATGATTATTAGGATTAAATATCATTCATCGTAAGGCTAGGTTAAATATGGGGCGATTTCAAATTACCAAAAAGTAATCTCCTTTGATGAGACTCAATTCACCATCGACAGTTGTCAGAAAGTCATGTAAGACTCTTGTAAGAGTTCCTGGCTCCATTTTTCCAGATATTTTCACCACTTTTTCACTGCGATTCTGCAAAATCCTTCCTCGCCGAATTGCGGTAATGACAGCTCACCTGTTTGACAAGTCTTATCGTAGGGTGAATCCTCTATTACAATCCACCTACTGTTCAATATAATAAGTTATCATTTCAAATCTTTTACTATTCTTTGCGATTTCTACGTAACTGTTGCTGAGATGTTTAATTGTCGTACAGGCGCCAGCGCACTTCACAAGCATTTTAACGAATAACAACAGGATTTCATCACTTCCAGGAATTCATGATCCTCTTCAATCCTCTTTCTCGCTTTAAGCTCTACTACGGCCGCTATCTTTAGTAGTTCATTAATGTGAAATGGTTTATAGTATCCAGAGTACTGGAACTTCATTTTAATATTTGTTCCTCTATGCGCTAAGAGCTTTAGACGATTTAAATTAATTTGGTAAAAATGCATTATTCGGTTACTCGCGCCATGTTTCGACTGGCATTTGGTTGCGACGATGGCGACCTGTTCAGACTTACAGGAAAAGTACTTTTGTGAAACCAAATATTATTCGTTAGCTGTTTAGTACTTTTGTAGAACCAATAGACAGCATCCTTTTACTATGCAATGAAGCTCCTATTGGAGAAATATCAGCTGTATGAAAGTGTAATCATTCAATAGTTCGTAGAGACCTAATTGTATGTACAACGTGCTATAAGTTATGGATGACAGAATAAACAGTACAAAGATTGAAGTTTAAAATTGTTTGAAATCCAAACTATATTTGAGTAGTAGTTGAATGAGTGAATAAATCAATAGTGAAATGATTGGAATGAGAATGAATGCGTTTAACGACGCAGGGCTTGGAGAACCAGAACAGGATGCTAATTCA
The DNA here is from genome assembly GCA_030142225.1 of Pachycephus smyrnensis. Classification (NCBI taxonomy): domain Eukaryota; kingdom Metazoa; phylum Arthropoda; class Insecta; order Hymenoptera; family Cephidae; genus Pachycephus; species Pachycephus smyrnensis. The sequence goes on along the minus strand of JARQST010000266.1, from coordinate 1,496,517 downwards.
GCTCTTATAGAGCTCGATAAAGGTTAATTTCTAAGTAGCCGGTTTCCTTAACATAAAGTTTTAATAGATTTTCAACATTTCTTTGTATTTTTTCAGGGCTCCGATCTACTAAAACTGGTGAACAATGTGAAGCCATTGTACGCTTTCCTCGCCTCTTTGAAAAATATCCCTTTCCTATTTTAATTAATTCATCATTGCTTAAGTTGGCTGATGTCTTTCGCATGGGTAGCAATTTTTTGAGAGTATGGGTTCTTAGAGTATGCCAACAAAGTGAAAAACACTTAGATAAAATATTAAATGTGGATGAATTTGTAAGACGTATTTATAGTGTAATTCATTCTAATGATCCAGTTGCCAGAGCTCTTACTTTACGTACTCTGGGCAGTGTAGCTGGTATCATACCAGAACGACAACAGGTACAAATATATTGCTTTTATTATTGTGAAAAAAAACAATAATTACAACTATTAATTAAATATATGATAATTGGAAATAGGTTCATCACAGTATAAGGAGATCTTTAGATTCACATGATTCAGTTGAAGTGGAAGCTGCAATTTATGCAGCACAAATGTTTGCTGCACAATCAAAATTATTCGCCGTTTCCATGTGCAGTAAAATTTCAGACATGATCAGGGGTCAGGCTACCCCATCTTCTATGAAACTTCAACTTATCCCAATCTTACAATACATGCATCATGATACTTCAACTGCTTCCATGGTATGTACATCTTCATTAATCTTGTATGTATTAGAAAAAAATATGGTGCAACTTAACATTGTGGACAGGTGAATGAATTGTGCATGGAATTACTTGGGAGTTATCCAGCTGTTGAATTTGTAAGAGTAACGTTGAGTGCACTGAGCACACTTGCGTCTGCAACAGTAATAGATGTTCCTGGACAAGTTGCATTGTTACTACAGTATTTACATGATGATCCACGATTATCTGTCAAACGTCATGCGTTGCACCTTTTGCATTGTCTTGCCAGAAGAGGTGCTCATCTGTGGCCACAGGGTGCGCTCACCAATTTGATTGGTATATAAACTAACATTATCATTTTCTTTCTTTACACACTTAGAAAGCAAATCTTTATAAAACTGAAACTTTGTGTTATGCCATGTTCCAGATAGTACAACAATATTTTTACAAGACGGAACCGAAAATACGGATCTCCTCATACGTACTCTAGACGTTATAGAGGTTCTATCTTTATTCACTATATTTTTTTCACAAAACTTATTAGTACAATCAATGATTTTTGTCTACATAGGTATTGAGTCAAAGTGCAGTAACCTGTGATGCAAATATGGAAGAAGGAAGTCCACTTTTGTCTCTCTGCGTTAATGCATGTTATTCACCAGATCCTTTTGTAGCTGTAAAAGCAGTGACAATTCTTGCAAGGATTGCATGTTACTGGTATGCCATTTATGATTTATACTCTAGAGGTTACGTATACCGATGGTAATAACATAATCCTTTTATTCAGCTACGAAGAGCGGTTGCCAGCGTTTGGAGCACAGGATGTGGTCTCTTGTTTGGAGTCCTTAATTGTACTTTTAGCATTGGATGACAAACACCTATATCAATTGAAAGGTTGTTTACGATCCACTGTCAAACTTTGTCAAGCTCAACCAAGTCATTGCACTGTATTTGTTGATGCCATTGGTTCCACATTAATTAACACTAGCCCTGAAGGTGGTCAAAGCGATGGACAGATGGTAGCCCTTTGCGAAGCTCTAGGGGCCATAGGAAGCTTGGGAGATAATGCTCTTTTACCTCTATTACCAGATATTTTAATAAAACTAAAACAAACCGTACACGTACACACAAAGGTTGGAAGCACTTCATAGTATTTTTTTAAAAGAGTTCTATTTAAGAAAATACAGAAATATTATATTTTTAGGTGATGCTCTGTACTTTATTATTTCAAATAGTCGCAGGTGGTTATGAATGGAATACGGAATGTCTCGAAGCAATAAAAAGGGTTGTTAAAAGTGTGGATGGTTGGGCAAAATATCGAATTGCACGTGGTGCAGCAAGATATGGTCACCATAGAATTGCGACACACATATTCTATGGATTGAAAGAAGCGGTAGCGTCGGAACAACTGCATTTTTGGCTTTCAGGATTACAGTTAGTTACAAGTGCAGAAAGCCACCTTATGTAAGTGCCTTAAATAATACGCTCCCATATGTTTTTTTGCTACTATATCTCAAAAGAGCCTGTGCATCATACATATACCTTTATAAATTGTTCTGTGTTTTAGGGAGGAAACGGAGGATAATGAGAATGGTAGAAAATCTGGTATTGTGGAGAAATTAAACGGAGCGATATCGCGTTACTCTAGTGCTTGCGCTTCGTTGAAAGCGGCCAGTACGCCGTTACGCAGTTTGCAATTTGCCAGCGAATACTCGAAACTGCGCTGTGAATTTTTGCAAGCTTTGGTTCAGCTGTTACATTCCTGCAGGTTAATGCCATATAAAAAAATTTAATGAACTCTAACGTATTTTTCTAGTTTAATAATATTCCATTTTACAGATCACTTTGTACTGCACCACCACCTGCAATTGCAGTAGCAGTAGTACTTGCCACAAAAGATGATTTGCAACGTTATGGAAGGGTTACTCATCAGGTAATAAACTAAGGTAATTCTCAATTAATGAATTGAATCTACAACCCATTTCTTGTTCACAGCTAAGAAAGTCAGCACAGGATTTACGAACGTGTGCAGAGAATTATCAAAAACTTTACCAATCAGCTTTTGATGCTGATCCCGGATCTCTGGCGAATATTCGAGCGTATCCTTTGAACTTTAGTTTTTTCCAAATAATTCCCAATCGTTAACCTCATTACCGATAGCATAAAAGTACAATCATTCATACGTGATCCTTAATGTTATAATTTAGGCTCCAGGAAATGTGTAGGTTGATGGCCAATAGTGTTGAGCGAGTCTGTGGAGGAGTAGGTGTTTCCAGATATCGACAGAATGAAGGAGACTTCAATTTTGGAGATTCCGTAGAAATGCGGCAACTTGCACGTTATTGTTCAGAAGTACGTCGTCTTGCACCGCCCTTGGAAACCGAAGGCGGTGCTATAAGCCATCTTCGCGTCGGTTGTTTGATCTCTCAAGTGATGTTATTAGCCGGTGGAAAAATGCGTCTACCAATACCTCGCTACTTCTTTCAAGCATTGCAAGCTACTAGTGTCAAATTATCAGTATCTCCACAACCCCGAGTACTTGGTGAACCTGTTTCAGTTCCTCAAGGTAGTCAACTAGCTCTTAAAGTTGAAGGAGTCTTAAGACATGGTCGTAGAGCATCCTTGTTCCGTTCAGTAGCTGCCGTTTGCATCTCCATATCTACAGCACCTCCTTCCAAGATCAACTCTGATCAAAAGGTGAGAATCCTTCTTATTGTATTTTGAACCCGTAGACATTACATGCTTATTTACAGGACACAAACATGAATGAACTGCAACAAACCGTAACCCCTCATCGCGATTTCTTTGCTTGCGAATTTTTACTTTCTTTGGGAAGTCCAGCTGCTGGTCCCAGTTGCAACAGTAACACCAGCAGTGGTGGTCAGTATCAAGTCACTGCTAGTGCCAGTATACTTGACAAGGATGGAAATGTATGGAAATGTGGTCCACGTTCTACGTTACAAGTCAGAGTACACGAGGAACCTACCAAACGAAAACTGCCTTGATCTGTAGAGTACTTCCAGAAGGTAATACTTTTGTATAGACTGACCTTATAAAGTCTTTGGAACATATTTAAGTAAAAGACAATAAAGATTTTTATATAAAAATACTCGGACATGTCAAGTTTAGGTGGAATAATGGATTCTGTGGGAAGGAATTGAACATTCATATTTTATACAAGATTTTAATACCCATCTTAAAGATACCCAATAATATTAAAATATAAATAAAGTATATAACGAATGTATAAAACTTAGTAAACAGCACCCTACAGTTTTTATAGTACAATTGATATGTCAAGGATTTTGATCCAACAGATTTGTTCTTTAAGTCATTTATCTATACTTGTACTTAACTAAACAATAGTACAATCAGGTTTTATGATTTTGCTTATCCCTGAAGAAGTCTCCTTTAGCACCTCCAGTTTTTGAAACCAATTCTATGCCAGTTATTTGCATGGAATGCGCAGAAACGGATTTGCACATATCGTATATCGTAAGAGCTGCAATACTCACAGCTGTTAAAGCTTCCATTTCCACACCGGTTTTTCCAGTGCATCTAACTTCCGCTGTAATTTCAATCCTATGCATCTCCGAATTGAGTATTAAACGAACGTCTACATAGTTTATCATTAAGGGATGACACAGCGGTATCAATTCCGAAGTACGTTTAGCCCCCATAATCCCAGCCAGCTGTGCAACTGACATTACATCGCCCTTCTTCATATTATTTTCTTCGATAAGCTTACTGATAACGTGTCCCACTTGTACAAATCCCCTTGCTCTTGCTATACGTTCAGTCACACCTTTCCCTCCAACATCCACCATACTTGCTTTCCCACTTTTTTCATCCACATGCGTGAACGATGAATACAATCTTGCAGTTGCACCCCGCTGAGAATTTCCATATATGTGTCCCACGTGTATTATGCACATATTATTATGCAAGGTATTATATTTTTTCAAATATAATTGTCCTGTTTTTCCACTGTCTGTAATCACACAACAAGTATGATAGAAAGGTGTTTCCAGTTCACTGATAAATCGAGTCTTAAAATTCGCCAAGTACGACAAGCACTGTGATTTAGCGATAACGTCTTGTTCTGCGTCAGAGAAACGAGACTTTCGTCTTATAATATTATAATACATGCGTTAAACTTCTTACGGAATTGTTTAACCACCAATCAGAATCATTGGCCTGTTTTCCATCTGGGACAGATTGAACATTCCTGAAACATACGCGGTGTAAACGTTATCGCTAGATATCGCTTGCAAGTTGACCTTGGGATTGTCAAATAAATTAAAAAATATATACATATTTCAATTTTACTTCTTCTCCGTTATTATAAAATGCTTTAAAAATTTATAATACCTGCGTGTTGCTTCTTTTTACGAAGTACTGCCCCACTTATTAGCTTTCGCAAGTCTTGTTCAGATACTCCATTTCTCAATGCATCTTTCAAAGACACTTCGCCCTTACCCTCAAATAAGCACACTTTCAGATTACCATCAGCCGTTATTCTCAAGCGGTTACATGAATTACAGAAATGTTGACTCATTGAGGTAATAAAGCCTACTTGGCCTCTGAATCCAGGTACTTTGTATGCCTGCTCATTATAACTCGAATTAGCCCATTGAAAATCGTTTTGGCAATATCATTAGAAAAAAGATAAGCACATTGAAAAATGGATTACACTTGAAATATTATTCGGACAATCTAACGGAGAGAATTATTTAAACAAAATACCTTAGATGTATTATTCGGCTCATTCTCAATAGCATGAAATTCAGGAAATTTCGTTCGAATGATTTGCTTCATATCGTTAAAGGAAACCATCTTGTTTTCTTTCCATTCATTGCCAGAAAATGGCATGTATTCAATAAACCGTACATCAATGGGTTTGTCCTTGGTTAAACCTACAAAGTCCATTAATTCATCATCATTGAACCCACGCATTACCACGCAATTTATCTAAAAGAAAAAAAATTTTTAAATAGCCTTAGAGGTGAATCCAGTCACATATCTCGTAACAGTTACATCTCAGTCATTCCTAAGTTTTATATCACATATGTAACAGTTACGTAAATTTGACAAACGTATTTGCTGGGAAGGTAATAGAAAATAAATAAATGTCTTCTAACTTTAACCGGATCATATCCAAGTTGTACTGCTAAATCGATAGCAGCTATAACTCTTGGCCAACCTTTCCTCCTTGTAAATATTTCAAAACGATCTTGCTTCAGAGTATCTAGAGAAATATTTAAACCATCCAAACCAGCTCTCTGAAGAGCTGGTAACATACGGGTAAGCGTTAAACCATTGGTAGTCATTGCTACTTGCTCTAGACCTTTTAGTTGCTTTAACCGTGCTGAAATGTTTTGTTATGTAATTGCTGATTTACAATCTACTGCACTGTTCGAAAACTAAATGAAAATATTTCGGACTGACCAACTATATCAATGATGTCTTTTCTGACGGTTGGTTCTCCACCAGTTAAACGTATTTTGGTAACTCCTTCTCTGACAAAGAGGTCAGCCACGCGAATTATCTCATCTGTAGTTAAAATACCTTCTTTCTTTGTCAGTTTTACACCTTCCGCTGGCATGCAGTACATACCTACAGAAAAGATTAGCGTTTATCTCTTGCACTTTCAACGATAATAACAATAGTACTATGATTTAAAAACTCACATCGTAAATTACATCTCTCTGTGACGGAGATTCTAAGATAGGTATGAAAGCGTCCAAATGTATCCGTGAGTATACTTTTATCAATATCATCTTTTATTCTCTCTCTAAATTGTTGTATCTATAAAAATAAAATCACAAAAATATATGCATTCATTCGTTGTATATATTAATAATGAAGTGTAAAATGTTAATTCGTTGTCTTTTATTTTTCTGAACATCATTACAGAGTATTATACTGTTATACACTCATATTTTCTTACTCTTGGACTTGTTTTTGGAGATGCAGAAGTCTCGGTCGACAATGCCTTGGCATTCAAGATGCTCTTTACCCGGAGGATTTTACCCAACATCTGTCAAATGTATGATTTTCAAAATGGAAAGTATAATCTTGTTTACGGCGGAATAATAAGGCAATAAGATTCGTATTGGAATAGAGAGCACTATCCAGTGAAAAACAAGGTATTATGTAACTTGATTGGTAATAATTACGCTTTGCCTTGATAACTTTGTCTTTTATATGTTGCAATTTCGTGCATGACTCCGTTAGCGGATCTAGAAAAATCATCGGTCATTATATTTAATGCTAGCTGTCATTCTCAGATAATTGATTACATCTTTAAATGAATTACCCCCAGCTTAGTTCATGACTGTGTTGCCAATCCGTTTCTCATCTGGAATATAAACATTTCTTACGAAATTATTACGAGAGATAAAAATATTCCAATTCGAATTTTTATTTGTTAATTTTCAAATTCAATTCTACTATAGCGGTTTTATTTCACGACGGAAGTGTACGCTACCAAAGTGGTCATATCCGGTATCACGATAAACGGTTTTAAGCGCAAGGTGTTGCACCACTGACAATCACACTGGATTCCGAACATTTTTTTGTTCCATAATATGATAAAGGATTGATAATAATGCGTTGCTCCAGTTGTCTTTGAAACCATTCAAATGAATCAAACTAAATGGAGAATTACTCTTCGTGTCATGATATTTTTCGTTAAAATGGACGACCTTTGTGGTACTACAAATAAATGAATTTTTGACAAGCATACGAAAATTTTATATGATTCGTATATGAAATATTACCTTAAGCCTATGTCCGTATTCAGCTACCGCTTCGGCTCGACAGCACACTGTGGATTGACTAAGCTTTTGAAACGTTGCACCAGAAAGTTAATATTAGAGAGGAGATGAAAGTTCATATTGGAAGTGGCCCGATTCTTGGGTCATAATTTGTAGTGTCAGTTGCCGCCACTCATAGCACAAGTGTTCCAACCTTCGCGATTGATAATTGGCTGGATAACTCGCAAAAAGAAGGAAGAAATCAACTGTACATACAGAAGAAACTGTCATTCAAAACCAAACCCGAAAACCGATGCTCTAGATGGCTGATAGCATTACGAGCATTAACGGGCAAAAAGTACAGAAGTGCAAACTTGTAGAGTAACATTTTTTTATTAACACAAATGTTGCTATTTTAGTCTTATTGCGGCGAGAAACACAAGTGCTGGAAGTTGTAAGCTTTGTCGGAGCGCAGACTTGCCGCGCCGACCTGGGAAGTGGGGGGAACAGTTAAGAAAGTACCCGCGCTCGGAGCGCTCATTCTTCCACGAGCAGGTCTTCTATACTGGTCTTTTGGATTGTCTCGCCCTATCCATTTCTATCTTTCTCTTTTTTCTTTCTTTTTTCTATTTCTTTCTTTTACTTCTTTTCTCTTTCATTTCTTTCTTTCTTTCTTCTCTCACTCTGTCTTCTCTCTCTTTCTCACTTCCGAAAAATTAGCCCCTCATTGGGGCATATGGCGTTTGTACATCATTGTTCATTATTGGAATTATTAGCGAATAATAAAAAAAAATATAAATGAGGGGCTGGGTGAAAAAAAAATTCAGTCAAATTTGTTGAATTTATTATAAATCGTCAATTGATAAACAAATAATATAAACTAATGAACAATGATGTACAAACGATGCATAATCGATTGCATAAAAGAGAAATTGATGTATACCCCAATCAGAGGCTAAGTTTTTGGAAGTTTCTTTCTCACCCTTATTTTTTCTATTTCTTTCACCGGGCCAAACTTAGTCATTTCATAATCAGGGTTATCGCTCTGTCAGAGTAGTTGCTCGTGGAGCTGTGGTGTCGGGGCTTGCCTTGCCGCCTCATCCGCTGAACTTGCTCAGTGGGTCGGGCCCAAGTTGTGGCCGCAACATGGTCTCTCCGGATCTCCCGACGGGGGCCTTAAGCCCTTTTAGGGTACGCTACGGCCATGGTCTTTACGTTCAGTGAATCTGACTCTGTGAGTCCATTTTGCCAATCCGTTGTAAATACTCCAAGACGTTTTTGGAAATTGAGCACTCGTGTGGGTGGTGACGATCCTATGTGCCGGTTGGGAGGTCGTGTGGTGTTGTCCGTTAGGCTCTGGGCAAAGTCCTGTCTATGCGAGTGATCTTTAGCCAACTACACTTGGCGTATAGGTGCATTTGGTCACCTAGTAGATTCTAGTCGCCCTACGTTGAAGACATTTTGATAATGTCCCGGCGGTCGCCCGCAAAGGTACCATTGGGGTCTTTCATTGCGGTGAATCTGATAAGGAGTCGACCGCGTTTCGCTTATTACTTGTCCGGCTCCTTTTCTCTTATCCTTGTCCATTGTTCTGCATTTGCGACTGAAGCTGTCACAGGTTGAAATTCCCTTCGAAAGTCCTCTATTTCTCTACGTCATAGCTGTCCGCAGTGACTTCGGTATCCGTCAAACGGGCGCATGCTGTACGTGGGGGCTGGGCTTCGATTGTGTGCATTTGTAACTGCTGATTGCTTAGTACAGACCGTTTCACATGTCCTCTTATAGTTTGTAGTAACACTACATCCTTATCTTTACCCTTGAGGTTTTTCCCCCGTGTCTCCCAACTCGGTTTTTTTCCCTCAATCCCCAATCCCCAAAGACGGTCTTCTACTTGGACCACGGAGAGGCTGTAACTCTCTTGTAGAGAGGTAGGGCCTCACAGAAATGGGCTGAGAGGGGCCTATTTCACATCTTTCCCTCTTCTTTCCCTTTCCAATTTTGAAACACCTTTCCTCTATTATCTTTTCACTTTCTCGTACTTCTTTCGTCGTGTTTTCTGACTTCACTCTATTTTTCTACTTTTCTTCTACTAAGAGGACTAATTAATTTGTTAAAAAGATATAAGACAATTTCTTCCTTCTTCTTCGCGCGGATTATCAAGCCAATCATCAATCGCGAGGTTTGGAACACTCGCACTACGAATGGTTGCAACTGACACGACCATTTATGGCCTAAGAATCGGGCCCGTCTCCAAGGCTCGGCAGAGAAGAGATTCGTCTCAGCGTTGACTACGTTACTTCATGGTTGCACAATCTGGAATAATATGGCAACGCCATCTTGTGATTATGACGATTATTCGGAAGAACGGGAAATTGATATTTGAGTCGAGTTCAGTCGAGTTTCAGATACCCTCTAAAAGTTGTGACTTGGCTTTCGAGATTTGGTAGATTTGAATTATTTTAGAATATCAGTAGAAGTGTAAAATGTCATTATTCCCTGCATATTCGGATACTAGTGCGACCGGTTCGGCTGCGTGTGAAGAATTCGATGTAAAAGATGGTAAATTATATTTTTCTGTAAAGCTCAGATTTGTAGCCTTCAAATATTTGTAAACAAATTGCACGTTTGCTACTTTTTATGAATGAAATCGTTAGTGTAATTACTTTTTTTTTCGTAGCTTATATGCCTGTATATTATTGTGTGATTTGCTGATTTATGCAACAGTAACTCTTCTATGTTTAGAAAAAAGAGACTGGCTACAGAATTCCAGTTTCCCAGCTGCGATAGCATCAAAAAACACATTAATTGATATATCATCTGATTCTTCAGAAGATGATTCTGTTGTTGTATTATCTTCACCTGGGAGACCTACAGAGCTACTCGAAAGTATCCCTATTGATTCAGATTCAAGTTCTGAGGAACTTTATAAAAAGCCAAAGAGAACTAAAAAACATAAAAAAGAAAAGAAAAGGCACAAATCTGTGAAGTCAAAGCATCAAGTAAAATATGAGCAGGAGGTAGAAAATGTATATTACGAGGATAAATTCAGGGATAAAGGAAATTCTAAAGTGGTTACTCTTTGTTCAAGAGTTAGACCTATATATACTTACATGAAGAACACAGGCCTTGGTTTTGTCCCTTTTAAACAACATAAATCATCAAGCTTTCAGAGATATTGTGTCACTAATATTGACTCCATAGAGAAGTTCTTAAAGAAAGATACTATAATTAAAAGGCATTCTGAAAAGGATAGTATCAGTCAGAATGATGCCGAATTATTGGATTGGTGTGTAAATATTGAGGAAGAACAACAATCAAGAACTCGAGAGTTTAATGAAAAATTAACAGATAATCCTAATGACATACAACTGTGGCTTCAATATGTGCATTTTCAGGTAATACGTGCATTTTTAAAAATATTGTGTCTATATTAAAAGTTATATTTCTATAACTATAGTCTTTACATTCTCGCAGGATGTCATTGCAAGATTTCAAAGGAATCAACTTGCAAAAGACATACGATTAACAACTTGTCAGAAAAAGGAATCAATTGTAAACAAAGCTTTGGAAAAGAATCCTAATTCTGAGGAACTTTTGAAGATCAAATTAAATCTCATGAGTGAATTACTTCCCGCCGATCAGCTTTCAAACGAAATGGAGACTTTGGTAAATAAAGACACAGGGAATATTACACTATGGCAAGCATTCATTATGACTACACAAGGGTCTATTGCTATGTGCACAGTACCAAAAGTTTTGAGCTTATATTCAAAATGTCTTTGCACGCTGCGACAAAGGTCAAGAACAAATCCTCATGTATACGATAAACGAATATTAGGTAAATCAAGTTATCAGTATTATGATCACAAATTAAAATTGTAACAGTATGAATAATAAATATAAAATTTTAGAGATGCTGTACTGCTGCCTAATATTTTTAAGGCATGCAGGACTTTGGGAACAAATGTGGGAGACTTTGAGATTGAACCTTTGCCTAAATCTCAGTCTAAATAAAGACAGTTTAAAACTGCAAAGTTCCATTGACGAGAAAAAATTAAGTAAGTGAACTTACTGCAATGTTATACATTTCCCTGCTTCTCATTTTTTCTATAACTCATGCAAAATTGTCTTTCCAGTTGGCATGGAAGAGGTGGTATTAACGTCCAGATTACCATTAAATCAGTTATGGCTACGAGTTGAGTCTCTAAGAGAACGGTGTCACTGGCTCAGTGTGAGTAGCGATGAGTTAGAATTAGTTGGTGATTCTCGTCGATTTGTTCTCCCAGAAGATGTAGCAGATTATGTTCACCCAATGGTCTCGATGCAATCAAATTTCCGTCTGGCCATTTATTCTCTTATGTCATTAAAAGTTCCTCTCCTACCTACTCGAGATTCGATATTGAAGGTGAGTTTACTTATACCTTTGCTGTATTATTCTGTGAAATTTAGTACAGTACAGTCAAATTTACAGGACTTGGCAATTAAAGACTTTAACTGGAGTGCTGAGTCTTCGGAAATGCTATTGCCATTAGCATATCCTTCGATAGGAGTAATGGCTGGTCATAAACAACGAAAGGCTCTCTTAGGCGGCATACTTGAGGGACGATTAACATCCGGTCCCCAATATTTACGATTTCATCCAGCTCAAGAACCATACTTAGATTTTATACGAGACGCATTTAAAGTAATCGCTGAAAATCTACAACCATCGCAGCGTACAAGTATTTATGTGTGGTGGTTACGGTTTGAACGGCTTCTTGTATTTTTCAGTAAAGATGACCCTCTCAAGAATGACAGCAGGTATAAGTTACTAAATTTTGACTGATTTTGTTAATCGTTTATAGCATGATATTCATGAGTTTTTTCTTTTAGGGGAAAAAGATTAAAAACTATTTTAAAAGAGTTTTTGAAGAAGGATGAGAACAGAAATAATCTACATTTCTACAGAGAATATGCATTGATTGAACGAGAAATGGAACGCTTTGATAGCTGTGTCAATATCCTTGAAACTACTATTCAGTCTCAGGGGCAGAGTTTGGAATCAATATCAAATTATGAAGAAAAAACGGCTCTGTTGAGTGTATACAGAACACTGTTTGAAACTTTGCTGGATGTTGATACATATCAAGAGTGTCATAGAGATCGAATACTGAAAATCTATAGTCATCTTGTATCAGAATCAAGTGAATCTCGATTGACTTTGGTTGAAAAATATCTTCAAAATTCAGTGCAATATTTTTTGGAAAATCCAGTACCAAAAGAAGTTGACGACACATATTTTTTACCCAATTTTGAGTGTGATATTATCACGTGTTATGTTTACTTTTTGTATGTTACTCAGCGCAGTATCAATGAAATCATACAAGTTTTTGATGAATGTTTGAAGCATTGCCAGGATTGTAGATTTCTGCGGGTATGTATACTATCTACTAGTAAAATATATATAAATCGTATACTCATATATAAATTGTATATTCAGGAGTATTGAAACAATTGAGGTTAGCCCATGTATTTGATTTCTGTGATAGAACCACCTGCAAGTGGTGCAATACTCCTGAATAATTCGTACACAGGGTTATTCGATTAAAGCATATAACAGCGATTTAAATAATTATATGATTTTACAGGAGTGTCTGTATGAAAGTAAGATAACATTCTTACAACTCTATACCGAGCAAAGACACAACATCCAACATATCTTGAAGGAAACTGTATACGAAGCCTTAAAATTATATCCAGATAATTTTTATATGCTATCAGTATTTTCTGGAATTGAAGTAATTATGAAACATAATTTAAAACTAAAAACAATTGTATATTATGTATAATATTCATATATGAAATGTTAACATTGTGTCTTATAGATTGAATTGCCATGTTGGAAAATTATTATCCGAAGCGAAGGTATTCGTCCATGGCCAGCAATTTCTATGTGTTTGGCTACACGTGCTCGTATAATCTATCTACAAAAACATGGATTGTTTGATGCTGCGAGAGCAGCTCTAAATAAATTGTTATCCTTCCATCGAAAACTGGCAAGGTAATAATATATTTCAGGCGTATTTTAATACTTTCTTTGCTAAAAAATAATACAGTAAATAATATCAGAATGTATCTATTTCTAGGGTGGCTGAAACTCGATGCTGTCCGCTAATTTGGCGATTATATATGTTACTGTTGCGAGAACAGGATCTGTGTGAAAAACGAGGTGAAGAGGTGTATCACGAAAGTGTAGCACAATGTCCATGGGCAAGATGCATGTATGTAGACGCTGCAGAAGTTGCTCCACAACTTTTGACGCAAATTCAAGATATTATCCGCGAGAAAGAATTACGAATGCATGTTACTCCAGAAGAATTAGATATCCTAAGAGGATAATTCACTATTTATGTAATATTCCGTTGTGTATATATTTTCATTGTAACTATATGTAAAAAGTTTTTCAGTTCTAAGAAATAAAAAATTATACCATTGAAATAAAAATATAGTATATGTGTTGCCTGTAAGAAATATCTTGACTGTATTTTCTACTAATATGGAAAATAAGTATTGATTTCAACAAGTTCGCACCTAACCTTCTATAGAAAATAATCTTTCATGGTAGCAATAGCTACACTGAAAAATATTCTAAAACTGTCAATTTGACACTTCAGTTTAAGTAAATTGTCAGGGTCCTCCCAGTAACTCTTGTCACATCTAATAATGGATAACTGTTGAAACAAAACATGGCGTTCTTTTAACATCTAATCATTTTGAAGAGTCATTCTTCTGTTGATTAATAAGAACCTGATAATTGAATATACGTAATTAGTACGTGCTCACTGTAAGAAAAATGGATCTCAAAGCTGTTGTGATTTCTGGCGAGGCTCCAGAATCTGATGATGAAACTGTAAACATTACGACGGTGGGTATAACCTATAACTCTAGAGTTACCGTAAGCGATTAGAAATAATTTACCCTATTTCAATATTTTTGTTAGGGCATGGGATTTCCTTCAATGCGTACACCGAATCCTTGTGGTACAATTATTTCTGGTGAAGCTCCGGAATCTGATGATGGTAATGCCAATGCTCCAAACTGATACAAAAACAAATAATAATAATTCTGACGATCCCTTGCAGACGGGACCAGTTTAAGCAGCGTAAGTGGTGCAGTTGATGCTACTGTTTGCCCACCATACAGTGATATTAAAATACCAAAATCAAAGAAAAGTTGTATTAAGTACAACAGTTTACTCCATAAGAAACTACGTAAGACTTCATATTTGTCAATATTCTTACTCTATTTTCCATTGTAGATTGTTTATCGCAATTTATTCTTGACATAAGATTACTAAAATGCATGTACTGTTTGTAGATCAATCGTGCAAAATTTTATCACTGTGAACAACAAAATCAAATATGTTGAGACATCATCTTTTATTGACACTGTAGTAATACAATCTGAATTACAATAATAACTATAATAAATAGGATTATACAATGATAATTTAGATACACGAAAAATTTTTTATCTGACGTATATTCGCTAGATCGAAGCCTCTATTTTTATCAGGTCATCTTAATATAATCTAGCTTTCTTCTCTTTAAATCGAGGCACATTACACACCCTTAAGTATTTTAATCGCAAAGTCGTAATTAGCTCCTATGCTTTAATGAATGAAGGAAATAATTATTTTCAAGGAATGTTACTGTTTCAAACTCACGGACGGAAACCGAACGAACTTATACATATATTAACAAGCGATTTTCTCTGACTGCAAACAGGTGAATGCAACGAGGCGTTAGACAGAGATGTAACAGAACTGAGCAGCGATATGATTACTGCTGGTGTTAAAGAATTGACGGCGGTTAATCGGCAATTATTACGAAGCGAATTCACTCTGCAAGAAGCTGCTTGTCAATTACGCAACGCCTCAAATCGTTTGCGAGATGCTACCAACGATTTGATACAGCTCATCGATGCCAATTTCTTACATAGTGTTAAAACTTAGTCAGTTCCCATTTTCCTACTTAACGTTAGTCTTGTTGGCACGTTCTTGGTAATTCAATAATGGCCGTAACGTGATAATAAAGTGACCCTTTCGATCAGAATATACTAAATACCGTTATATTAAAAAATTGTTTTACCTTGGGGGGATTTATTGAGCATCGATCGACTTTGTTCTTAACTGGCAGTTCTATTCATTATATTAGTTAATCGCTAACAGCACATCATTCATTAGTCTCAACTGTACCTAAAATATTAATCAATTATCAATTCATTATGAGCTAAGGTTATTCTGATTTATATAACGTAATGTTTATAAGTAATAACACATTAGATTATTAACGAGTATTAAATACTCCTATACTGGTCGTTGCATTTCACTTTTTCTTTTCTTTATATGACATGAAATTTTTAATGACAACGATCGAATCATAACGTGAATATTGCACATTATCTTATAGATGTCAAGATATATCAAAGAATGCCACAATATTAAGTAACGGGGCTTCTGCAGAGAATGATGGTCGTACGTAAAATTTTACCTTTCGCGGCAAACGAGACGAATACTTTGTATCTTTTACAATTAAGCATAGTATATCTACCGTAAATAATATTGGATCTCTCATGCAAATAACAAATCCTCAACTATCTTGATCACCAAACAGAACTTTCATCGTTCCTATTGTTATGTACATAACAATATCCTTTTCAGAAGCCCCTGTCTGTTTTCTTCCTTTTTGTTTTTCTACGTGTTTCTTTTTTTATCAAACTCACAACTTCGCTTGGTATCAAAGGGTTGATATCATTTTTGTTCTCTCAATCGTATCGCTAGTGTGTACAATGAATTTGTGATCTAAATGGGGATGAATTTTTTTTCTCTATGATCCTCAGTCTTAAGTATTTCCTCAAACTTCCTTTAACGTAAGAACCGTACGACGTAACTAGATACAAATTGTGGTAACTGAAATCTTTTTTGTGCTAATATTGATATGACAATATCGCGACGAAATCACTTTCTTTCGCAGTATTCTACGTTTCGTAGTACATCTGTTCTTTTTCTTTACTATTGAATATATTCGGAGTATGCAGCTGACAATACTATGTTTATGTACTAGGTAGATATTTGCTGAGCATCGAAGCAATTCCGTATAGTATATCACATACTATCAACGCACAATAGTGTCGAACTCGCAACTAAGTATGTATTTCCCCGTAAAAGAACCGCTGTTAAAATTAACATGTTCCCGAGGAATTTCTGTAATTACTAAGCGTCGCGGATCAGAGCTACCGATTATTAAAGACAACTCATGCTAGGGATAAGCACATACCTTTTTTTCACCAATATATGTCTCGTTAACGAATTTAGAATTCGAGAGATAATCTAAGAGATAATGCCAAATGCTTTTGTGGTAACTTACTTTTTCTTCTTTTTAGTCAAAAAAGAATTTTATATATCCCCTGTATCCTCGTCCACTTCGGCTTCTTCGGTGGAAGCTGAAGTTTGATTAGAGTTATGCAATCTTAGACTTTTATCAATCACTATTCAGAATTCTCTGATAACACGCATTTCTCTTCGCGCATTATTAACTTTGCTCCACCGTTTGGTGACCAATTATAAAATAAATGGGCTCAATTCCAGAAAAGAATTAATGTTTGCTGTATGTGGCGACCTTTGTAGAAGAAACGACGTCGCACCCGGTACATATTAGCCAGTGTGAGGGCGCCCACACCCCACATGGCCTACGCACGCTCCATCTCACCTCCACTCGCGTACATCTGGAGTAAAGCCATAGACTCCTGGGCTTGTCGTTTCTCAGCCAGGAACCTGCCTGATGCTTCCTTCAATTGTTCCAGGAACATCCTAAAGGAGATAAAATTGGTCTTGAAGAAGTAATTCCTTATATTTTATTCAGAGGTAACTCAATGTCTCTTTACTTACCTGTCTGGCACAATATCAGCCAGACTGTCTGGGTCCATGTCGCTCAGTAATTCTAAATCATTACCGCCCAAGAGAGAAATATGGGATGGATCTCCATGTAGGGATGAAACTAACGGCTCTATAGGCGGTCTAGCTCTCCTTAGTACATCACCACCTCCTTTGGAACCACCCTCTGGATTGTCTACGCCATCCACTACGATATAACGTGAGGCAGTTTTTCCACCTGCAGCTATCCATTTCTGATCTCCATGAAGCACCATGAGACTTGTATTTCTTTCCAGGGTAGCAAAATACTCCTCGTCATCTACTTCTGTTCCTGTGATTTTAAATGGAAATAAACTGGTTAGTTTGTAGTATTTTATTTCTATATTTCAAAATTACTGATCTTGCAAGTTTATTAATATTCTTGGTATCAGATAGCAGTGTTTTTATTTACCATCTTGTTCTAGCACTATGGTGAGATCGACGTCCTGAGGTAGGGCTAAGCGGCTTCTAGCAATGCTCGTCAACTCTTTGAGGGACGATGCGGTGATCCCCTTTCGCCGCTCTCTTGCGTAATCGACAATTTTGTAAGGGTTGCCAGCCCCTTGAATTACTACTGCCGTCTCTGACATGTTTCCTTGGAGGTACTGACAACAAACACTTCTTTCAAAAGTTAAGCTTCCTTAAACTTCTTTTAAGAGTTAAGCTAAATGTCGCCTCAATTAAATAACTGAAGGGATTAATGGTATTCTTTAACTGGAAGGGCCCAAGTTAAGGCTTCACCATCGATGCACATTGAGAGGTCAATGCACTGCTACTGGAATTCCGACAAGTCCAAGTATTCACGAGCGCCGAATGTCAGTCGTAATAGACAATTCAGCAATACTTGGAAGGTAACGTGATTAACTTGAAGCACGTTTAAAGGGTGCAGGGTGTTTTAATCACGTTTTTCTTTTTTTTTTAAGCACTAGGTGGTGGTAATTTAGGTAAAAGTTTATACATTCAAAACGCAAGTAAGAAAGGGCAGTGATTTTTGGATTGTATCGGGTCTTTTTGGTTCCTGAGGAATGTTATGATGGAGAGCAATTTACAGGCGCGATTAAAAAATAGAAAAGGCGGTAGTGTGTAATGTAGTGTCTGAGTGACCGATCCGAGTCTGTGTCAACCCAACACTGGGTCAATGGTGCAACTACGCCTCCTATTTATACTCCCCGTAGAGTTCTGCGTATATAGAGTCAAGAGACACCCCCAACAGCATTCCCTCCCAACATGGCAGCCAGACAGAAATCAATAACCTACCCCACTCTCATTTCATTTTTTTACCTCGTCCAGACGAACTGTTTACCCGAGCCAAGGGTAAACTTTCCAAATTTAGATTACTCCACGACAGTTCATAAAAAAAATTGTATGTATTGATATAATAGAAGTCCTATTCCATCATAGTTTGCGACGTTACTTGTCAATTTTTATTCATCTTAGTACAACCTCACTTAGCAATATTTCTTGAAAGTGTTGAGTGAAAACTAAAAGGTACCGTCGACATATCAGCCGTTTTACTATACGTCTCTTTCAAATAATCCAGACTTATACTTTATTAGATATAGCAAAACTTTGCTTTTTCTAAAAACATCTAATGTTGTATTTTGATATGATGTTCAAAGAATATATCAAATTCGGCAGAGCGTATTTATAGTGTAGAATCAATATATTCGAAACAGCGTTTGTACTTCAAGTAAGAGTAATAAATTTACCACATAGTTTAATGAATAAATATTTATTGGGCGACTTGATATTGTAGTTATCAATAATCCTCGCCACATCGGAAATATAAATGCATGTCATATTGCTCTGGTGTATGCTATATATATATTTTAGAGGATACTTTTAACATTGTAAAAAAATGCGGTGCCCTATTAATAGAAATGTAAAAGTGTAGTTTCTATCACACACTGATCATGATTCATCCAGTAGCATGTGCATACTACCACCAACAGAAAAAAACTTTGGTACCATAGATATAGTAGTGTATACATATAACGTAAGTGCCGTAGATTTTGTAAAACTTTATACATGCGTATATATAAATAAAAGCTTTCGCTGGGTAATTAATTAATTTATATACATATTTAGTTTAGCAAAAACAATTGAAAACATAAAAGCAATTATTGACAATGAAGTCTGTTTGAGATTAATTGAAATAGAAATTATCTATACAGCGAATAGCGGCCGTAATGAATAAATCATTATACGCAGATTAATTTTGAATCGAACAGAAAACGTGTAATACGCTTTCCAATAAAGCGTAAAAATTTAAGCAGGCTACATGACTTAAAGGCACAGCACTGCTCCTAATTTTAGCTTGACGAGACTAGACACTGTTTCAAGTTTAAAGTTAGCCCGGGCCTAGCCCAGTTCAGGCTCTTGGCTGAGCCAAAGACTGTATCCGAATGATTTAATCGAATTTAATTGAATATTAAAATAATCGAGATAAAAAAACCACAATGCCGCCTCCGAATACGAATAAAGATACCGACGATAGTCAAACGTGGGAATTAGCTGAAAGGTGTCTTTTGCCCATTGCATTTTCGCACGCAGTCGCCGTCATCCTCGCTACCATTCTGAACACCTTTGGTATCTCACAAACTTCAAGTTTTGTGCTGTTCTTGATGTTACTGGCTATTTCTTTAGGCTCTACATTATTCTACCATAATCTGAAGGTGAGTTATTTACGTTACTTAAAAAATTGTCCTTGTGTATTTTCTAATATGGTTTCGCAAGTGAAGGCTACCTTAAGATTTTGGAGCCATAAAGTGTACAGTTTGAAAAATGATAGTTAATAATTATATAAATGGAAAATCGTGATTTTATACTGTAAAATGTATGAATTGTGCGTACAAAATGTGGTAACAGTGTTGCACGTATCCTTCTACATGGTTAAAGGACAAATCATTCAAATATTCAAGAGCGAAGACATACTTTGACCTCTTGAGGAGGACAGAAAATAATTGTTATCTTTACCCTTTAATAATGTCAGGTACTTACGGAAATTTAAAAGATCAAAGGTACTCTATATTGAAATTATAGTTCGATTACAAGGGGTCAGACACGAGCCTTTGACCTTTGTTTCAAGTTAATGTTAAATGAAAGTTGAATATTACGAAAACTTTTATATATTGTGTTCTATGTGGAAATAATATTATACTTAATGTCATTTTTGAGTAGTAACGTAATACTACGGCAATTGAATAAAACTGATGGTGTATTATTCAAATAGGTAACAGCAGCAGGCAAAGCAGTACTTGTTACAGGTTGTGACTCCAGAGTTGGATATGCTTTGGCAAAACAACTAGATGACTTGGTACGAATTTAAATATCAGAAACGAAAGGGTCAAACATATAAATAATTTCTCTTTTTTATATTCTTCAAGGGGTATACTGTGTTCGCGGGATTTACGAATAAAACCGAAAATGAAGAGATTGCACACAAGTTAAAGAAAGAGGCTTCAGGTAGACTACACACTTTGCAATTAGATGCGACGAATGAACGTGACATTCATTCGACTTTTCTTTACGTTAACGAGAACTTGCCGGATGGAGCGCCAGGTATGCAATTAAGATGCTCAGCCATTCCCAACGTTTTCAAAAAGCTTTACGTTTCACAAAGCTTGAGCACATGATTTTTAGCCACTATGTGTCATTTAAAGTTATACTGCGATGATGTTTGTATTAGGATTGTGGGCATTAGTACATGCAGCGGCTTGGGTTGCCTTGGGTGAATGTGAATGGGTTCCGCCATCTGTGGTGAAGAGGAGCATAGATATTAATTTCATTGGTGTCACTCGGTTAACGCAGGTATAAACTAATTTTATAAAATGGCATATGTTACCTACTGGAATTATATACGGTTTTATTGTATAGATATTTCTACCCTTGGTGAGACGTTCAAAAGGTCGTGTAGTGCTGGTTGGTAGTCTCTTGGCTCGTATACCTAGTCCTGTACGTGGAATATACTGCGCAGTTAAGGTAATATTATTATAACCAAAATGCTTATTTTTCGCGCTGTCTATTATGAAGCATTTCTGGTGTGCTGCTCATTATACATACTGTGTGTTATCGATGTACAGGCTGCGATTGAGGCTTGGGGAACTTGCCTACGTTTAGAAATGCGTAGATGGGGAGTGGATGTGGTTATTGTAGAAACTGGAGAATATATCTCAGGTAATGCATGGCTGAAGGACAATGCTGCCCTACTTGAACAAGCTAGAGATATGTGGACCCAACTAGATCCTCAAACTCGTAAGGAATATGGACAAGAACTGTTTCAAAAAGAAATGTTAGCTTTGGAGAAATATACACAAGGTCCTGAAGCTGATTTAACTCCAGTTACAAGGGCGCTAACGGATGGTGTTATTAAGACTTTTCCATTGAGGAGATATACTCCAGTATCACGCAGTGAAAGAATACAAGCTTTGCTCAGCGATCATCTACCAAAGGCTGTCTATGACATAATCTATACGAATTAAGATTTTCTATTAGCGTTCCAGTTGAACAAGAAAGTATAACAGTTGTGGTCTTGTTAAGAAATTTTTGAACTACGACGGTAAAATAAAACTATAAATTAGAGATCGTTAGATTCCAACATTTCGAGAACGTTAGCATAAGGCTTATTTCCGTTGAAAGTAACAGTGTTAATGCCTAAAGATTATATTAACAAGTAGTTTATAAATCCGTCAAATACCTGTACCAAGGTTAGTACCGTAAAGTTATCAAGAAACGAATTTTAAAAGCGAAATAGTGACATAAGATCGGTTAAATAAAAAAAAAGGGCTATAAGAATACAAACATCCATACATTTTTTCTCTTACCTTTACAACATCTTGAGAAAACGCAAGTGATTTCACTGTATTTTGACAGCTATATTTGGCGCGAGTCACAACACACTGCAACACACCTTCACGACATTGCGCGGGCACGAATTCTTTTTGTTCTCTTGCAGCACGGCAACAGTTGAGAACCGCTGATACTATCCTCTGGTTTCCTGCACTGCAAGAAATCCCCTACGTTTATGACTCTTTGTCCCTAGCAATTATCACGGAATGCAGTAACCAAAGAGGGGGTGGGAATAATAAACGCTAGGCGTGTCGGCGTCTGTTTTGACACGAAAACTCGAAATTTTTAAGTAAAATCAAGTGTCTTCCATATAAACATTTATCTACACTGTCGAAAGGTTTAAGAAAATTGTAATTTTTACCTGAGTATGTCAGGAGTGAGGGAAAAATCGTGTGTGCCGTTGTGGAAGAGGCCTTTGGCCGATGGCGTTTCGTCACGCGATTCTTAAAAAGTCTCACGGTCTTTCATCCCTTTGTAAATGCTGCGCTAGTTCACGTGCGAATAAGGTAATGCGCTCGTATGGGGTAGCGCCAGGGCGGTAGCCTATGCCGGGGTATGGAGACGGAGAGTGTAAAATCCGGGGCTAGCGAGCATAGCCATAGCCATCATAGCCGGGGCTCGCAAAAGCACCATAGATCTCACAGTAACAAGGGTCATCACAGGCAACATTCCCATCGATCTAGCAGGTATATCATTAATATATAATTATCTTATCTTCCACAGTCATAATGAGATATCTGTTACAATGTATATATTGTCTTTTGATTAGGAGTAGTCGAGGCCAGAGAAAAGAGAGACACAATTTGGATTCCAGTGAAATGGCACCCTTTCAAACAACTGTTAATGTCAGGGGTGACAGTGTGGATAATTTGGGCCAGGAAGTTATAGAAGTACAAATATTACCCCAAGATGAAAATTGGGGTGAAAATACAACTGCTGTAACAGGAAACACATCTGATCGGTCAGAATCGACTGAGGATGTAAGTCATTGGCCCAATGAAAACGATGGTTCATTTGGGTTTACATGCAATCGATATGTAGGCCCAGTAATAGCCATGATACTGGGATTAAGTGCTTTTTTAAGTCCTATAGCCATGGTTGTTTTACCAAAGTTGGGATTCTTTCCTGATTCCACAAGTGTACTGACATTACAACAGAGATTGCAACTATTATCTTGTAATGCAGAATGTAAGGGACAATTGCTGGGTTTGGCATTTAAGCTAGTTCTATTAGCAATAGGCTGCTGGGCTGTATTCTTAAGGCCAGGAAATGCTACCATGCCACGTGTCTTTCTTTTTCGAGCTGGAGTACTTGTACTCACTTTGCTCTGCATTTGCACTTATTGGCTCTTCTATGTTGTACAGGTACTTAACATTAAATTTCTAAACAGCTTTATCAATATGAAACTTTTACATTTGTACATTTTATGGAAACATGGTACCATTTTTTATTACAGGTAACAGAGAGCGCTAAGACTGCAGCAAACGGTGAAATCACAGAATACAAAAGTTTGGTGAGTTATGCAGGGACTCTTGCTGACACACTCCTCTTTGTGCACTATGCTGCTGTTCTATTGATAGAGATCCGCCATCTACAACCCACCTTTTATCTTAAAGTAAATATACTATCCACAACAATTATACATAACAGTGCTAACAGGTTATACCTTGATGAATTAATGATAAATTAATTATTTAAATAAAATGACGATAGGTAGTGAGATCACCAGACGGTGAATCGAGATCGTACGCAATCGGACAGCTATCAATCCAAAGGGCTGCAGTCTGGGTCCTAGAAAGGTATTACACCGAATTCCCTATCTACAACCCCTACCTGGAGCGGTTGCCTGTCTCGAAATCAGGTAGAAAACAGTCAAGCTTCAAATTTTATGAAGTCGACGGTGGAGTTGGAACGGGTGTACAACAACAACAACGTGGAGCTGGTGGTGATAGAGCCGTTCTAGCCGCCCAGGCGCGCAGAAGAGATTCCAGTCACAACGAGCGCTTCTACGAGGAACACGACTACGAACGTCGAGTACGAAAAAGAAGAGCCCGATTAATAACTGCTGCCGAGGAGGCCTTTGCGCACATTAAAAGATTGCATTCCGAAGCGGAATCCGCTCCGAACCCTGGCCCGATGGATCCCATGGAAGCTGCGCAAGCAGTGTTTCCATCGATGGCTCGAGCCTTGCAAAAGTACCTGAGGGTGACGCGGCAACAACCACGACACTCTGTTGAATCCATTTTAGGCCGATTGGCACGATGCCTCGCGCAGGATGCTGCTCCACGCGCATTTCTCGAGCCTTTCTTCACGACGAGTCCAGTCCTTTCAAATGAAAAAGAGCGACAGAGAAGATCGCACCATTGGGCCCTTGTAAGCGAGGGTGAACTACCCTCTCGGCCTTTGGCACCTGGTTGTGAGTTTCAGTTGAGACAAGGGGAAGTAGCTCTTCTCTGCACGGCTTATAGGTTGCCACATTTCAATCTGACTGAACAGCTCGCTCATCCTAAGTCTAATAAGTTTCTTCTGAGGCTGAATTCCGAGACATCTGTTTAATGGTAATTTATCACTTTATCTTCTATTTTTTTCTATTTCTTTACATCTTCCATATAGTAAGGAGACATACCTCGTGCTACTGATCGACATGAAATACTCAAATATCTATTTTCATGTGGCTCTTATCGTTGCAAATTGTACAGTGACAACGGTGATACATAGTGTTAGACAGTTTTACGTATTATATTATATACGTACTATATTATTTTGCCGTTGGTTAACAAAAGGAATCTCACAGTTAGTACTCAGAATTTTTCTAACGGGGTACAACAAGATATTCTCAGTGAAGGAATATATCTATTATTTGCCCTGTTTCTTACATCCGTGTAAAAGAATTAAGCAATGATGCTCGGCGGGCATTCGTAGAAAATCATCTTCACATTTTTATCTATAACGCATTCTTAGTTTTGCATATCAATAAGTTATTACGCAATTAATTAAGCCGTGTATATTTAAAAAAACGTCAGAACCTACGTTCTTAAAATAATCATTGGATTACTTTCCAATTTATTATGACGTTTAAAGCCTTCACTTGACTTTAAAAGCGTAGCAAAGGTACTTATAAGTTATTCAAAACTCGGTGACTCTTTATATGTAAACTCGTATATATTTTTCAATGGCTGCTGTGTATCTTTCGTGCGAGAATTCATTTTTCAACACACAATTAATCTCTAGTGCCGTTATGAACGCGTACTTCAGATAAGACGTGTTGAATAATTTTATAAATCAAAACTTAAGCTATGCCTAGATTAATCGGAAATATGTGTGCTTATCGGTATCATCATCAGATGCGCGCTAAGTATCAATGTTATTCAAGCTGGATGGACCATAAGAATTTAAAATACTTATTTAATGGTCCTTTGTACGACCCTTGTGTCATTGGTTATGTTCAGGAGAAACAGCGCTGAAGGAGCAAATACATTTCATTGGTCAAATTTTACAACCGTTATAAGATTTACGATCAAATGACCAGTCAAATGTTCTTGTTCTCTTGGCTCTGTTTCTGCTGAACACAACCATTGAAATACCGGTTACTAAACCGGTGACAATTTAACGCACCGGCACTCAAACTAGCAGCCTCTCACTGCCTTGATACATTGAGATTCGAGAGGATCTGTAATTTAATGAGATACTTATAGAATGACAATTTAGGAGCTAATAAGAGATTAGCAATATTTTTCATGGCCACATATCAGGAATATTAGAACAGGACTACACTGCTTGGCTCATGTCTATTTGATTGAATGAAATTAAATGTATTTAAGGTACATAAGTCGACTAGAGAATTAAAAACACCCGTAGGCGGTAATACTTGTAAGATACTACAAACATTTTTATACTTGTGCATTTTTGTGGGTACACGAACGCTGCTAGTTGGCGTAGCTTTTTTATGCGATTTTTTTAATTTATGTGTGCGCGTGATATGACAGTGTATCTATTGATTCACCAATAAATGAAATTTAATGTATAATGTCATAATGTTATGCCAAATGCCATGAATTATCTATACAAATACTTCATACATCTTTCGTATTAATGCATGAAAATTTCATGATTTTTTAATAAGTATTCAGCTAAGTAGAAATTATGTTGGCCGTATAAAATCGTTCAATGCTGTATGCCGGATATTGAAGAATGATAGCTGATGGTTTTGCGGATGAGAATCACTGATATTCGGTATCTAGGAATTTTTTCCCTTGTAGTGAGTCATCCCCTAGTAGTATCGATAATAAAATTTCAAGAGAGATGGTATAGGTTAAGTAGACAGCCGATGAGCCGACTGCATTCTGTACAAAATTTGTGAACAAGATCTCCTAATATGGCAAGCGACAAAAAGTCTGGAAAATCATCGTCCAAAGGAGGAAATTCCAATGAAGAGATATTCGCTGGATTTCAGAGCCTCCGAAATGAACAAAGGATGATGGCTAACAAATTGTCTGAAATGGAAATGGAATTGAACGAGCACAAGTGAGCCGACAAATTTTTAACCTAA
The DNA here is from genome assembly GCA_030142225.1 of Pachycephus smyrnensis. NCBI lineage: Eukaryota > Metazoa > Arthropoda > Insecta > Hymenoptera > Cephidae > Pachycephus > Pachycephus smyrnensis. Next base: position 1,469,707 of record JARQST010000266.1, on the reverse strand, counting down.
CTTTGTAGATTTGTTGGAGCAAATTTAGAATCTATAGACATAAATATAATTGGGTATCAGAAATCGATTATTATAATTATGTAATGCTAAAGACTTTCTAAATCAAATGAAGCATCTTTTATACTTTAACATTGTAAATTATTCCATATATGGAGAATGATCATCAATGGTGTACTGATATATACATTTTATGTTTAAAGTTTAATAATGTTCTCTGCATTTCAGGATAGTCATTGATACTTTAAAGAATGTGGATCCTAAAAGGAAATGTTACAGAATGATTGGTGGAATATTATGTGAACGCACCGTTGAAGATATCATGCCCACTTTAGTTTCAAACAAAGAGCAGGTGCTATATATTTTAAGTTTGATCATTTATATTTTTAAAAGTAAAATTCTAAAATATATTATTTTGTGTATCACTTATAGCTGATGAAGGTAATAGATGCATTAAATGATCAATTAACAAAGAAAGGAGTTGAAATAAATGAATACAAGGAGAAACATAACATCAGAATTCGAGGACAAGATGAGTTGCCACGGCAGGAAGAAGATGATACCAAGGAAGGCACTGAATCTAAAAGAAATGCAATTGTCGTCGACCTTATGAAAGTATAGATGTATCTATCACTTGTTTCAATATTATTATATTCTATTTTACATACAAGTGTACCCAATGAATTGTCATTCAAATCTTCGATTTACAATCACCTGCATTTATTTATTAAGGTCTCTCTAATTTTTTTTGTATAATATGAAATGTCATTTCTTATTGAACAAATTATTCAAGTATTTCAATCAACTCATATAGTGAGTTGTGTCAGAATGCTGTACTACGTTGAAAAAATACGCTAAGAATTTGTACAATATATCTACAGCTTATAATGATATTCATTCTGTTCGATTACCATCACAATAATACACATTTAATGCCAATATTTTCCATCACAAAAGATGAAATAGCTGCTTGCTATTGAATGAAATAGCTGCTTGCTATTTCAAACTTCACCTTAATCTATTCCTATTGTGGATTTAAAGCTTTTCAAGTTATATTAGCTAAATATAATAAAATTAATTTTGTAAGTACGATTTACTTAGTGTCTTTTACCCCTAAAATGTTAACCACTGTATTTCCAAACCAAAATATATATTACATAGTATCAATATTTTAAGTCAGCATAGAACAAAATCTGTGCAAGGGTGAGTATATTTCTTTTTGTACTATTTCCATTTTCATTAAAACGTGATCCAATGTGGGCGCAGCATCCCGACTGCGCTTGTATGCGATATCTAACATTAGTCTATAGTTTGTGATTAATCGATTTCCTACAAATCCGAAACGCCAGAAAAATACCAAAAGGTTCATGCGTGGCCGTATCCCAGCGTACATCAACTCATATTGAACGCATTACCCGCGGTTGGTGGTTGCGAAAACAACCCTTCAAGTTGAAAAACGGAATAAAGTCCTGCTAAAATTCTAAAGCCGGTGTGAGTTGTATAAATGTCAACTATGTCTTAACCCCATGCTTATTATTGGTAAACTAAACGGGGATATCGAAGAGAGTGTTTATGCATATTTGTTGGGCGACAGGAGATATGTATGTGTATAGATAGAAAGGAATGCGCAAGTTTCGGTCTGAGCTCCTAAGCAGAGTCAGGGGATGACCCTGCTGAAGATGTCTATTATCCTTGCGAACTCGAACGATCGACTTGTATACGCACGCGAGTCGCGAGACCTCCCGTTATAATATTGTACGAGCAGTATTTTAAAAATCTAAGCATGGAGCAAGTTTGCTCCAAAATTGTGAATACTAAACGAGATGTTTACTATGATAGTGCGGAGTGAATTAGAAAATAATTAGCATGACGTTATCGGGCCAGATCTGTTATATTAATTTATTTAGTGTAAGAATGACTTAGATTCAATGCGAACCGTACGCGAGGTGTTTAGAAATGGAGGTGTGGTGGTTCTCGCGTGTAGTGGCACATCACCCTTATGCTATACTTGCTGCAGTTTTTGTGTTTTCATCCACCTGCCTCATCGTACCGCTTACCACCAAGAAATTCCCAGATTTTTCGGATCCACAACTTGTAAGTGTTTCTAGTGTAGTGGAATGGACGTCAATTGGTTTTAATTTCATTTATGTTTGTTATTTATAAGTGTACTGATGTTGTTTCAGGGCTTCGAAGCACGAGGTACAGTACTAGCTCAGAGACTAACAGCATGGCAAAACCTTATGGATGCTACTGCACCTAGAGGAGAACTTGTTGATAATCCATTGGAGTACTACCAATACTTGCAACAACTCAGTCAACTGGTATGTTATATAAGTAATTTCATACATGATTAAGATGTGATACGAGAGTCATTTTATGGTTTTCAGAATGATACTACTTTACGCAATCATAGCAGAACGAGTCAGGGAATTGTGAGAAAGCGGCCAAAAAACAAGAATAGAAAGAAGGGAAAAAAATATGGAAAGCATAAAAATGGCACAGGAAAACATGCAGATGTTACTGAGGGCAGAGATATGTGGGAGGAATTATTAGAATTAAGAACAAAAAATCGTCTAGATAATTCAGATGATCACGACGGGCGCAATCATTTAGAAAGCGATGGATTCTTTTGTAATTTGCCAACTTCTTCATATGCTCGTGTTGTCCTTGGTTCTGAATCAGGAGAGAATAACTTGTGGTCTATGGAAGGCGTTTTGGCTCAATGTCATGTTGATGCAGCTTTGCGCGCAAATCCCGAGTTCTCAACTCTCTGTCAGACGCAAATGGAGCATGGCAGTGCAGGACAAAAATGTTGTCGCAGTTGGTCTCCAGCTAATTATGTAGCTCTTTTATCAAATCGAAGTTCCTGTCTTGGTGTCACTGAAAGCGATCTCGGTCGTGTGGAAATTCTGTTACAAAGATGCGCCGACTTCTATCATAACCTTCAGCTTACTCCAGACTGTGCAGAAGATCTCAGTTGCCAAAGACGAGTTCCTGCTGAATGCTACACTCACAATGCTCCATACCATCTGCTACATTATCTCCTTGACGTTGATTTTGTACCAAGCAATGTATGATTTAAAAAACTGTTTCTTTTTCAATCAATTTTAAGTATTCAATTGTATAGTAGAGAATTTATTCCAGAAGCAGGGTCCTGCTAACAAGTTAAACTCGACATTGCGCTCCGCAATGTTATTTTTGCCTATTGCTGCCAGTTCAGCTAGTCTAGACTTTTACAGAGGATTAAGCGTCGATGGATTAACATATGGGAAGTTTCGAGTCTTGGGAATGCAACTGGGGCTCAAAAGCACTCTTTTTGATCGACTTTTAGTTTCTGACTCTCGCCTAGTCCTTGCTGGCTTTGCTTTTGTCACTTTTTGTATTTGGGTCTACACCGGTTCCCTTCTGCTAACAGCAGCTACCATCCTAGCTGTACTTTTTAGTCTAGGAATTTCATATGCCGTATATACTCTTGTATTACGGATCACATTCTTTCCATTTATGAATTTATTGGCGATTGTTGTTGCCGTTGGTAAGTTTTTACACATTATCAAAGGTTCGTAAACTTGAGAGTAATAAAATGTTATCTATCGCTCATTTTATGTTATTAAAAGGAATTGGAGCAGATGATGCGTTTATTTTCTGCAAAGTGTGGGAATGTGGAAAGCAGCAAAAGTTAACTAATGGAGGTCTGGTACGTTTAGTACAAGAAACAATGAAGCACGCTCTACCATCTATGTTCGTCACATCTTTAACTACTGCAGTTGCATTCTTCGCATCTATAGTGAGCAATGTCACAGCCATAAATTGTTTTAGGTATGATGAAATATATATCCATTCAATCTCTTAATGTTAGATACGCTTATATGGTGTAACGAGGTATGTCCACAGTTTGTTTTCAGGTATGACTGTTATAGCCAATTTCTTTCTGATGGTAACATGGTTGCCCGCGAGCGTAGTAATATCCGAGCACTGTCGTCTAAGTTTCTTATCCCCAGCAAACTTTATCGCCAGAAAGATAATACGTCCTTTGAGAATATTCGCTGACAAAATGGCAACCGGGTTTGGCAAGCTCCTAACGAGAATAGCGATAGATTTGAGATGGTTGTGGCTCGTAGGTCTTGGTGGTGTGGCCATAGCCAGTTGCATGGTCGTTTTTCGCTATCCAGGTTTACAACTACCAGATTCACCAGATTTTCAGCTTTTCGACAGTTCTCATCCATTCGAGAAATACGACTTGGTCTACGCCAGGCGATTTTGGTTCGAGAAACTTGATATGGTATCTATATGTTCTACAAACATATTATACGAAGAGGTTCGTGGGGAATGATTATGACAATGTTACAGAGCGATGGTGGCGAGGTGTTACCACTGAGATTTGTTTGGGGCGTAAAACCTGTGGACAATGGAGATTATTTAGATCCAAAAGCAAGAGGCAATCTCGAATGGGACGAAAGTTTTGATGTCTCCAATCCAAAGTCTCAACTCTGGTTACAACAATTTTGCCGTGGTTTACGTGCACAGCCCTTTTACCGTAGCACCCGGGGGCCGCTTCTACCTAATTGTTTTATCGAATCCTTACGGTCTTGGATGCAACGACGTTGCGAAGATCCGATAACAATGAGGGTAGATCGGGAACCATGCTGTGAGCGTAATCCATTCCCATACACGCCGGCTGTATTGCAGCAATGCGCAGCAGAAGCAAGTGCTGAATTACATCGCACTCCTTCTCATTTGTGGAACAGAGAAGGTCCAGTTACGGCTGGTTTGAAATTCGCTAAAGAACCCTTACAGCTACTTTCAGCATCCAGCAACGATACAAAACCATTGGCATATCCATCAACAAAGATCAAAGCTCTTGTCGTGGAGTATGATAGTACACACGCCTACAGCTTATCATTTGCTGAAATGGACCAATTTTATCATCAGGTAAATGATATCTATATTATTTTATACCATATACGTACAGTACAAGAATCTATTTCATATAGGTAGAGACATGGATGCAAGATCAATTGTCAAGTGCACCCTTGGGCATGCGTGGGGGTTGGTTCGTTAGTCGATTAGAATTCTACGAGCTGCAACGCACTCTATACGAAGGTACTCTGTGGGCTATGGGTGTATCTATGATACTTGCCCTTACAGTTTTGGCACTTGTCACCCTCAACCCTTTAGTCAGCCTTTATGCTATCATAGCCATTGGTGCTGCGATAGTAGTGACCGTTTCTGCACTGGTTCTACTTAGTTGGAGACTCAATGTACTAGAGAGCGTTGCTGTATCTACAGCAATAGGTAAGTAGTACTCGGATAACGTAGTCAGCAGTATTGCGTATCAGAGTCATAATGTGATTTCTTTTTTTTGACTTGATACAGGATTAGCTGTGGACTTTAGTTTACATTATGGCGTGAGTTATCGAGCCTGTAACTCTGAAGATAGGATAGACAGGGTAAAGGCTGCATTGGAACAAATGGGTGGACCGACATTAATGGCTGCCGTAACCAGCGGTGCAGCCGGCGCACTTATGCTTCCTTCTCACGTACTGGCCTATATACAAATCGGTGTCTTTCTACTACTCGTCATGAGCATTAGTTGGCTATACGCTACTCTCTTCCTTTGTCCATTACTGGCTGTTGTGGGTCCTTCACCGCATTTTGCTCAGTTCCAATATCCACGGTGAGTAACCAGTGATAAGGGATTTGGAATGAGATAATTTTGACGACTTTATACGAATTTATGAAATTAAAATTATTCTAGACTACGGACTTCCTTGTTTAATTTTCGTAAGAATGGAACAGAAGGTACAGCAGAAGTGTACCGAGATAAGGGTAGAGATCGAAGGAGAGGCAAAGGTAGAGGAATGCTATCGGAATCGACGCTGAGTACCTCCAGCACAGTGTGCCAATTTCATTGTGGCGAATTGGAGGCACTTGCTACACGACCCTCACTTTCTCTACCTCCATCCCCGACTGCGACCTTACTTCATTTGGATCCCAGCCAAACAACTGCGAGGAGTAGCAGACGAAAGCAGACTAATGATCTTGACTGAATATTCTGGGCATTCGAATATATTTTATGTCCCTGGAATCCCATTCTTGTTATACGTTACATTTACCTCGTGTCAGGTATCGAGTTATGATCTCATTACAAAGTAACGTGTAAGTGGCTGTGCTCGCATGACTTATACAAATATTACCAATATATTTCCATATTTTGTTATGATTTGTCGAGCTCTATGTGTTAACTGATGTATTATATCTATCTACAATTTTTCAGAATTGTTCTTACAGATATGGAGGGATAATTTTATCATTTATATTTTTCGTTTATTCCCCGTGTCGCGACTTCACTTTGGTACGTGTTATGTATGTGTACTTATACAATACTAATATGATAGATAGAAGGTGCTAATGAGATGTGTTTATATGTGATTAAAGATGTCACGAATGTAATTACATATCGGGGAGTATGTGTAAACGTGATCTTTACTTTATACAGAAAAAAAATTTTCTTTCTCGTTGATTTTCTATACTGAGAATATTATTTGGAAAGAGCTGCTAGTAGTGTAATATATTAGTTTAGTGCGGTATATTAATTGACTTTAGACGGTGATCGCAGTGGATCGATTTTTTATTAATATGTATAAAGACGGTACTCCGTTCATGTCTATTGTGCACTGATACTGCGCGACCTTTGTTATGAGCTCAATTTTATAATTGTTAATGAACAGTGTAAAAATGTCTGACAGTAACTCGCGAGTATTTATGGTTCGTTATTATCTGATGTACTATTTCTTGTTGAAGAGACACAGAATTAGCATGAAATTGTTGGATCGTGTTCGTGATTGAATAATGTCCTCGCTCTTATGAAAAAAATGTGTTGAAGGGAGTCGTCTGTATTTTCATGTAAAAGGAGATACGAGTCATGGTCTGTGTTCTATCCATATAAGTATTATCGTTATGTGCACAATCAGTATCATGTAATACCAGTTGTTATCAAGCACTTATTTAATATAAGCGCCGATGTAATACCATACAGAAGATATTTATAAGTTGGGGCATTTTATTGTATTTTATATTGTACATGTTGTGTACGGTATGTTTTGTACTTAATACGTTTCTAGAAATTAACAGCTTAGATTAATTGACATAACTGGAAAACAGGTCTAATGACAATAAGACTTTGACTTTTCATTATTTTCCATTTATAGCTGACTTTTACTCGTTTTTTATATATTTACTTATAATTAGTGATCATACACGAATAACTTTAATCTATGTTTATAAAGTTCCAGTATAACTATTGCTAAGCCTAAACAATATTTTATTATTATAGCTTATAAGTATACATGTTTCCATGATAGGAATGAAAAGATTCTGAGCAATGATGATCGACATTGATAACGAATGCTTATGTCAACCTGCGTTAGCAGACCGCAAATTGTAAGATGACAATCATGGAATTAATTTTGTGACATGAGCTTCCAACTGGAAGTTTTAATTATTATTGTTAATGCATGCATAAGATTATTATATGTATAATTAATTTAAGTTATACTGTCATATCACACGTAGCGCATGATCATTACTGTGGTTAATTGAAGTTTAATCATTTTTATGTACTGGTTGTGTGCAAAATGTCCTAGTTACACCTCTTTAACAGAGTAATTAATACAAAAATGAACAAAAAAACAGTAATGATTAGTTGGCTGTATTATAAGAATCTAGGAGTATATGTATAATATATAAAACTGGTATTATGTACATCTAAAGTTAACAGGTGTTAAACTAGAATTATTTGTAAATCGTTTGTTCTTCCATGAACGATTTGATACATGTTCGATAATTTTAGCACTTGGCAGGTGATAAATTATAATGATTATTGACGATAAAATTATGGTGCTTTTAATTAATATATTTTCACGTATGCACTTCTTTCATTTTTATTCATTAAGTCTTTTCAGTTTATCAAATTTCGAGTGTAGAGCTTACTGAAACGCTAGGATTTTATTCAGGGCTCAAAGTTACATATATATAAATATCACTTATAAAAACACTTAACTTATTCGTGATGACAAAGCACAATAGAATTCATACATTAGAATATTGTTATCATATAAAATACTCTTTTGAAACGTATGGAATACTCGCAATTACAAATTCATTAATTTATAAAGCTAATGAAAAACGTCACTGAAAGCGACGACGCTTAAAAGCAAGCGGCGTCATAGGTTCCGTAAGTGGTCGTTTTTCCCGCGGCGGTAATGGCTGATATATTCGAACTGGATTAGCCTTATGTGTCAATTGTCTTCGAAGTTTCGCAATTTGACGTTGTTCCATTTTCTTAGCATTCTCCTCTTCCTAAACATTTGGAATAGTTACTGATAATTCCATTTGTATTATTACTGCGAATTATACACTTACAAGTTTTTTCGTCATTTCCAATTGCGCTTCCTTCTGTTTCATTAAATTGTCGAATTGTGCTCTCTGCTTGGCTCTTCTGGCTGTGTGAAGTAAAGGACTTTTTGGCATTGTTTTTTTTCGTGATTCCTGCGAATGAAATATCTTTTTCCTACAGCCCTGCATAATAAATGCGCAAAAGTCATAATTACACTGTAGTAGTAGTAATTAATTAATGTCAGGGCTTACCATCTCACTAGTACTTGGTATTAGATCCTGAACTGTACCACTTGGATTAGTTGAAATTTCTGAATGAGATTTTTGCGCACGCGCTTTGACATATCTGGGTACAGGTTTCGCGTAGAATACGGGAAACATTTTTCTTTCTTCTTCCAACATCTGCAAGACAAAAAAATTATATGTATTACAAAAACAAACGCGATGAGCGTTTGCGTGTTTTGATGGAGGTGTGATCACATATGTTACGTGTGACATCACACCTTTTTCATACGTTCTTCCTTCCGTTCCAACATTCGTTTATTTTTCGCATCGAAGCTAAAGGGATTAAGTTTGGTGCAATGACGATTTCCGCTTTTTTGCTGATTATGTACGGTCTTTTTTTCAGATGGCTGAAACGATTAATTATATATGTTTATCTACGCGGTTTTCGTTGCATATAGTTAATTATTAATTATTATTATATTATTCCATACGTGTTTACTTGTAGAAGGCTGATTTAGGTTGATCTTCGCGCCGTTACCGCGATGCGAATGTTCTTCCTGCTTTGTGTTAGTTAACGATAAACCAGCTAGTAAAATACTGAAAAAATTCATAGCATTTTATTTTCTTATAAATTATCAGTTAGATCGTTATCTTACTTGGCTACTTCGTCATCCGGATTTGGAGAAGGGACATTTTCCGTTTGCTTCTTATTCTGGGACATCATTCTGGGCGATCCGCTTTGATCTTAAAACGTATTATTGATTTGTAAATAAAATTACTTTTTTATGCGAAGAATTGTACACGTAATACTGAAAATATATAATTTTCTTTTCGACGTACCAAAATATGGAAGATCACCGTTGCTAATTTGATTAAAATCGACGAACTGCGGTGAATCAATACATTCCCATATATCTCTTCTTACGTTTCTATATGTATTCCAACTATCGTATTTCTTTCTATCATTATCTTCATCGGTTTTCTCAGAATCTTCACTCATGCTTTTTACCGGGCTGAATATAAAAATCAATAGATCGTATCAATAACGAATTACGAGAATATGTACAAGATTATTACTGCGAAAATTCGATGACTGGCAATAACTGTAAACTCTACTCAAAAGTACAAACTTATCTTTGAGTTCTCTTGAATGTCATCAGATAATCCGTTATTCTCTTATTGACAAACAATAATCAGCAAACCTAAACGGAATACATGTTTTCTCATCGTTTAGTTTCAAAATTGAAAAGTATCATATGTATTTATACAGAGCGCGAAATGATATAGAAATTGAAAAATTCAGGGGCGCAGGCTCGAGAGTGGAGTTTATATTCTGTTGATATAGTTATTGGACTTTATCATCCCCATGGCTACAAGTATCCAAACATATCAAACATGAACATTGTTTCTACCCTCAGATACCTTGAGCCATCCTTTGAATAGAATTCAAGGGAATCAGAACGTGAACGTGTTTGACAGGAGAATGGTATACCGAAATTTATTTGTTTTCACCGGAATAACAAATATTTGTAAATTCAGACGTATAGACTAAATGAACTTCAATAACTTGACTGTTTAATAAAATAAATTATGAACGGCCTAGGGTAAGAATATTAATAATATAAACAAATTTTTATTGTCTGAAAAATATCGTCAATTATAGTATTTACGAAATATCTTTACTTTTAGAATTGATCGTCATGGTGGTGGAAGTCTTGGAACCAGCAGGTGGCTGGAAGCAATTTGGGAACCTGGTGCCCAAATATATTGTTTACCAGGTGGTCTGGACATGCTTGATATTTCTGGCGACGGAGATGCTAGATTCATTGCCGCGGATTTGGGTACCGGTGCTGCGGAATCTGCCAAAGTATATATAATTAATTCTACAATCATATACAGTCACCTGTGAAGTCATTGTTGTGATTGCGATTTGATTTCGTAGATTAGAGTTTTTAAAGGTGGAGATCAAATGACAGAACACAGTATGATAGATCCACCTTCTGGAGTTGTAGGATTTTATTCAGAAAATGGCGAACCGCAATCCGCTGTATTGGCTGTAGGAGCAGGGTCTAGCGTTTATATTTATAAAAATATGCGTCCGCACTTTAAGTACTGTCTACCTTATATGGATGCGCATCCCAAGGAACGAGAAGTAAGAAATTATTTTATGATAGAAAAACAAAATTCCATAGTCACTTAAAAAGCTAATGTATTTGCTATTTTGAATTAGATTTGGCATAAAGCGGGCCTAGAAGAAGAATTAAATGTATTGAGCCTTAGTGATGATCTTGAATTGTTACTGAAGGAATTGGGTGCTGCAGCTGTATCACCAAGGACTTTAAAGTTCTTAGGAATGGATGTAAACCTTAGATTTAGCTTTGCTGAACAATATCGAAGAATACCGCTTGGTAAAGCTAATGCTGTAACTACCATTGGTACTATTAGAAAAGACTCTTGGAATGATCCAGCTAGCAGTTGTCTTTTGATAGGTACAGAATCAGGAGAGATTCTAGTTCTGGATTCTAGGTACACATTGATTTTGCATTCAAACGTTAATTAATTTTTTATATTTTAATCGATAATATGTTTTATTATAGAGCCTTCTTAATAGTGGATAAGTTACCTCTTGGCTGGCCTCCTGTATCGTTATCAAGTACAGGATTGTGGGCAGGTGATGGACAGATAATAGTCATTGGTAGAGATGGAAAATTGGGTTCTGTAAGAAAAGGCTGTGCTTTAAGATTATGGGACAAACTGTTAGCACCAGCTGTTGCTGTTACAACCCTTGCAGGAGATGGTGCTGCTGTAGCTGCGATGGATGGTACCCTTGTAGGATTTTCTAAAAAGGTACACATATATTGATGGGCTCAGTGTGAACCATTACATAATAATATTTGAAATTATTATTCCAGGGTATTAAATTGTGGCAAATACAACTACCAGGAATTGTTTTAGATTTGATTAGTTTACCTGTGCCACAGAGTGGACTTTCCTTATTGGCTGTTAGTGTAGCTGGTTCAGGAGTTCTTCTTTATGATGGGAAATTTCATGTGGATTCCATCAAGACGGTAGAACCGATATCAGCCATAAAGGTGAATAATTATGATGATTTAGAGTCTTGTTTCGTTAAATAGTATATTCATTTTTTATTATATTCCTCTACAGCACGGCCGAATGGGTCAAGAGGAAAGAGCTATGGCGATGGTAACCATTGGAGGAGGATTGAATGTCAAGATTTTAAAACGTACAGCTGATTTTAGTGTTAGAACGGCAACGAACCCGACAATGAATTCTAATAACAATAGATTTACAATTCCAAAAAAGACACGATTATTTGTCGAACAAACAATACGTGAAAGATCAGAAGCTGCAAAAATTCATAATGCCTTTCAGAGCGCCTTTTTACGATTACGTTTGACAGTCGCTAGAAAGGCGGTCGATATTTTAGCAACAAATCAAGATTTTGGAGCCAATCCTATTACGCTGGAAGCTAGTGTACTCGGTCTTGGACCAAATTACTTAATTAAAATTTTAGTGACAAATATTTCGGATGGCTTATCCGACACGGAGTTATTTTTAGTATGTAGAGATGAAAATGCAGACGTTAAGCCTAGGGTAATAGATCTACCTTTATTACCTAGCGGAATACCAATACCAGTAAGTGTAAATGCTAGCCCTAGAGGGAAGATACCGGGAAAGGTACACATTATGTTATGCAAAATGGGTAAAGTAAAACCTATAACGTTAACGACAGTTGCACTTCCTGTGCCTGAGGATGACATAGAAGTTTAAGATTTATTGTTATATTATAGTACTTTACGATACTAGTGCGAAAATTTTTTTTCTGACGAGTGTGAGTTTGCAACACGAGCCGAAGGCGAGTATTGCAATCACACGAGTTTAGAAAAGGTTTTTCGCACGAGTATTGTACAAAATTTTATTTCACACATGCGAAAATGCAGTTGTACGCATGCGAAGCGTGCGTAAAACTGCATTTTACGCACGGAGTGAAATAAAATAAACTTTTGTTTCTCCACTAAATATAATTGTATAGCTATATGTATATCGATGTACCTTTACTATAAATATAGTATATGTATAATATTTCTCGAATTATGTATATTCATACTTTCTTCTCAAACTTCCTTCTCAAGAAATTTGTCGAGCATACGTGCCAATGAACGAGGGGCATGCATATATGCAACGCAAACCGTGGGCGATGCTATCTAGGGACTTGTACAGTTATTACAGTGGTTGGCCAGATGCACGATGGTGGTTTCACGTGCAGTAAATAGTAAATAATTAAATTATACAAATACACAAAAAATGCCGAACTTATTGTTTTGGATATGAGGAGATTGCGTGTGGATGTCATGTTTGGTGCAAATGGACACCTAGAGTGGAGTGTCATGCGTTCAAAATATATTCTCTCTTGGGCACATCGCTTTTCTTGGATTTTTTTCTTGTCCATCCTATTGTTCATCAATGGTATGTTAATTTATTATGTTGTAAAAATTTTATTGTTGGTTTTTAATACCTTTGATTTCGTAATACTAACACTTTGATGGATAACTAGTGTTTTATTTTGTTAAACAAGTGTTTTCACAATTTGTATAAATTCTCTTTCTACAGAATCTATGATTATTTTAAATAAGGAGTTTTTATATGGCAATTAACTTTTCTTAATTTTTTGATAGGTGATAATTGCATGGTACCAGAAGCAAGCCAAGAAGGCTCGTTACACTCTTTTAAAAGTTATAGTGATGTAGCAACATTTCATTATACAGTACCCAAGGAAGTACTTAGAGCTACATGGCAATTTGCTGCATTTATGGATGGCAGAAATTGTTTGCCGAGAAAAGTTCACATGTGAGTTATATTGGTTGAAAGAAATAAAATAATTCATACAGAATGAAACCATATTTTATTTATCTATAGATACATACAATGGGGAAGTTATCCTATAATTTCTATAAACAATGCATCTTTTCCACCACATATGTATCCAAAAAGAAACGGTACTATTTTGGTATCCGTTATGACTACTTTTGAACCAAAAACAACTGTTACTGTACCAATTTATGGGCCAGAAGCAGGGGATTGGTTTGTTGGTGCATACATGTCTCATTGGGATGAGAGAGTTCAGCAACAAGTAAGTAATCGCTTTTTAAATTGTAAATGAATTTGCAGATTATCTGTACATAATAAAAATATTAAGTCCAATTAGACCCAATGGAAATACATGAAGTTCTCTCTTTCAGGGTTTTGGCCATAAGTGCCGTTATAGCATAGGGTCAGTAGCAATATGGATGCAAACTAACGGTATTCAAAACATACCAATTGGCTACCAGAAAACTTTACATACAACTGAACCAACTTCTTACTACAAGTAAGATTCATTATCTTTTTTAAAAATGGTAATGGTAGCTAAAGTAAATGGTATTATCAATAATATCTTTATTTTCCATTAAAAATTTAGAATATACATTCCATCGGGAACATGGCATTTTCAAGTCCATGTATGGGCTTGTAATTTTACTTTGCATATGCAACGAGATATGAATAAGCCTTGCATACAAAGCTTGGCATTGAAGGGACGAGTTTTACCAGTTTTTAATCACACTCATCCAAGTCCAATAGGAAATTTAACTACAATGGATTCATATACATTTACTGAGTTCTCACCTTATGAGGATAGTTATTATTACCTTCTAGTGATCTCGGACAGCGTAATAGATTTTAATGTTAAAGTTACGATTTCTGGTAAGCATGTGGGCTTAACAGATATACGTATGCTTTATTATCAACAGCAATTTAAAATTATTTTTTTTTAGAATGCCCAATTAAAGGCCTGGGTAAATCTTTTATGCGGCAATATCTGGATGCACCTTCATTTTCAAAAGCTCTAGCAAAACTTCATATGAGGAATGACTTTCGATTTAAGAGCTCGAAACAGCAAGAATTGGATAAACTATCAGGGAACAATGATAGTTTTCGCCGTGATACTACTCGATTATACAAGAATCCGTTTGAATTATCAAGTGAGGACGTAATCGCAGAAGATCCATGCGTTCCGCGGTTTCAACTTGCTAGAGTTAAACACTCTCAAACATTCTCCGGTGTCTATTTACTTCAGGTATTTGGAAAATATTTTTTGTTACATTTAACATTTATGAAAACATCATCGTCGTTCGTAATTACTTAAAATGTGAAATTTCATTGAATGAAACACATTATTTTTTTTACAGGGTAGAGAATGGTTAACGTCATGGGTAATGCTGACTGATTCTTATCCAATTATGACGCAGTTTAATATATTACCACTAATAGACATTGGAGGTACATTGGATATTAGTATCCATCTTGAAATGGATAAGGTACGTCCAACAATAAAACATAAGTCTTTTTCGTCTGTACAGAATTTTGAGGCATTTTTAAACTTACAGCTACTAACAAAGCAATTAGTTCTTGTCACCATGTGCATTCGAAGATCTCGTGTACCGAATCGCATAAATGGACAAATAATTTGCGACGATGAAAATATGTCCATGACTTTATCTTCCTACAATAAACTAGATGGAAATTTGTTAATACCTTATCCTCAGCCAGATACATGGCACATTGGCTTTCAAGCCAAATGTTATATGAATGGGTAAGTAGAAAATCCTTAACTTTATTATAATTCACATGTACTTTATTGCTCGAATGACATTAATTTGTTCGCTTAGAAATCCGGTAAATTGCGAGATGGAAGAAATTTTAGTTTCTTTGGACGTGAGGACAAGACAGTGTGTGTTTCCTGGTAGTCATGCGTGCGGTCGTCATGGCGTCTGTCAGGAGATTCACAAAGGTCTTCTCTATTATACGACATGTAACTGTTTTGGAGGTACGTGAATTATGATGTAAATGAAATTATTTTCTATCGGGATAAATTGTGAAATTCAGTAGGTTCATTCTTTGAAAAATGCTTTGTAATTGTGTAGGATACAAGGGCTGGGGTTGTACCGATGCAACAAGTGCAAGCCCGCAGGCTTCCGTTTTATTGACAACATTAATGTTAACGTTAAGCAATGGATTTTTTTTGCCAGCCATATGCTTGGCTGTAAAACGAGGCCTATACACTGAAGGACTAGTTTATTTGGCCACTATGTTGTTTTCATCGTTGTATCATGCTTGTGATCAGCAATTCATGACTTATTGCGTTGCTAAATATGAAGTACGTAAAGCTTTTTAATTAATTAATATTTTTTGTTATTGTCAAAGTTGTTTATATAAAAATAATTGTTAGTAATTTTGTTAAACATACGTTTTACAAACTCTCATAATCATTTTTCCTATATTCAGGTTTTACAGTATAGTGACTTTTTCTCGAGTATTCTTGCCTTTTGGGTAACACTCGTTGCTATGGCTGAGTTGCCAACACGATATATTTCGTTATGTCATATGTTTGGAGTTCTTATCATCGCATTTGGTGTTGAATCCGATAGAACTGGTCTTCCTAGTATATTGGTGCCTTTAGCCATAGGAACTATGATCCCAGTAAGTGATAGGATAATCTTACATAAAAAACAATCATCACGAATTATATTTGTATTTTTAAAGATACTGAGTTTATTAAAAATTAAACAAATTCTTATCAACAGATGGCAGCATATGTGTATCGTTGCATCAAAAACAAAAAGTGGAAGTGGCCTGATAATATTGTGAAATTATTAATCGGATTGTCTCTGGCTACTGTCGGATTACTTTTGTTTTCTCTAGTTGAGACTGAAGCCAATTATCACGTGAGTCAATCATTCACCCATTATTGTCGCCTGCACTCTCTGTTGAAAGTAATCATTCAATGATTTTAATGTCTTGCTTGCAGTATGTTCACAGTGCATGGCACACAGTAATAGCATTGTCCTTGTTATTTTTACTACCGCCGGCGCGCGTTGAGTCATTCCTACCATTGGCCAGTACTTCTCTCAGCGGTTCTGACAGTGAGTTGCTTGATTATAAGGACTTCCCAGGTAGTCCAGTATTTACTATACTTGCTGACCAGCAAAACCTGCTGATTGTGCCCAGTTGAATCTCAATATAAATGAGAAAAGTGATGATGCCCGTATGCCAAAAAATATATCATGTATAAGCTTTTATGTGCCAAAAAGATGTTCTGATCGAGGGATTGGGAGGTGAGTAACTCCTTAGAATATCATGATAAAAACCAAAGGGATGAGATTCAATATTGTGTAATCTTTAGCAATAACAGTGTAACATTGAGAAGTGCTTGCGAATATTTGATAGACGATGAAGTTTTAAAATATTATTTACAAGTCGATGATGCATTTAAAGGTTCTTACATGAGTTTCACAATTAATTTGATTACTATGATGTACTCTAAGAGATTATATGATATATTCTCCTTGAATAATTCATTAACGTGGTGGACGGTACAATGTAAGATGTTATTACATATAATACTTATTCTCTATTCCGTGGATTGTGATATCGAGGATCGTTCGTTGTTTTATTAATTGTGATGTGCACTGTTGGATTAATGACATCTTTCATGCCAGAAATTATTCCTACGCTTCTCTGTGCGTGGAATGCACAGTGTAAACAGCTCTCTGCACTCTAATACCTTTTTTTAATTGGAGTACATTTAAATTACAAGGTTAATGATTGCTTGGTGCTTCGAATTTATTTAGGGATTTATTCTGTACTTCGTGAATAATGTTAACTTGCAGATTTATCTTGAGTGAAGTATAGTTTTATTCGGAGTTTGTAATTTCCGTGCGTTCTTAATCTCAGTTACTATCAAAATACCTCATAGTTATGGTGTGCCATGAGTTATTTATATTGGACACATCTACGACCATATAACATATATTTTATTTACAATTAGATATACTTCAATGTAACGAACCAGGGTGACACGTAGGAAGACAGGTGTAAGTTATAAGAAATCATACTATACGTATTTACGAGAAAGCAAATATATTGACGCACATTTAATAATAGGATCCTGTTGCCATAAATATTGATGCACAGTGATTATCTGTACAAACTTAATTTTTCTTAACTCATGTGATAAAGCAGTTTACTTTTGCTACAGACGAGACGCATTTACGTACAAGCATAAAGTTTTATTGCAACAGATTTTAAGTATGAAAATATTTGATTTTCATGTTCCTCATGTTACGTGAGACTTTCTTAAGTGCAATTAATTACATGTTATCCCAATTTAGCAATATTTTGTAATATTCATCTGTCATGTCTCTAGGAACACTATATTGAAAGGTTAGTATCTGTTTGTAATGTCAATTGATATTTAGCTTGTTCATCATTTAGATTTTTTCAGAATAGAAACATTTTTTACTTTCTACATAGTGTTTGAAGCTGAATATACTTTCATTCCCAAGTGAGAGTTACATTTTTCAATTATTTTCAGTTAGTTAAAATGGCTTTTAATTAATACCGATAAAGCTATATACTATATAGGAATATAATAAGCACAACAATCTGCCTATTATACTTGCTCTCTATTAATATACTATGTAGTCTATATGATCATATATAATTATAAATTTACTTTTGATCAGTTGTTAGAGATAATTAATTGAAAGTATGAAGTTCGTGGAGTGAAATATCCTTTCAAATAGTATATTAGTTTATAACTTTAAACAGTAACGGTACTGAATGATACATAATGTCGCTGACTTTTAAATGCAAAGTGATTTGTATTGTGTTGCAGTACTGTTAATTAAGTGTTCAAAAGGGAAGAGAACTATTGCTTTCCCATAAAAACTGATTTATAGTTCTGAATAATAATAGACTTAGCACTATAACGGAAACAATTAGAAGCCTTCCAAATTCTCACTTAAGTATAATACTTATATATTTATGTAGTTTAATATTGAAATATATATATATTTATAAGATTATTATCATTTTTTTTTATTTTTGCCATCTTATATTAGTCGGATGATGCATTTCTATCTGCTTTCTACTGATGTGCTGTATACTCATAATTCCTCAGTAGGAGTCAGTGTTATAGTTTCTGATATTTGATCAGTAGCAATGATTTTACTCAATTCTACACACAATGATTCTTTCCAATTATCACAAATTTCTATCATTGTTGACTTCAATCCTCTTAAATCTATAGAGATAAAATGAGCTTGAACTTCATCTTCAATTGCATGAATTTTGATTATCAAATTTGTACATCTGCAAGGAGAAAAATTCATAAGATGTGATAATATAATCATTTGTTTTTAAATATATCAGATATAAGTATTCAAATGCTGTTTTACGATCACATACTGTATAATATGAGCTTCAATGGTATTTCGATCTAGCGTAGCATCAATAATCCTTTGTGAAGATATTTGATCAGAAATCATTGATACTTCTTCAATAACATCAATAGATGTCAAATATTCATCAATCCATCCTTGTGCGAGCTCCATTTCTACAAATTTATGAATACAGGTAGTACACCCAGTCAATATTGATGTTTGTACAGATAATTTTTGATTGAATTACATTAATTACCTGTGTTAATTTCCTTTATTAGATTACGATACCTTTCGTCGTCGTCAATAAATTGTCTGATTTCTTTTGATTTGAGGTTTAATTGCATTATTTTGGAAAACTGTGATATCGAACAAACAACAGATACGATCGAGTTATATATTTGTATTATCGTCTCGTTTATCAATTGCACTTCAGGTTGGAGTATTATCTAAAATAAATATGTTTGATAACGACCACCTTATATATTCTGGTATAGAATATAAGTTCACTAGCATAAATCAAGTATTACTATAATAAGCAATGTTAATCACTACTACCATAAATAAAATTGACCTTATTTTTTAAGTAGTTCGCTTGTATCCTTAACAATGGTATTGGTGTGGCAATACTGTCTCTGTCAAAAAATTGTATCAACGATAATAATGAGCGTTGAATACAAACAACGAGTGAACCACATAAATTTCGGTCCATCTCCTCAATATAGTTCGTCCAGTACTCCGTTACCTAAATTAATCAATAGTAACAACATATCTGTATTCATATATTTCAAGTATATTCAATGATATCTACATATTTTTAACATGTAGTCTCCCTGTACTTTGTAAAATTTTATACATGTATTAATGCGACTGCAAGACCATAGTGATTCATGTATCATTGATATATCAAATAATGAAGGTATACAACATTAAAATTAGTATTTTCAACTATTACAAACCCCCTCTGCATTGGCATTAAACATTTTGTCCAATTCTTGTATCATTTGTAATATACTACTATGATACTCCTGTATTTCTCTCATTCCACGGTTCCTGAAATAACGTTTATTTGTAATAAGTGCTTCGTTGATTTTTTTACAAAAGCAAAGTTAGAAGTATCACTTTTGGAGTTACCTTTCTTTATTTAAATAATTTATAAGATTATCCAATGTATAAGTTTCTATTGTAGTAGCATTAATCAGATTCACCATAGATATGTCATCGAATAATTGATTGATTTTTAAATTTATTTCTTTATAAGTTTGTATAACTTCCTTTAACTGTACAAAAATATAGATGGAGTATAATTCAAATTTGTATTCAATGAGCTGTTATTAGTGTATTACCTGTAATATTTGGATAGTGCATTCATTATAGAATTTTTCCAGAGAATCGGAATCCCATGTGATTTTCTCAAATCCTGGTGAAATCGAGTTCCTAAGATTTTTCAGTAATTCATTGAACAGAAGTTGTTCTTTATTTGATAAGGTTTTTAGAATTCCATTATATTGAATGCATAGTGATACTGCCCCTTGATATCTGTTCCTTAATGAATCCCATTTGGGTGGAAGTGCTTTTATGTACTGTTTCACATCATATTTCATTTTATTCCATCTGAAATCTCATTAGATTATAATTATACTTTCAACAGTAACTAGAATAACAATCCTGTATAATTCCTTGCCCTTTAATTTCCTCGATTATCATTAGAAAGTTTTGATCCATGTTAACTTCGACTAATTCTGCTTTATCCTTTTGCTGCTGTAAAACCGGTTCTTTGAGTTTGATTTTAAAATTTGTAATTTCGTCAACTTTATCATTCCATGATTGGAACAGTGCTTTTTCTTTATTGATAATAGCGATTATTAAATTCTTGTACTTCTGTAAAATATCACTGAAACATATTTTAGTATGCTCGTGCAAGAGGCATGATTTAGATAAAGAAATTACTCTTACGATTGGGCATCGCAATCTCCAAACCAGTCGGATGAATTAATCATAATTGCATGTTGCCTAGATAAATAATTTTGTTTTGTTCGTAGTGCAGTTGCGTATCCTGAATAATATGGAACCGACGGATGATGCATATCTGATTCATCAATCATTGTAATTGCACAGTTCTCCAATTCTTTATTAAAAATTTGCCAAACCTTGCGAATGTGGTTAAAAGGCCATTAATATTATACTTCCGTATATTATCATCGTTTGAATATGAACAATCAGAATACTAGAAAAAAGTATAATAACATTTAACATCTTTTATGTTTACCTCAACCCATTTGTTGTGTAAAGTCTCCCGTAAGTATTGTCGTTCTTCAAATATTCGAAGTGCATACAAAGCTTCAATTCCTTCCTCTACATTTTGAACATCACCAAAAATATCATCAATTAAGTTTCTCGCCATATTTTCTAATTCCATCATGTGGTGCCTGAATTCGCTTATATGATCAAGCCAAACGGGTTTCGTAACGTCCAAAATATCATCATACACGTTTTTAATCATATCAAGATTTTTATAGAATAAACTTTCGATCTTTGCATAATGCTCTTTGTGTTCTAGTCCCTTGCAGCCTCCAAATTTATTCTCTCTGTAACTTCTGGAAATCAAATTGCAGTGATAAACGGTGTACACGCTTTATCAACAATTCATAGAAAATTACCTGCCAAAAACAGTAACTGCATCGCAAATTTCAATAACATCATGGCAGCGTTGCATAAATGTATCTACGTGATTAAACACCTTTTCTTTATTCACGTTCCACTTCTTATTCGATTCGATCTCCGAAGTGATATTAGTCAACTGAAAAGAATTTAAGTATTGGAAAAGATTGTTTGTAAATGCACTAATATAAGTTTTCAGTGTCACCTACTCTGTCATAAATTTCTTTGTAATCTTGACAACAGGAAATGCATTTTTTTAACATCGTTTTTCCTGTTTCTGTATCTCCTTCAAATATAGTATCCAGTTCAATATAATCCTGACATTGTTTTATTATTTGTGTGCTCAAAGCCCGGCAAAGAGTTTCCATATTATTCCTTAAGACATAAGAAAATAAACTACATTAATTAAAAGTTTGTCCTGTACATTAATTGTTTAAGAGAAAAGTAAGTCGTTTTTACGAAGTATTATAAAATGGTGAATCTGTCCAAATGAATTGTATCAGAAACAATATTTTCGTTACAAAGGGCTCAACTAATTCAGGAGCCTTTAGGTTCTCACAAACTTCAGTTAAGGTATTTAAATAAATAATATTTGAAGCAGCTTCGTTTATTCCCATTTGCACTTTTTCAGTTAGCGAAGCAAATTGTTTTACACTAGCCGACCGAACATTCTCCAGGTTTTTCACAATGGAAAGAACATTCTCGTTTATCAGTTGACTGTGCAAGCAGGACAAATTATCATCTGTAAAATTAATCCTACATTATTTTTCTACATTCAATTAATATTTATGATATTAATTGATGCGTATACTAACGTCTGTAATTCCAAAATGCAAACTCATCTAGTATGCTATTGATATTATAAGGGGCTGTATTGTTTGCCAAAGCCTCACGTATCTGCCCGATCCAGTAACGTGCTACCTTTTCTAATCTACCAATTAATTCACTCTCCTCAGTTTCACTTTTTTCAGGCTCGCCTTCGTCATTCTCCTCCAACAGGATAAACTGTTCGTATGCCGGTGATTTTGATTTTTCAAATTTTAAACCTTCTCTGGGTACGTAAAGAATCGTAAGGCCCATTGCCTTGTACGTAGCATCGTTCAAACTTATCAGAAACGTATGTAAGTTCGTACAGATTTCATTTCTCATCGCTGTTTCAAAAATGAAGAACAATATCAGCTAATACAACTTGGAATAAATCTAACAGAAGAAATAAAGTAGAAAGTAAATACTTTGCGGCCATTCTCTGCAATTAAACACCATAGGTGCATACATATTCTCCATGAACTTCAGTACAGAGTTTTCCACATTGTGATTAATGCTCCCAAATATAATGGTAGATAGAAAATTTTCAGCATTATAAATTTGCCAGGGTGATCTTAAGAAGTACGTGATACCGTCCACAGGATAATTTGGAAACTCGAGCATCGATTTTAGTGAATTATCATCATAAAATACGGTGAGAATTAGTTTGGTGGGGTCGCGAAAATATTCTCTTATAATTTCGCAACATTCTTCATTCCAGTCTAAATTATCTAATGCATAAAGAACAGTAAAATCCTTCACGTGCTGCACCTAAAAATATGGAAAATAAGTTTCATATGTTTATTCATTGTTACCGCCATTCACGGTTTACTGACTAGTGTATTCAGTTCCTCTAGGGTAAATATAGGCTTTTCCGGTTCAGCAGGTAACTCTTCCTCAGGTTCTGGGGTTTCTGTAACATTATTCATTTTATTTTCGTAGAATGTCATATACTCAATAATGCGACATATGTGACGCGATTGTTTCTTTTTCCTTGACTGTTAACCCGGGAATGCTCGCGTGATTTTATTCCCCATTTAAAAAGCATTGAGTTGGAGTGACGTTATCATCTCGCGCGAGTGATACCGATTAAACACATTGGTTTATTCAGTTGCTTATTTACTAGAATTTACCTTGGTGACCAAATTCTTCCTCGTCCGTGTCCATGTCCAAATATTCTCTATGAAGATCTGGCAGCGGTTTTTCAATCTTTCTTGGTTTTCTCGTCTCTGATTCATCATTCTGATTATCTTTTTTATCTGCCATCTTGTCACAATTCCACTGTTTTAATTATACAATTATTTATTTATCTATGAACCTAACAGAATTTTTTTCCGTGTAATTTTACTCTGCTGCTGAACTTTGTATTAGATTCTGGTTACTAAGCGCGCGCGGTATGTTATATCGATATTATAATATAGTAGTTCAGTCGTAGGAATTTCTACTTTAGACTAAAAATTTGAATTAATAGAAATTTGATCAATACGTAGATTTTTAAGTATCGTTCAGCCTTACTGAAAAATACTCAGTTTTTACGACGTTAATGGAAAATACCTTCTATGAATCAAAATTTAGATTAAAAACGGCGTGGTGCATTGTCTATCAAAGAAACATACGTAAGAGACATTGACAGTCATTTCAAAACGAAATCCACCCTCTTCTTGGAGGGGGGACATTAAAATCGTGTTTTAACACTTAAAAACCTACGTTTTGATTACATTTATGTTGATTCAACTTTTTTTTCCAGCTAAAGCTCTATTCCGGTCTCCGCCAAGACTGTAGGGATATAATAGGAATCCACATAATTATAGTATAATTGAAATAGTGGGTTATATAAATCTGCATTTTTATTACTAAAGAATAGGTATAATGACTCGTAGAAAGGAATATTGTGTTATACTATAAATATACTATATCAAATATTGCAGTCGTGATGATGGAGTCATATAGAAATTACATATTATATAATAAGATAATAATTTCCAGTGGCAGCGCCGGCCCATATCTCTGCCTCACAAGTAGTAACATTCCGAACGCGTTACTGCACGTACGTGCTTATCACGGAGCTTGTCAATTCCACTGCAGCGAATAGAAGGTTAATGCAACTTCATTTTTGATTAGTATGATTATTTATTACACGGTTCTTGAGATGAGTAGACAAAATATTTGTTTCAATATTAATTAAAATAGAATCAGAGTGCCTATGTTAAACATTATGCAAATTTGTTTGTGTTTATAAAGTGTTTTGTGTTGTAAGCACATTTTGTTTAATGTGGCGAGTAAGGCATTCATAATTATCAAGTTTTTGGTATAAACTGTTGACTAAATAATATATTTATGTTGAGCGTGTTAATTGATTACTAATCGTTTAATGTAAATGACTTAATGAGATGCATCGAATAATGTTACTGCATTATGTAAATTCTATGACTCAGGTTGATTATGCTTGCGTTAATAATTTTTTTTAATATGTCATTAGTAGAATGATTCACTCTTTTGAATCTAGAAAAATACTATGATTAATAAATAATTGAAACGCATTTGCACGCTCCTAAAGTAACATCCCTTATAAAATTCGATTGAAACGAATAGAAACGGATCGATTGTCGATTCAATTACAATCGGATTTAATGAGACATTTGGTTTCTGATTGAAAATGAATCGGAATGAATAGTCCAATAGGACTTTACTGGTGATTACCCTATAAAAGAATTAATTTTTAATTGCAATTAATGGGAGTCCCATTCATTCCCCTTAGTACATATCTGTAGGATTTGATAAGAAATTTTTTATTAGTTTTTTTCAATCGAGTTTAATCGGTTTTTTAAAGCAGGAGTGTCTCTGATATCATTATGTTGCTAATTAAGAATGGATAATAACATTGTTATCTTATTTTTTTTGTTACAGAAAGTCTTATCTACAGATGCAAGACTAATTTACAATTATAGTTTGACCACATTTTACAAATCTGTCACGATTCCTAAAGAAATTTTCGAAAATGACACGACAGTTATTTGTCGGTCCACTGATCCATACAAACGAGAATGGAAAATTAATTGTTACTCAGCGGGTAGCGATTTTAGTCGAAGATGGAAAGGTGATTAATCTCCCACACTTTTTGCATGATACAATTAATATTCGATACGACTTTGTACGTGAATAAAATTATTTCAAGCGTATCTTATCAAAATTATGTACGGTGGCAGACGATAACGCAGATGAAGGACAATCTCTATAACCAATTGTACTATTCTGACTATTGATGAGTTTAAATATTCAAGCTTCATCCTACAATAATCTTTGTTTCAGATAAAAAATGTTATGGAAAATCCAAAGCCTGGTGATATGACGGCCGATTACGTCACGCTGCTGAGCGCCGGACAATTTTTGATTCCAGGTTTTGTTGATTGTCACATACACGCGGCTCAATTTCCAAATCTAGGCGTTGGATATGACAGAGGACTTTTGGACTGGCTAGAAACGTATACGTTTCCATTAGAGAAGAACTATTCCGATCAGAATTTTTCAGAGAAAGTTTATGATGCCGTTGTGGTAAGATTTCAATGATTTTTATAAAATGGAACTTCTATTAGCTCATATACCATACTATTGTCTGTTGGGTACAGAAACGAACACTAACAATGGGAACAACAACTGCTTGTTATTTTGCATCACTTTATGGCGAATCATCAGTGATCCTTGGACAAAAGGCAGCACAGTTTGGACAGCGTGCACTAATTGGTAAAGTTAATATGAATGTAAAACGGAATGATGGATATTGTGAAACTACTGAAGAATCTATATGTAGTACGAAAAAGTTTATCACGGATATAAATAAGATTGAGGTAAAATTTCAACATTTTCTTTGAGGAAATATTGCAATAGATGCTTTTAAAAAGGTAAAAATAATTAAATTTTTTTATTATAGAGCCCTCTAGTAAGACCTGTCATAACGCCTCGGTTTGCACTAAGTTGCGATATGGAATTAATGAAAGAATTAGGAAAACTCGCTAAACAGTTTGATGTCCATATACAGGTACAAGAATTGTATAAATATGCTGAGTAAATGAATTGTACGTAATATTTACAACGATGTTAATTAAATAGACGCATATTTCTGAAAATCTTGATGAAATTGAAGCAGTCAGACATTCATACAGGGAATATTCGTCGTACAGTGCTGTTTATGATGCTGCTGGACTTCTTACTAATAAGGTACATTGGAATCAGTCATACATTATCTATGAGAATATTATATGTTATATGATATTTTATATGTTTAGACTGTACTGGCTCATGGCATACATCTTACCGATATTGAACTTGACCTTTTAAAGAAAAGGGGCACCTCTGTGAGTCACTGTCCATCATCTAACACTTGCTTACGAAGTGGCCTTTGTGATGTAAAAAGACTGAAGTCTCATGGGGTGAAAGTTGGTCTTGGTACAGGTAGGTATTTTGTAAACTATATTAGAAATTGATGAATAATAAGATAACAAATTTGGCATTGTTTTCAAAGATGTTTCAGGTGGCCAAAACTCATGTATCGTAGATGCAATGAGATCGGCTTTGCAGGTCTCTAACCATCTTGCCATTATAACACCTGGATATGAACCACTAGACTATAAAGATGTATTTCATTTAGCTACTCTCGGTGGAGCTACTGGTAGGTTGTGATGACTACTTTATATGATTAAATTATTTGTTTTGCAAGGTGTTTCGATGAGTGTTTTTTTAGCATTGGCACTGGATGAGCATATTGGTAATCTAATACCAGGAAAACAATTCGATGCTCTTGTGATAGACTTGAATGTCCCAACTGGCCCATTGGATAATTTGATTGAGTACACTCTCGAACAAAAATTACAGAGACTTATTTATTCTGGGGATGATCGTAACATTGTTGAAGTATATGTTGCTGGTCAACGAGTTAAATGAAGATAGCAGATCTTTTATCATTTAAAGAAATCTAAAAACGTGTTAAAATTAATGATTACAAATGAATGAAAGATTATGACTAATATAATTATTTATTTCAAACCTGTGACTAATACGATCGACAATACAATTTGTAACATGTTTATCTTCTTTAGTTGATTCTCTCTTTTTGATCCCTTCCAATTTAAATATTCTTATATATAATATATAAAGTATACATACTTACATACATACTTCCTCGGCCACGGGATATGATGCTTTGTTTTAGGAATTTAATCTTATCAGTAATCTGTAATGCAGATTCCTATACTCCTATTACAACAGTACCTACAGTCGAGAAGATAGAAACGGGAAACCGCAAATAATTCGTTATAAGAATTTTCTATCCTCATTGGAGGAAGTGAATGTTGTATTATTTGGGCTTTCTATCTGTAGATTTATACGATTAAAATTAGATCTGGAGAGCTGTACAATACATAACTTGTGCTAATCAAATAATAAATGACGTTATTCAATTACGAGATATTTAAATAAGTTTACTTGCATTGTACTATCAGTTTGTTAATGTAATGACAGCTGACAGCTAACCTGCGCGACGTTTGAAGCTTATTCATTTTGTGATGAGAAAGAAACTTAATGTTTCTTTAATGACTTTTCGTATTTCCTACGTTTCATTCTGGTATAATATCAATCATGAGCTTGTAATAAGAGTCCTCAAATGAATACTTGCCTGATAAATTAGTGTAAATAAGCTATTGTCACTGTTAAGTGTTTTCATCTATGGACAGTAATTAATAATAAAAGCAAAATGCTCAATCGATTTAAGACGGTTTTGATGAATGCTGTTGGTGCAAGTGAGCTTGGAAGTAGCGAACTTGGCATAGAATATCCTGTTGCTGATGGCGATGCGGATATCGACTATGCAAATGCCACTGCAGCACTGGAGGTAGAAACTATGCCTTATAGTAGACCAAGTTTCCTAGGATTAACTAGTGAAGAAACACAGGTATATACTGAAAGATACAACAAGGTGTATAGTTATTTCTGTTGTATGTTTCATTCAAAAATAATCTTTTGATACTAGGTAAGCGCTGACCATAGAGTAAGACCAATTATAGTACCCAGAGACTTGAGCAGATTACCATGGTGTGCTGGCTACGCAGAATGCATAAATGCAGGCAAAAGCAAGTTGAATGAAGATCAAGCTGCAGCCACACGGGGTGATTTAAAGTTACATGATTCTAATATTACAATACCATATGTAATGTTTTCTATGTTTGATGGTCATGCAGGCTATCAAGTAGCTCTCAGTGCAAGATTACATCTCCATAGAATCATTCTTGTAAGTATAAACATTTTCTTCATAATGTTTAAACTGAAACGTATGAACTACGTTGATGTCAGTCAGAGTTTCCTTACAGACCTCTTTTCTATAGGAAAGATTAATGACAATACCCAGTGCTGATCTATTTGATGAAAGTGATACAGCTGTAGTAAAAGGTAGTGATCTTGTTACGGGTGCTATAGAAAAGGCATACAGATTGATGGACCAATCTGTTGAAATGCAAGCTCAACGTGGTGGTGGTGGTTGTACAGCTATTACAATTTTATTCTTGAATGGCAGGTTATATGCAGCTGGTGCCGGAGATTCCAGGTATTACAATATCATCTTATTTTCCAATAATGATTATAAATATACCTTATTTGTTAATTATTAATTTAGGACTGTCCTTGTTGTTGGTGAGGGACAAAAATCTCTCACAAGAGATCACACTCCTGATTCGGAGTCGAACCGTGTAAGGGCTTTAGGGTCCCTTAGAGATGGAGAATTATTAAAGGGTCACTTTACACCATTAGAATTCATGCGCCGTCCAATTCAACAAGAACTAGGTCTAATGATTTTGTACAGAGATCCTCACATGACTGGCTGGGCATACAAACCCTTAGCCCGACCAGATTTAAGATTGCCACTTATTTCTGGACGCGGTAAAAGGGTAATTACACGTTCAATATCATTCTAACTCGCAACAATAACATGACTTCAGAAATGACAATATGATATTTACAGAGCAGAGTAATGGGAACCATTGGTGTTACAAGAGGATTCGGTGATCACGGTCTAAAGGCAGCTAACACCGGTGTCAGCATTAAACCATTTTTGTCTTCACAACCTGAAGTGACATCATTAAATTTGGATGATTATGATCTCACTGAGAGGGACTGCGTTATCATGGCAACTGATGGATTGTGGGACGTCATTACAGAAAAAGAAGCTGCTGATATATTAAGAAAAACTCTAGCCCCTGATACGCCTTCCTTGGAATACAGGTAATACCTTTATTCGAATGTTCATCTTGGCGATTCTACAGATTTATCTTTTTTTTCCCTCCATTGTTAGACTCACAATGGGAGCTCAGGAATTGGTACAGGCTGCGAGAGGTCAATTGGTGGGACGAGCTTGGCGAACAAAAAGTGAAAATTCTGAGGGTGTTGTAAAAAGTACTAGACCTTCGGTACCATCGGTTGATGACATAAGTGTACTGGCAGTACCAATTTATCCTTATTTATGTGAACATAAACAATGGATAAAAACTACACAACAATATACTCCAAGTTAAAAAATGTTTACATATCTAGTGATGCGATATTTAATACATATATCTAGTATATTTCTGATGCCAGAGACACGCGGTTTTGCCAGATACTTTCAATTTCTAGTTTGAAAATTTACAGAGCTATGCAATTACTACTAGGAACAAGTCTTTTTTACAGTGAATTTACTGAACTTTTTTGTTTCAATATTTAAAAACGAATCTTTTCAAATCTCTGCTACATTAGCAATTTTACGCCCTGATATATTACTCAAAATAAAGATGCACGTAACGCGAATATGCATTCCTTTGAACTTGCGGCACGTTTATTCTATAACTTATTCCTGTGCTGAATTATTTATTTGAATTAATTTAGCCTGTGAGACTTTGTATAAGATACTATTTATGAAATTTAACTCGAATGCATCGCGTATAACTTTTATAGATGCACGTGATTTCAAATAAATGTAGGTATGTAAAAGTGACTGTAAATAAGTCATTTATATATATTACATTTGCATTTGTAAATAGATAACAATTGCATTAATATATTTTTGGTGGCGAAGTAATGTACAATTTTTCGCTAGCAAATCATGTATCATATATTGTACGATCTAGTAGCTGATTGTAATTGATGTAATGAATAAATAAGAAACAATATTTAGAAAATATTTTTAATAATTCTACTAACACTCATTTCCAAAATATTTCAAATTTCCAGTAGGCGGCATCCGTTATTTTTACTGCAACGAAATTTATTGAACTACATTTTTAAACTACTCACTGAGTTCAAAGAAGAGTCTGAAGAGCGTGTTCGTGATTCTCTCTGTTAGGAACACGAATAATCATTAAGTAATTAATAAAGGAATAAAAATTATCTAGAAATAATAATTCTTTAAAAATTATATAAGATTCATACTGTACAAGATCGTCGTGGAATTTGCGTCACTTCCGATTCCCCATAACGTACGGCCATTAGATTTTGTAACTGTCGGCTGCAGGAGGTCTTTCCAAGCTTTCTTTCACAAGTCACAATTTGTCTCGGATTCTGGTTACATTGCATGAATATATAGGAAAGGTAAAAATTGAACAATATCAAAAGTTACAAAAGGATACCTGCGCGCTGTAGCATTGTTGCGGAGCTTCGCTTTCATTTCTCAACGGTATCTCATCTTTTTTATCCTTTCTTCCGTCTTGCAATCTCGCGACATTGTAACGTCGCGAAATACAACTTTCGATAAGCGAAAGATTCTCCTTTTTCGATTGAGTATAAGGTTTCTCAATCGCTACGACAGGACTACTTTCTATCATAGAATTGTCTGTGATATTTGTCGAGTCTTCGTAGGTACGTATAGGGCTTGACAAATCAGAAGGAATATTGGAATTGTTCCATCTGAACGATCTCATGGGTATCGGTATTTTCGATCCTAACCATAAAACACAAAGTTGCCATAAGAAGAAATAAAAATTTAATTTTTACATTAAAAATTATTATTAATCTACCACTTTCTGGTGTGAAGGTAACATTCGCCACAGAGGTGCAGCATAGTTTTCTTATTAATTTTCGCGAGGTGAACAACTGGTTCGGCCATTTTTTAAATTGATTCGTTGTAGTACGTATGGCTATAATGAGATTCCGATGTTAACCGTTGTCAGATAAGTAATGATTCTTTTTTTGTTATGAATTCTACTCAGTTTATTACGTGTCTACCTGGTTCTACGCTTGGACTACGTCTTGGAATTCTACTCTGCAGTTGTGATACATCGCAAGAGTGTCTGTGCTCTTCTGTAAAAATTTGTGATGCGCTTTCTGTACGTCGAGATATGCTGGATGGCGTCTTCTTGGACCTGTGGGAGTCGGATATACATATGGTGAGTCGAAATATTTATTTCTCTCTACGACGCGCTACATATGACGTATATCAAGATATATATGTTATATACAAGGAACGGCTGCGATGACTTGATCTTCTGGACGGGGTGCTTGAGTCGCTTTGATCTTTCCTGTATTCTTCTCTAGGTTCGTTTAATATTTTCAGTTCATCCAGCCGAACGGATGAATTTTCCTTCATGTTGTGCGCGCATTTTACTATACGCTTTTCGTGAGATTCGCATTCGCCATATGATTCTTGATATCTTGACTGAAACGTAACTAGTAAAATTATTTACAATTTTTTTTAAACTATTCTATGTCAATTACTGGATTTATAGAATTCGGGTTTTGTATATCCGTTATTGGAGAAAAGTCAAGTTCTGGTAACTTCCGTTCAAAATGTCCAAGAACATATGACGAGTTTTGGTTTTCGCATTTCTAACAGCAGAACAAAATTAATTGAGATATTAAAATCTAATTTGGAAATGTCCGTTTAATTAATCTTACTGCTTGTGGAATAAATGGCGATAGTAACACTTCGCAAACGGATATTTCTTCGTATTGGGACGTTCTATTTTTTGTTTCGTCCTGAATAATCGACATGACGTCTTCTGCGTCGCAAACGGATATAGAATCATCAAGAGAATTTGCTTCACTTTTATTGGCATTTTCAAAAAAATTTGTCGTTCGTGTTAAGTCGAGGTCATAATTGATGGAATCTCGACTAGTTAAAACGTTAAGAGATGATGAGCATTTGGGTGTTGCAATTGACGATGTCAAGTCAATTTCACTAATTTCCTCCTCTAATCTATTGAAATTCATTTTGGGATTGAGCATGTCAAATGTATTTTTATCACAAATGGATAACTTCATTGCATCCTTTAAAATAGTTAAAACTGACATTTTCCCAGTGGAAGTACCAATTCCAGCGTCTTGACCTGTCGCATCGTTTCTCGAATCTTGTTGAATTTCGACTATACAAATTGGCGTACAATAATAGCTGTCCAACCTGTGATAAAATTTCAACTCACGGTTTGGCTCCTGTGCTATTTTCAACATTTCTGTAACCGTGCGAACAGTCGGTTTTACAATAGCTGTGAGAGTACAGAAAGTTATGCCAGTTTCAGAGACAGTTTCCACCAGTTGACTTTCCTGTCTTGACCTGGTTTCGTGCTTGTCTTCCGATATTAAGGCTGCCTCCCTGTCGGTGTCCATCTGTTTCTCGTAAAGTCGTTTCAGGAAGTCCAGTCGAAGGAATCGTCCCATAATTTCATAAATCGCGAAGCTAGGGTATTAACGTTAATTGCAAAATCTTTAAATGAAATGTTTAAATAGAATGAGTATAAGGCAAATGAGTACCTAAAAGTAATACTAACATTATACCAAGCCCCATAATGACTATAAGAGCAAGCACGTAATATCCACGAGTATAGGGTATCACATAACCCATTAACTCCCACATGTACAGTTTAAAGTGATGTAACCAGGACAAAAAGCGTTCTGGCCAGGTTTCATTTTTTTCCCCATGTATTAATAAGTTCCATTCGTGATTTAGTAAAGTATAAATCAGACGAAGATCAGAGATAGAGTACATGATTTGATTGCGTCCTATAAAAATAAATAATTGTATAACTTTCTTTCCATAATTTCCAATTGCTAAAGATTGAGAAGGGTTGCAGACAGTGGAAAATTTCTTTTTTTCAGCGGATAACCTACCCAATGTATATATTCTCTCCCTCAATCTCTCATGACATGTACAAGTTCCAGACTTACTAGACTTGGGGGATGTGCTAAAAATGCATTAGAATGAGTGAATTACGGATATCTAGTGTCCCTTTGACACCACTTCGCTAACACTACCAACACTTTGGTAGCGCTCGGATCTGCGCCATATTGTATGGCGAATACTTGGAAACCCGTAGCAAATGCTGCCTAAAAGCGAAAGCTCATTCGTACAAAGCTCGGTGGACGCTTTTACTTCAGTCTTTTGTTCCATCAGAAAATGTTTTTTGCATCGGTCTGGCAAAACTATTTGATTCGTTTTTATTTCACAAAATTCGCATACGAGGCAACGCATTATAAATACATGTAACATTGACGAATAATATTTTAGGTTAACCAACTCAGTCTGAAAGAAACTTTTGTATTTAATCTGTTTTAAAATATTATATTACTGAAATATTTTTAGCAGCTATTATATTAGTGTTTATAATATTAGTGAAGTATAGTCGGTGCTCTAGGAGTATTATTTTTATTAAAGATTTACAACTGACGCCCATATCCAGCAATACGGATTCACGTAAGTGTCGAAAAATGAAAAACAGCCCTAAGCTCACCTCGTTCCTTGTGCTGCTATTCGGTTGCAGACTAACAATGCGGCGATGCCCAACCCAGGAACTTTATCGTGAACTTTCGCAAAGCGGCAGAAATCACTGCGGGACTCGACCGCAACGACGTATTTTCATTTGCGAAAGAAGTAGAAGAACGTGAAAACGGTTGAACCACGTAGAAAACAAGAGCGCAAGCTACTCAGGCTCTGGTCAGTTACCAAACAAGAGTACATCGTACGATGCGCTTACATAATCTTATAGACAGAATGAGAATCTATTATACTATAATAAGGCTTATTGATGATTTCGCAAAAATTTGATTAATTAATAGCACTGCGAGTGTAGGAATATTTTAAGATATAATTCATCCTTCCCTCCAGGCAACAAGGATAATTCTGTGAAGACGTCTAGCCGCAGCTCAGACTAGCTGACTATACAGATTCACTTAACGTATTTAGGGATTGAAATATAAAACGGCTCTGAGCCGTGTTGCGGCAGGCTGCTAGGGGCGGTGGCTATTAAAATGAGCCGTGGATGCATTAGTGGAAGGCTAATGAGAATCCTCTTACGGCTGAAAGTGAAAACGAACAGAGAGCATAATCGAGAGAGCTCGAGGGATGAACGATGGTTAGAAGGGAAATAAAGCGGGAGATAGAAGCCGAGTGTAGAGAGAGAAGTGTGCTGGATGGAGAGAGAATCTACGGAGCAGAAACGTTCAGGAGGAACCAGAAGGGGCTTCAAGAGTCTTGAGCTTTTGAAAAGGAGAGGCCATCTCGACGTTTATTAGGCGGTATGGCGTTCTGAAAAACAGTATCGTGATAGCCAAGAAAAATAATACGTACCCTTGAAAGAAAAAGCGAAAATATAAGGTCAAAAAGAATAAAGTAAAAGAAAATACTCGAACGATAGCGTCAATTCAATGACATCGCTATTTTCTTTCTTGGCGTTACATATATACCATTCAATCTTTAAAATCGCCAATATGACCCACCCACACGTGGCGCACTCCAATATCATTGAGTCAGAAATTTTTCAGGGTACAAAGGTTCTTTCCTGAATTATTCGTTTGTCCATTCCTACAACGATCGACCGTCGTTAAAAGCCATGTCAGCCACAGAAAGCCATCGCCCATTACCGAGATGCCACTTGTAAGAAGTGGAAATATTAATTTTCTCGTATCGGAAAAGCTCCCGGGTCCGTTTTCCCAGAGGATGATTGTTGACCGTAGCGGGTCCTCTCCTCCGGGCTTCTCTTGCGAAAAAACCCTAAGTATACCAGCGAAATAATGTTTTTCACGATGCCGAGTTATGACGGGCGATCAGTCACCTTCTGTCGTAGGAGTCCAACGTCTTGCAAGGGTGGGTCGTTGTCATGGCGAGGATGGTGTGGGCAGTAGGTATGGCTATGGGGATGCTGTGGTCCAGAGTGCCGAGAGAAAGGAAGGAAGAGAGTTTGGCCGCATCAGAATGGCCAGAATTTGGAGGTCCTGTGGCCCTGCGATACATCATCGTTAGTGAACTCGAGACGGTTACCTTGCTTAGGCATCGACGTCTTATCGGACAGCCCCTCGATATGGGCGTCGCGATGCTTTTATCAACTGGCGAGATTTGCCGCGGGAACGAGAGGAGATACAGGATGAGAGAGAGGGAGAGAGAGAGGGAGAGGGAGATGCGAGAAAATCCTTCACTTCCGTGCCGTGGATCGAGACCGAAAGTCACCCTGAATTTCCGGGAAAAGCTTAATGAAGATCCGTCCTCTCCGCACCCTCTGGACCATGGAATCACCCTCGCCAGAGACTTGTCTCCGTCATCAACCGTTCTTCGTTAACTCGTGGCCCTGACTCGTGCCTATTTTCAACCCTCTTAGCAAGATCCAAGGACTTCACCCTGTTTGCTACTAGCTACTAGCATGACTCGCTAGTATGTGTAGTAGTAGCGAGCATCCCGTGTAGCCACGACGTTGCGTCTAGTTGCCGAACGTGATCCAACGTATAATGCGGTAAGTTTGTTCCCGTGGGATAACCTTACCGCTCCCGTAACCGCTGTTTCTTCTTCACCCTTTCCATCGTTCTGTATTTTCAGAAGACACCTGCGCACCATGCCAATCCCTTGCGCTCCTTCTCATCGCGTTTCCTACGCCTGATAACTCTAAGACCTGCAAGGTTAGAACGACCTCGGTAACAACGCTCGGTATAGGATGCAAATGGGGAAGAACGGAAGTTAGTATCTTTGAGAGGGAAAGTTATTGAATTTCCAGGCGGAATTTCATTTTTAACGCGCTAAAAATATATAGGGGGATTAGCGAGGATTAACGTAGAGTAAGTTGTTAACCGTGGATGCCTCACAAATACAATTTCGAATAATTGTTCTGTCACTTTGCTACGGAATTCTTAGGATGAGTATTTATGTCCAGTGCATGGTTCTTTTCATTTAAAATGTCTCCTCAGTAATGGCGAAATGCTGTAGCTACGCTTGTAGCGACACGAAGCAACGTAGAGGGGTCTAATTCTAAAATCCAAAATCGCTTTTATCCCGCCTATTTTAACAACGTCAACTCCGACTTCATTTTCCGTCGTAACTCGTTCGTTTCCTTGACACTTCCGGATGCCATGAAATTTCAAAGAGAGTCGAGAAAAGCGGGAGAGAGTGAAAGTGGGAAGGACTTGGGCGGGACAAGCGCAGGAAAGTGAGATGATTTATAAACGTCGCTAATGGAGTTTCCGTGAGCTTATTGTCTTAAGGGCTTCCGGCGAAATCAAAGGGAAGCTTTAATGTAACTCGCGGTCTGTTGTGATCGAATGACAAGGAGTTGCAAAAACCTAGGTGGTTCGATCGATCAGGGTGAGTGAGCCGAAGGGTCAAAGGGAATGGGAAAAATAGAGAGGGTGAAAAGAATGGGACGGGGAGAAAATTTCCTTCCTTCCTTCCTTCCTCTCTTGTCTCTTGCCGGGTTCGCGAACGCTTTTTGCCGTCATTAACTATTTTTTTAGATAATGGCGGGCCCGCCTCGCTACGCCGTCAGCAGATTATAAAACCGAGAGCGACGGGCTTTTCTCAAAATTTTTATCCGTCGGGGGGCGGAGCGATTGCCCGCATGTCGCGTCGCTCACATATAGTTACACGGTATACATACTATATACATATATTACATAATATATATCTCCACGCAGTATAACCCCACGTGAAATCCCGCGTGTACTAAATTAAGACTTTTTCAGTTCCCTTTGTGCAATCTCCGAGATTGGTTTCAGGATTACGTGGCTTTTCGAAGGTGTCCTTTTATTTCTTTTATTACTCCTTTTATTTTTTTTTCGTGGTGCTTTCAGATCACTCATTTAACGTTGTCAGAATCTCCAGTGCTTATAGGACACGAGAGTGTCTTGTCTAGATCATAGGAATGGCTCTTCACCGGTGGACTTTGATTGAATAATAAGTGGGGAACGAGTGCGAAAGGAAGGCTAAAAGTTTTTCCATGACATTTCACATGTTAATGTCTTTGCGGAAGGATCGTTGCCGGACGTGGGTATAGCTACCTCTCAAGCAGAGGCATGGTTGCTCACGACAGAAACGGTTATCCAATATCAAATTAGCGTACGTCGGGGCGAGTACCTCTGCGCTCCGTTGCGCTATGCCAATAACTCCATTTCGCGCTGACATAACCTGTAATGGTATAATCCGTCGTGCTTGGGGAATCGGGCGTGCAAAGCTGCTCTTTGTGAATCGCGGAAAATGGAAAATATCCGCTTTTTTTCAGTGGTAATCGGCGAGCCTCAAATAATCCAGATCCAATTTTGAGGATCGACTTTGACGGATATGGGGTAGTTTCCTGCAAGCGCATCCTCGTGAATTTTTCAAGATTCAAGGAGCCGTGTCTCCTTGTAGTGGAGACTCCTTGCTATCAGCTACAGTGATACGGCGACGTTCGGCCAATTAATCCCTCTGGTGCTTTTCAAATTTTTGTTCCTCTCCTCGATAGGGGTTAACGGTCCAGACGTTAGGATCCTTCTCCAAGACTCTTTCACTACGTCCTGTTATGCTTTGTCTCGTTTTGCGGCTCAGCAAGAAATCTAGCGCGTGTCTACTTCTTAATTCCTAGTATCACCTGCATCTTTGCGCCCCGATGAAGATCTTGGTACGTCGACAGGCTAACTTAGTTTTTGGAAACAAAAATCGCGCGACGGGAGACATTTTCATTCGGAGACGCCATGAATTCGCATGAACGATCAGACTGTGCTCAGTCAGTAAGAACAAATCCCCAGGTGTCACCTAATTATAAGCTGGTTACGGATGCCTTGGTAAACGGAGACCATCCGACGGTTCCTAACTGTAGCAGGAATTGTTTACGTTGTTCCTACCGCCGTTGTGTATTTGGTCGATGACTGTTCCTTACTCGCGACCGACTCCTGACGGAGTCCATTGTCCAGGATCACGTTTTCTTCAAGGGTTCATTATAGGCATTTGCGCGCACAAGAAATTTTCTGTACCACTGCGAATGTTAATTAATAGAAGCACGCCCGCGTCCTGAGCGCAAATCCTGGAAGCAGGAAGCCGCCGAATTAATTGGGGCCGAAGGAGCCTTTGGGTTAACCTGGAAAATATATCTTTTCAGTCTCCCGTAGGATAGACCGAGATCTACGCGCGATAAAGCGAACCGGAATTTCCGTGAAGAGGGTGAGAAACTGGAATCGCATCGGGGATTCATGGACGTGACGCTTTTCATTTAACCTGTTAACTTTCGGAACTGTAATTTGCTTTAAAATTAAGGTTAATGCGCCGGAGGAAGGTCGGGTAACGCTCGAGCGCCTGGCAAACGAGAGTAACGTGCAGAAAAAAAAAAGAAAAAGAAGACGAGCTACAGGAGTGAAGAAAAAAATTGGGGTTAGAATCGGAAACTAACCGTATAGAAGCGGGACTGGATGCTCGCTCTTCCCAACACGTGGTAAAGTGCGCCGAGCGGAAGCGTTATCATCCTGACGTTATATCGATTCACTGCAGTTTTAGTGCAGTCTGCACGGGTACGTTTAATTTAACGGTGCGGTCTGCATAAAGATACAAAATCCCACCTTGCGTGCACCTATAAGGATTCCCATTCCCTAGAAACATCTCGTTGTAGGAAAAATGTTACCCATAAGGGCATGGGACAGTGTAGTACAACGAACTATTACAGTCAGCCAATCTAGGTAAATTACCCTTGCGAAAGGCAAAACTTCACGGTAGCGTCACTGGGTCCACGATAACGTATTGTGAAGTCCGATTTACATGCCAGATTAACGTAACAACCTTGCTGAAAGAGCCTACTGTACAATATTCATTAGCAGAGCGAAAGTCTGGAATATGACACGATTTTTCATTGTAATCGAGAGAAATCGAGAGGCAGTGAATATGATAAGCAAACGGATCGACGTTCTCTCCTATCAATGGGGTTAGTGTGACGTAGATAGGCAGATGGTTCAAGGCCAATGTACGTCAAGTTTCATTGGTATTATGAAAAAGTGGAGCTTTTACCTCTAGACCGAAAGCTCCTCGGCTTTCGAGTCCCGGATCCAAGATCGAGGGTTTGAAAAAATTCCGAGTGCCACTCGAACGCGTCAACTGAGGCTACCCCCTACTCCATCCCGGCGACCAACCCCTATATCTGATCCTAAACCCATAACCCAGGATAAAAAGCAGGAACAAAGGAAAGCTGATGAGGAGAGATCGTTCAAGTATGGATGCCACAGAAGAGATAGGTTCATATATAGGATATAGAGGT
Source organism: Pachycephus smyrnensis (assembly GCA_030142225.1). Lineage (NCBI taxonomy): Eukaryota > Metazoa > Arthropoda > Insecta > Hymenoptera > Cephidae > Pachycephus > Pachycephus smyrnensis. Next base: position 1,429,863 of record JARQST010000266.1, on the reverse strand, counting down.
AGGGGAGGATTTAGGGGTGAGATTTAATAACAGAAATACGAACGGAATCTGTACTCGTACCTATACCTGTTCGTGGTATATATGGTTTATTAACGTATATACGTATCGAGTATTGCGAAACGGAAGGTCGCGTTTGTAATCGGCTGGAATTGTTTAACCTTATCGTCCCGTGACAAATGCAAATAGAACAGATTCCCTACCAGCAGTTGTTTCCCATCTAGGATCGAAATTTCATAGAGCCAATCCTCATGGTACATGCATTGTTGTATTCCTACATCCACGAGTGATCTCCCTATTCGTAAATGCGCGTTATATCCGCAGTACGGCGCTCATATAGCGTTTGGGTTACAGCCACCAAATTAGCGGGTTTACTGAATTTACATGAACTTTCTACGGCGCTATAGCTGCATATTATAGGTATGTAGAACATATGTGTATCGGACTGCATTGGTTGACTTGCCTGAAATCGCATCGGCTTCCTATATCTTGTACAACCTCGCGCTACGTCAATTTGGCGAAAACGCTTTGCGCTCGACCCGGGGAATCTAATTACGAAGCGAAATTAATTGGCTTTGGCTGGCAGCGATTTTCTTATCACGCTCGCGGTAACGTGCGGGAGGTGTCTATGTTATATGCAGGGTGGGTATGTTCCAGGAACGATCCAGTCTGTTCTATCTCGATCAGATAATCAATACTCCTTCGCGATCGACAGCTCTCCCAGTCTTTGCTTTGGTTCATTATTGACTGCTACTTCATTTTTATTTTGTTTTGTATGCGTTTGGCTGTGCACTCACGGCATGAAAGGACCTCACGAATTTTCATGGATAATATTGCCTGCCTGAGTGTACGTATATGCCAGTTGAACTTTCCTACAGTATGCAGCGTTTTGTATTAACGAAAACCTGCATCGAGTAATGGAGGAAACCCGTAGCTGTCGCTCTGATCTCTCGTGACGGTGGTCACTTCCGATCTGGACTTAATGTAAGTCCAATGGGATTTTTCTGTTCTTCTAATCGTGCTAAGTGATGGTTTTATTCTCATATTATCTCGCACCAGTTCGTGATCTATTCTGGGCCCTATCTACCTTTGTTTTAATGAACGTGGCGCAAAGTGATTATCCGTTATTTTCACCTGCGCAAATTATAACGCAATCTAATTTGGTTGGCGGATTAAATGTTTACCCGGAATGATATTTTTGCGCAAGTAATTTTTCCGTACAGAGAACTAGAATGATAGTAAAGTTAATGCCGCAATGGTAGATCGTTAGGATTGTATAAATAGCTGTATAAAATACCGCGATTGCAGATACGTATCAGAAGTTTATTTTATTGTCATCAAGTCATAAAACTCCTTTTTAAACGTTGATAAAGTCTGTCTACTATACGTTACTTTACTGTCCATTGTGATAGATGCTAACATTTTGCCTCGACTACTTAGCGAATATCAGTTCAGTGGAGGCGATTCTATGATTAAGTCAGATCATATGATCCTGGAATCCAGACAAGTTGACGACATTTTGCTATTGAGGCAGAACGTTGTCAAGAGATACGTTTTTTCAAATTTTGACTTTAGAGTTAATTTTTACGTTCTTGAATTATGGGAGTAATACCTAGGTCACTGCAAATGATAAGATAACTTTATTGCAGTAAACACTGAAATGAAATGAATTAATCGATATCCATGTGTGGCATTTATAATAATATCTTCATCAGGATCATGCAACTAACTTGCTCAATTTAACTAGATTCGTAAAATCCTATTAGGAACACATTTTCGATATATATGGCTTTAAGAAAATGTAAAAAATATCGATTTTTCTAACCTCACAAACCAGACGCCTCTTCTTAATTAACATTGAAAGCCCTAGTCTAGCTGGACATTGAAGCCACTGCTCGTACCTCTCGGCACGTTTGCAATGCTTTGGAAAGGCACGTACCATAGGGCTCAGACAGCTAGTCAAGGTTTGTCTATTGAATGAATAATGTCTCAACCCTGTTTACTATCTGGAGTACCTATATGGTATTTTAGATAGGCATAAGGGCATTACCTACAGATAGTATATATACTATACCTCAAAGTACGTATGCAACATCTAAGACGGATCTTGGATACAGTTCATTGCGAAGACGCTACGATATACTGGATGGAAATGTTCTTCTGTGAGAGGGACCATGGCTGGCATTCATAGAGGCCATTCCTGGTTTTGGTGTATCACTGGTTCCATTCATGGCGGCAAAGCTTGCTTTGCAGTAAATTAACGCTGCACAGAATGCTCGTGCATCACGAGTGATACATATACGACTGCAAGTAATGTGCAAACCTCCTGGGTGGCTGTGAGATGAACATCCGTAGGAAACTGAGGAATTTATCAAGGAGCTGGTAGGACCGTTGATATTTCATTAGCTATGTATTTAAGGAAAATGATATATTGATTTATTCGCAGGTTCTTACTTGTGATCAAGGCTCTGACGTTCCTTGAAGATATTTTTGACTATGAACTATCAAGAAGGCTGTTACATTAGGCACTGATACTTGGGGATAGTCTCAGCTGCTGACTTCAGGGTGAATGAAGACGGAGGAACTTCTAGGTGCTGAGTTTCCTAGTCAATTGAGCGAACAGAAAGGGATATACACCTTGATGCATGAGAGCTCACGCCTATCGACAGAGTTCGCAAATTCCGCTGGTGCGTATCTGGCTACTGACTTAATGATCCGAGTATATCTACTTCCTCGACGGGATTAAGTGCGTACACAGAGGGACATATTGGGTGCTCAAACGGTTAACAAGGATCTTGTCAGACGTACCGAGACGGTTGTGACAAAGCAGCTATTGTGCTGTATATAGGGTAGATTATAATTTGGTATTGGTCAATGTTATTATCATTGTATTACATGACAATTATTATAGTATAAATGATAATACTTTGACGATTATACGATGGAATGATGTGCGAAAGAAGCCTGTACGGTTGGTTTTCTAATTTGTCTGTAAATACTACTGGTTGCGTAGATAATTATTGAAATTCGAAGCCATTTGATATATTACGGTTCCAGTAAGTTTGTGCGCATTCATCAAAACAAATTTAGTGTCATAGTACTTTATTGTATAGTAGAACCGATTCTATTTCCTGTAAAAGAAAAAAGAAGGGTGTGCGAGGGTGTCTGGTCAATTCTCGTTGTTATTCCTATTGGTAGTGTCATCCTGACTAGAAATGGACGGGTTTACACGTAGGCACGTACTATGTGGGTTAACGTATTCCATGGCGTAGCGCGATGGCTTTCAACCAGGGAGTATCGGTGCTTGTGAACGGAGGCTATCGCGCAGGCATATAGAATCCTGGGAACGTGTGTACGTGTGTGATGAACAGGGTCCACATGGGAGGCCCTAGCATTAGATAGAGTTGGGTTACCCATGAATTATAGGGGTCGTCGTCTATTACGAGATTGAGGCCAAACACCTTACCCCTGGCGTCCTATCGACAATAATAATTATTGATTGGATTCGCGAAGATATCGGCTTTGGTAGTCGTCGATAATCATTCGTTTTGTCGTGTTTCTCTATTTCGGTAAGTCGTCAAATAGTCATGTGATTCTTGCGCGATATGCAGAAGTATTCTTAGAAATTAAATTATTGGGTTGTTTATTGTATTTGGTTGAGCGTTATTTAAAGAAAATTGTATGTTTGCGAAGTTCTATTCTGATAAATTTCCTCAATGGTGAGGAAGAACTTTGAAAACGTCAGGTCCTTATCGTGTCTCTATTTAGGGGTAACCTGTATAGGGAGATTTATATAATTTCGTTAGTGACTTATGTTTGCGTAGAATGGCGTTATATAAGCATTAATACGATTTTTAAGATGATTCAGAAATTAATAGTCGCTTTGACATTTGTGCTGTGTGTAATAATAGCAGCAAGAATTCCGTTTGATGTTACTAATATAAAATATACTCAAGATCATTCTGTTAGAAGTAATAACAATACTGTTAGAAGTAACAATACTAGTGGCATTATTATGAGTGCTGCGAGTATTGTAAATGGCGGCAGTAACACCGGCAACGGAACAACCCCTTGAGGAGGTTCCAATTGGGGGAACAGCACTGGCAACGGAATGATCCTTGGTGACGGTTCCAATTGGTGTAACAGCGCTGGAAACGGAACAACTCCCGGTGACGGTTCCAATTGGTGGAACAGCAATGGCAACGGAACGACCCCCGGTGGCGGTTGTAATTGGGGGAACAACACTGACAACGGAACGATCCTCGATGGCGGTTCAAGTTGGGGGAACAACACTGGCAACGGAACGACGCCCGGTGACGGTTCCAATTGGTGGAACAGCACTGGCAACGGAACGACCCCCCGATGACGGTTCCAATTGGAGCAATAATACCCATAATGGTATTAACGTGAATGGCACAATTAGTGAAAACATAAATGAAAATTTAATGTTTCCGCATCTACTGTAAAAGCAATATTAATAGAGTCACTACTGATGTCAATGGCACTGACGTCATCGTTTAGTTGGAATTGAGAAGGAGAGACTCAACTGAATATGATTAAGTAATAACTGAATTAAAATATTATAGCATGCAGGTAATAACAATATCTTACCTGTTATTAATTATCACATATTTTTCCATATCATACCTTTCCACTTTTTTTTTTTAATTGTACACAATTATTACGTAACTTTTGGAATGCAATGGGTTATGCATCGAATTTGGTCACGCGTCACAATCATTAAACCCTTCTCCTTCTTTTGCCCTTATCAAATTTTACACGATTTTCTACAGTTCTATAGGACTGTAAGAAGGTGGACGGGATCTAAATTTTAAATTACCTAAGGGGGATTGGCGACGATTAAAATTTTTAATCGACCACCCTGATTGATTTGGGATGTGCAGATTCCGGGAAGTCGGGTCCCGCGAGTCGCGCGAACAAAAAACTTTCCAAGAATGAAATAAAGGCCGACGCGACGGCTGCTTTCCGCAGTTGTCATGGATGAGATGCTGAAAAGAAAGGGCAATCTTTACGGACAAATAAACGAATTCGCGGGAAGTGTCAATAATTATGCAATTAACGCTAAGTGGGACGAGAGCGTCCCAAGGGGAAAAAGGTACGCGAAGAATTTACTCTTGGAATGTCTTTCTTATATCTACCAATCAAGCAGTTCCACGGTAGCTGCGAATTTTTTTCCATCCCTCTTCAAGAACGAGCCTTCTCGTTCTTAGATTCAAAATGGTCTTCCCTCTATTACACAACGAGCGTGTACCAATGTTCTACACTGTGTACAGAGCCAATATGTGTTTCCGTAACACGTATGTCTATATACACATATCCATATAGGTTGCACTAGTCTTTTTTTTCTTTGTTTTTCTTCTCTCATCCCCAGACGCAGATTGACGTCAGTGTGAAACGTTGCGGCTGCGCTTGTCCGTGTTCTTGTCGTTTCGAGAAAGGGAAAACTTTCGGCCGAGTTGAGAATCCGCGGAAATTGCCAGCGGAAACTCTTGCTTGTTACCGACCATTTCGTTAACCTACTTATTCCGTCTCCATTCTCTATCCGTATTATTTGTACTGAGGGACCCGATCGTACTTCCTCCATCCCGCTAACTCATTATGGAACACTCGGTGAAATGAATTTTCTACCATTTAAACATTTCGATGAGTAATCATACCTAGAGTGTCCAAGTGTCTTTTTATTTTTCAGACATCATTACATAACTTGTGGAAAGTCTTGTGAGTGATTGTACGGAAGACTATAACTGTCCGTGCTGTTAACTACTAATTTTCAAAGAGGGATGAGCCTTCCTCTAGCAGCGGGGGTTCCTTACACGGGAGCGTGGACTACTTTCCAGCGCGTCACTCTTCATTTCGCGTGATGAGTGGCCGTTTTTTTCCTTCGGCTCATTTTTTTTCCCTCTTGCGCGCCCACCCTTCATGATAAAAGTCACTCGCACAAAAACGTATTTCAGAGAACTATTAGAGCTTGCATATGGTCCGCGGCCCAACCCACAATGACTGTTGTTGGCAGGTCTCATCAATGCCCGAGGAACGCCCCATGGGCGCCGAGTGTGAAAATCGTGGGAAGTACTTGTAACCGTCAACACATCTGTACACCAAATTACACACGAGTTCATGTATATTATACTCGTTATACAGAAAGTGAATAAAAATAGTTACAAAACGCGAAATAAAACTGCATTGAAAAAGTATTTGTTCGTTAAAATGACAGATTATTGGAATCCTTCGGTTTATTCCTGGGCACTTTCATGCTTCACGGTAGGTTAACGATAAAGGGAATTAATGTAGTTAAATCAAATGATATCCGTGCGATTGAATGAAATTCTTTGTTTGAATTGATATGCATGCTTGCAAGCACGTCTCGTTGGGTTACGCCCATGTAAAGGCTTGATAAAATATAAAAAGCGGGCCGGGGTTTGGTCTAGCGTTGCGGGGTGTTACACTATTATGGGGTGAGTCACGGTGCTTCCTGCGGTGGGCGGCCCGGAAATTTCGCCTCGTTGCCTCTTTCACTCGGCAAATCGAACTAAAAATCAACGAAAGCGAAGCTTTTTCGCGTTAAATATGCCGTGAACTACGGGATTTGTTAGTCACTCGGCTCGCGCGCCAAAAGCGCTTTGCCTTTAACGTTTTAAGCTCTGGTTTGCGGGTCATCCGTAAACAGAAAGCTCGCGGCTCCGCATCTGCAAATGAAATAAACGATAAACGTTACAGGGGGACGTTATCAGGATGGGTTTTATTGAAAAATTCTAACAGACTATAGGCAGCAGTTAGAAAGGGAAACGATAATCGTTCCTGGCCGTGACAAATAAATTTAATGGTATCTCTTTATGAGACCCTCTAGTCGCTCCTTTACTTTTTCTTTTTTTTTTCTCAAGAGATTGGTTTCTCAACGCCATTTTTAAACAGAGAAAAAAAGCGCTGAACAAGACTCTTTGGAATTCTAATAATTGTTCCAGTTACGAGTCTTCAGTCTTATTCTCATTGTCAGCTAAAGAATTTCTCATGCTGAATTTCTTTCTCCTTAGCCTGAATAAGTCTAAGTATTACGTGACGAGTGTGACATCATTTCTTATTTTAACACTTCTCTATTCATTCCATCCGCCATTTTGTATTCATAATCTTTCTCATATGTCTGTACCTGATATAGATATTTAGGTGGCCTGCAATTGTTTATTGAACTAGGTAGTACCTATTAGGTACCTACATACGTGAGTATACCGTGTACGTCAAGAAGGTTGTATATTATAGATCGCAATACAAGAATAGCCTGGAAGTTATTTCTATATATATTCTGATGATATTTCCATGAAATTAATAACGAATAGACGTGCCTATTTAGCGTCAATGAGAGAGAACTCGATCAGGTGGTACGCGAGTCAGAGGTTGTTTGAGAACAATTGGATTATTTTTAATGAAACAAAGTCGATGTCTTCATTTTCTATTAATGTCATAGAACGCTTCTGGAGAATTCAATTGCGTCACGTTCCCTTGGGGATTCAGGGCACCCCCTTCTCCACATTTGAACGATCAGGGTATAAATCATCAGTCCTGTGAATGGCGGCATATGTGCCTTTTTTTCTCAGGAATAGTCTGTCATCTATTATACGTGGGATACTAAATAAAAATAGTCTCGACTGGTCTATCCGTGACGTATGTATCTATAAGTAGTCCAGAGCTTCACCTTTATTGCGATAAAAGTTTCAGTTTTATTACTGGACGAACAGATCGATGAATTATTACTACATATATATTGATTTTATTGATTTTGGTGCTATCATTTCATTACTTATGTGATACTGTTAGGATTTTAAATCTTGTGATATCTGGTTGATTATATGTATTGGTTTTGAATATAATGTATTGCTTTTGCAACTATTTCTCATATTGACTGTACCATGATTGAAATTGTTTTCAGATTTTTATCAGAAAGGAGTGTCAGGAAATTGAGTTGGGGAAATATAATGTAAAAATCGTATAAGACAGGGGAACTATATATTAGAATAAATTACATTTAAATTCAATGTTACTTAGTGAAATTTGTAAATCAATTATACAAAATTGCTATTTCATTTGTAAAAATAACGTGAAAAGTATCAAGTTTTTTTATATTAGGAACTGTTTTAAAATTACAATATCTCTAATGTAGGGAAGTATACGAAGAATGTTTTAATGAGTATCGAGCGGATGATTCGAGAATACCTGATCCACTTGCCGTTCAGTAACTTTAAGTAAAATGGAACGTGCAAAAGTTGCCGTTAATGAGTTAATTTTCCGATAGTATCAAATGGACCTAGTAAGTAGCTACTAAAAGGATGGTATCATTCCAGAAAAATAGAATAACGTAGATAAGTGAAGCACGTAGAAGGTGTAGGTAATTCAACAGACAGGTACAATCTAGATCTAGAAAATGGCTGAAAAATCCGCAAGTGCATTTTACCGTTGACCAGGAGCCGTAAGCCACAAGAGGTACAAGAGTGGCTCGACCACAGAATTTCGATAGGTACTTATCTACGACCTGGGTACGAGTTTCGAGGAAGAGCTGGAAACTCGAGGAAAATTTTTCATCGGTGCACTGGCTACCAAAAAAGGAGTCAAGAACGCGAGAGTTAAAAAACCCTAAAAACCAACAAAAAGTAGTTCGACGAATGAACACAAGGTAAGTGATGGATCAGTAGATAGGTAAGTATGTACCTAGACAGGTAGGTAAGCATCCTGACCGGAAGTTGAGAGTGAGGAAAATCGAAGGTCGTAAAACCTGAACGAAGAAGTACGACTGTGTTCCATATGACCGGAAATGGAAAATGGATGGCAATGGAAAGAGGACTAGTTACTGAATCCGCAGAATTCTGATTGGTCCAATGCGAAAGAGTTGAAATTTCCCAGGAAATGTTTCCAACCTGGTCGCATGTGCCGAAGAAGGGAAGAATGTCCATTGGAAGACGTGCACGTGTTGGTCCCTATACTAGATAGTAGGTATCATCAGTGTTAGCGTGACGTTAACGTTAACGAGACTGCAGCGTAACGTCACGCGGAAAACCAGAGCTCGTAAAACTGAGGATGAGAAACCATGACCACCTGGCGATTGGTTTTGCGATCCATGAGGTCACCGCGTGAAATCATAAACCTACGTACTCAGCAATGTCATCGTGCGGCGTTTGGTTATTGCTCGTAAAATTGTAAAATGACAGACAGACGGACATACAGAAAGCGGACAGCGTGACGGGCGATGGTCATCGTGCCTAACCTATCCTATCTGATCTAACCTATAAATACGTAGCACGCTAAGGTTACATGATTTCGTCAAATTTTAATGATTTATCGATCATTGTTTAATCTTTTAGTTAGTGGTTAAAGGAAAATTTACGAAAATTTACTATGTGCGATATTTTTGAAAAATAATCAATCGATTTTGATTTATATTCAAAGTTGAACATATTGGGGATATGTAAATATCCTTAGTGCTTTGATAGTAATCACTGATGAGGTCAGTAGAAACGTGTCTACGCAGCTGATTAGCCGCAAGGCTAATTGTAAGATCAGAGAGGGTACATTGCATGGTATGGTTTTGAGGTAGGTCAATAGAGTAACATACGTTGTGGTCTCGTTAATCGATACAGTGCACACTAAGGGATATATTTGCAATAGTAGCTATACAGTAACGTAGAATGTTTGCCAGAAAGTGGATGATCAGGGTTCTTGTATGACGCGTCAGGACTTTTGTTAAACATGGGCGTGGATCAGGACGTTATCTAGAACGGAAATGATGCGAGTGTGAATGTAACTCAGGTTATACCGGATGTCGGAGATATCTAGAACTTAGGGGAGTTTGTTTTTAGACTTTCCATTGGCAGTCTTGATGGCGGCTCGATTGTCTTCAGCTTGTCGCAATTTGGCCAATGAATGAAACTTCCCTTTTACGTGTAAACTCAGTCGATATTAATGACAAGCAACCCTCCTGTACCGAGGCACTCAACTCGGGTAGACCTTTGCGTGCTTTTATAACTTTCCCTACTGAAATACTCTGCGCATAAAATAATTCAATTGTTTTAATACAGTCCGCTTCAAGGAGCTTAATCATAAGCGGAACGTAATGTGCGCTGGAATCTCAATTTTGGGATGAAACAGTTTTTTCTTTAATTCTCTCTTCTAACAGTCTAATCGTACGTAATAGTGAGTTCTAGAAAGGAAGAAAATAAAGTTTTTTTTCATGCATCAAATTAAAAAAATTCTTAAAAATTTGAGTTTTATACAAAGCATGGTTTTACCAACTTTCCCCTTATGTCCATTCGGATACATACTATATAGTAAAGCTATGCGTAGAAATACCATGGCTGCATTTCATGGGTCGAATTGCACTCCAGTTTATAGTCACGAGCCGTGCAAGGTAGAAAATTGGGAGTGGCACCACTAGTATTGGTTTCACATTCGAACCACGTTGGCTCGCCAGGTACTGGTCGAATAGTACTCAATTTTTATAACCCACCTACACACGAACGAATTTACTTACTTTTTGAGTATTTAGTTGTCCTGAAATTCACGATTAATTCGATATCCTCCGAATCTTCGATATCAAATGATATTCCTGAATTATCAGATAATATAAACAGCTTGATATTATCTCAGACGTCGAATTAATCGATTACGTCCATTATTCATGTAATTGGCACGGTTTTATACTCTATGAGAATTCGACAATTTCATCAGGACGAAGAGTGAACATAGTCAGTCTCAGGAGGGTTGCTGCTTCTCTGACATTTTATTTCTTAAAGGAAGAATGAAATTTTTAATAATAGTACATTGTGTATCAAGGAGGCAAACTCGGTCTTTTAACGCCGAGCGTAAATTTGCAATATGAGTCGTAGGTAGCGCGTGCACGAGCCGAAGACGAATATTGCAAATAAATGAGGCGTGAAGAACCTTGCCTTCATGGTACACACGATACTTTATGCAACAAAAGTATGGTTTACAAGTTTTTTCATGAAAGAACGTATTTGAAAGTAAATAATTAAAATAATTGAGAAAATGTGGGGAAGTGAGGGGGGCGGGTCCAGGGCGAAGCCCTGGTGGGGATGCAGGGGGCGAAGCCCCCGCCACGTGGGTTCGGGGGGTGGAGCCCCCCGATTATCATGTAACAAAAGTTTTGAAATGAATTAAAAAAAAATTAATTCATCACTACTATTCTTCTCGAGTTCACTCATTTTCATTGCTATATAGAAAACGTTTGATACAGTTGTACTGTTATTTCATCACAGGTTATGGAGTACTGAGCACACGCTAATGTTTTGAAATGAAATTAAGGTTAGATTAAAGGTCGAGTAGTCTAGGATTTGTCTGCGTATGCGCATGCGCGGAGTACGAATTCGGGCACTTTTAAGTCCTAGGACTTAAAAGTACTTTTTTTTTGTACTGTTAGTCACACCAGTGACTTACTCTCAACGTCGCAGAAACGACTATTTTGGGGAAGGAATACAAGTATGAAAAAATGCGTAAAACATGCTTGCGTTGTATACATTATTTTTGTATATACTTCATGACTGGACTTGTCGTATCGTGTCGTATCGACAGAGTCTCCCAATGTTTCTCGAACGCTTCATTGCCGAGCTAATGGGGTGTGAGTAATTCGATTTATCTGTTAAGTGAAAGTCAAGGCAATTGATCTATAGTAGGCAGTCAGTATATATACGTGTATATATATAGCTGACATAACGATAGCGAAACTGGTCTTTGACAGAGTAAAGTGAGTTGTACGAGCAGCAAAGTATCTCTCGTTACGCGCTATTGGCCTGTAACACTGTCGCCGCTTGACTAAACAGAGTCAAATGAAATGAAAAGTCGCGAGCGGCCATTAAATACTAAATATTTGTGTATAACCACTGCAGGGAGTCATTCGTTAGATTATATCGAGCGATAAATAGATAAGAGTGATTACAACATGATATATTATTATTTATTGTACATTACGCGAAACATGAATTTTATGATAACGCCACATTACTATTTGGTCCTTACGTGTACCTACGACGTAGAAAAAAATATTTGACTATTTAAAATTGTCCTTTTTATTATAATTATTATAATTCTTATAATAGTATTAAAAATAAGTTTGAACAAGGTAATTGGAACTGAAACTATATTTCCATTTCGGGTATTATCTTCCCGTTTAGATATTTTAATTGTATAGTTTATTAGGAATAATTCTCTAAACGTTATAGTGTAATAAACAGAGTTGATCGAATGTTATATTTTATCTGTTTTGCATTATGTGCTTTTCCGAGAGAGATCTGCTGCTGGTTGATGTCTTCCGAGTAAATAACGATATTCATGACTTTCGTAAAACCCGGAAGGAATTTCCATTCGGTGATCACTTCCTTGATTTATTATCATATCGAGAGATATCGATCTGTTATACGAAAAATATATGTATTCAGCTCAATCCGTTACGACCTAATGAATTTCGTTGATAGACTAATTATACATGCTTTTTCTACCTTACCTTTACTGTCACGTTCTATATCGTTCACTATGTAAATAAAGAAAATGATAAATTCCATTAAAACGAAAAAGAATTCCCCAAATTGCTTCTTGCCTGCAAGAATAGCTTGTATGAAGATAGTAGATTACTATTGACGTCATATCACGGAATTCTCTATCCTCTAAGTATACCATGTGCAGTTGTGTGTCAGTGGAAACGGTTGGCAGTACTTTATGATAAGTATAGTAGTGAGAGAGCAAGAGAGAGAGAGAGTGAGCGAGGGAATGAGTACAAGAGGGAGAGAGAAGGAGACGGAAAGAATGTTATGCATAGGCCAGTCAAAGGTTTTGCTAGGTTGCTGCTACCATATAGGAAAGGACAGTATCGATCAGGTGATTAAATATTTAATTGCACGAAGAAAGTTCAATACACTGGGAAGACAGTTGGCAGGGGTGGTCTTCTGAAGTCAGGCCGAGTGTAGTAACTGACGTGCACCAAGTCTATGAGTGTATCACGCATGGGACCATGCCGTGTCGTGTTTGTGTAGACGTCTTGTTTGTTCTGAATTATTTAGCACAGCACCCTGGAGTCGCGCAAGAGTCGGCTCATGAAAGGAAGGGAGAGGGAGGAAAAAGAAAACAAAAAATGAACATCGATAAAATTCAATTCTGTTGGGGCCTGAACGGAAGCCTATAAGCTGCTGGGGTTACTACGACGTGCTTCCGGTGCTACTGTGGACGCGTGTCTTATGTCTTTAAAAACGCGAGTGACTTAAGGTATTTGCAATTTTATACTCGGCTTGTTACCGTGCACAGTACAGTTTGTGAAAATTTAATATTTTTGAGAAAAATATTTTTTGTGCTGTATTGTTCTTATTTATTAAGTAAGAGAAGAGATAGGATGTTTTAAGTTTACTTGGGCAGGTAGGACAGTGATAGATTGTAATGGATCGTCTGGCGAATCCATAATATGAAATTCATATAATTTTCGAGTATTCATATTAAATTGTTGGAATTTTTCGTTGGGTTAGCTTTACGAATAAATTGGCATTGAACAATATCAGTATCATGGGTCTTGTGGTAAAATGGTTAAAGATCATGAAATGCCGCCAGATTGGTGTGGTTGACTTTTCGCATTGAGAGGGACCCTTGAAATTTTCAGAGTCCGATAATTGAGCACGCCCGTCGGCTATGAAAAATTGGAAGGGAAAAAGTACATAACGAGCGAGTCAAGTCGATAAACAAGAGAGATACGAATCGTACCGGGTGGCCAGAAAAGTAAGACGGATTCTTAGGGGGGGTCTGTACTATCTCCTATTCGGTGTTACACTTTTAAAAGAGTTTTTAGATAAGGGGACTTTAATAGCTAAAGGCGAGCTATTCACCCTCAAGACTCTAGGTTATTGTTCGTCCTACTATTCCAGAACCCTCGATCTACTCGAAGATCGGAATCGCGTAGTTTCGAACTTTTATCTGCCTATCAGAACATTTTTCTACTATTTTCATCTCGTTCTCTTATTCTTGCCCTTTTCATCTCGTAAGTTTCTACTTAGGATTGGCGACTAACAAACAACTCGCTAAGGCGGAACAACGACCTGCTTATTGTTTCGCTTCCCTGAGAATGTAGCCGGTTTAAGGGTGTCTTGTGATATCTTGGATATTTTAGCGATTAAGATGCCTCTGTAGAGGGTGAGATAGCAAAAAAGAGAAAGATGGCAGAGAGAGAAAGAAATAGCAAAAAAAGGTATACATAAGACGAGTTTGTGAGAAATCCAAAAGTCTCAGACTATAACGAAGCCTAAATGTTGCTATTTTCGAGACGGCCATTAGCTTTCCTTATTACTAAAGAACGTTTGAGGGTTATTAACGTTTTAAAGCGAAACGTTCGAGAAGGATGCCGCGTTTTCGCCAGTTGCAGAGGATCGGCACCGCGCCGGCTGAAATTAAAACAGTAATGATTTTCCGGGCGTTAATTACGCGACACATGCGCGAATCTTGCGCACCCCTAATGAGACGACCACGTCGCGCTTCGTCGCGTGTGTGAAAAATGCTCTTCTGTAGTTGAGCGACGAAGGGGCAGTGAGGTGGGAGAGTGGGAGGAGAAGGAAAACGAGAGAGAGGCTAAGGGAAAAGGTGGGAACGAATGAAAGAGAAAGACAGAGGAGAAGGAGGCCAGAGAAAGATGGATAATGAATGAAGAAGGAAGGGAGAGAGAGAAAAGGAGAGGAGAGAGTGCGTATAGGGGATGGAAGGCATTTTGCGTACATCCTCGCACCCGTGAAGGACACTTATCCATGAAACTCCGTACCCTGCGGCTACGTGGGGAATTTCAGGGAGTTACACACTTAACAAATTCAAAGCCTCACCGTGGAAATTCAAAACATCTTTCTTGTTCGACAAAAGAAGCTGCGCGACGTGCAAAGTAAAAAAAAAGTAATACACCTAAACCGTCTACCGGTATCATCGGGTTTTAGTAACAAAAAAAGTCATAATTAAGTACGATCCATTATAATCTTGCTCTTTTGCTTTTAGAATAATTTGGACATGTCAGAGAGTGGTATCAGCGAACGAGTGGCATCCTCTTAAGGTGAACTTGCATACTTTTTCACCCTCCTCAAAAAAAAAAGAAAAAGAACATTCAATAAAGAAGCGAGAACCCAAACCCAATGATTTCATTCCCCATTATCGAAGCACAACCCCCTACTCAAAAATCCCTAATGCATCCCTATTTACCAGACGAAAAACATTAAACCTATATGTAACTGTGCCATGTATAATTCCAGGTTAATTACACCGAGGGAAGGTACAACATAATAACGCGTCTCACGCAGTCTTAATGAGATACCCGGGCTGTGTCATCGGTATTAAAAATCCCCACGCTTATGGACGACGTCTCTTCACTGTTAGAAGGAAGACGCATCCATCCAGCCAGCCAGCCAGGTAGTCAGGTATCTTAGGGTACCTAGAGGAGTACTGCTTGTCTGTCTAGCTATCTACAGGCACAGAGGATGTCTGCGTATCTCGTGCGGGGTGTTTCTCACTGGCGGAAGTCCGCGTACGGCTGGCAGGGGTTGCTTCCATCCAGCACTTACATACTTGGCGCTTGCGCAGCCAGAACGATGTCTCTCTCGTACTCAATGACCTCGCCCCTATAACCGCTACTATCCTCTCCGTCGTACTCGGTGCCGCCGTTGAGAGAGCGGTTGCGTGGGGAGAGAGTGCAGCTCGTCATTCGAAGCCCGCCAACGGACGAGCGAGCAGCCACGGGACGGGAGCACGATCGAGAAATCCACGCGATATTCCCGAATAAGTAAGATCTAATGCGGGACGTATTAAAGATCAAAACGGGTGTTGCATTTTCTCTACTCTATCTCAGTGAGAGCATCGTTTGATAATTAACATAGATACGGTTCATTGTCGTTTGTTATCAGATCGTATTCCGCGAATCGAGATCGGTTTTACTCGTGCGTGTCTCTATTGCGAATCTTCTGCGGCCAATCTTCCGGAAGGATTCTCCGTGTTGCGTGGAGAGCGGAGTCTGCGAGAAGGGAAAGGGTTACAGAGAGAGATCAAAGGATAGAGGAAGAGGTTGGGTTGAGTGAGAGAGGGTGTGAGATCGTGAGAGGAAAGGTGGGGAGATCGTGAGAGTCGCGTGGTGAGAACACGTTCCACGGGATCTTGTTTTGGAGTAAGATCGGTGATATTTTATTAGGCGATTTTCCATACGTGGATTACTCGTACTCGTGTTTGCAATTGTTTTTACGTCAAGGGGATTAAAGTGCATTGTGTCTTACTGAAGTGATTTTCCATTATTGTCTGATTATTCGATTGGAGCATTGTACTGTCGATTCAGATAGTCGAATTTGTGTGGGGATAAACAGTGACTAGTGCTAAGAGTGATTTTATAGTATCAGTGTGCAAACAATCGATCGGTGATATTATCTACAGAGTGAAATCGTTATTTTCATTGAGGAAGGTATCTCGAAAGTGTCTGGATATCTTGAAGGTGCCTGGTCCGATATGAGAAAATTGACAGAGTACTAAGACGAAAGTTTGATAACGAATTTCAGTCTCTGAATGAAATCAATTAAGATACAATTACTCTGATGATGAATTAGGCTCTTCTAAACAATACTCAAAAACAGATTATCTCCAGTCCTCTTATCAACGATTGAAATCAACAATACTCGATCTGTCGAATAAGCCTCACGAAATTTACAATAGTACTATTGTCTACTATTCTATCAGTTCAGGATCATCAAACAATAACAAAAACACGCTTGACATTTGAAAACGTCAAGGCGCAAAAAGGAGCAGTATAGGTACAGCTCGTTTCGAATTCGACGTGCCATCGCGTGCTCCTTGAGGAATCTCGACAATCTACCAATCAGCAGAACCTTACGAGGCAATAAAACGTGAATTAAAGAAATCGTATTGATAAACAAGGATAGCAAAAGGCTCGGTACCGCATCGAGAAATTCTCACGTTTTACCTGAATCCTGAAAATCTGAATCCGTTATAACACCACGAGTTTAAACTCCTGTGTCTACTCATCTTCTCAGGATAATCTCAGACACGACAAACCGGAAGAGGAAGTCAAGAACGTGTAGGAGCTCTGACATAGAGTCATTTCAAGTGACGTGTGTTTTGCCTAAACTCAATTTGTCTCGTTTAACGTATCAACTCTGAAGATATAATCCGCAGCATTAAATTTGCGAGTGTGTTAATACGAATACACCTATACACAGTATATAATATAGTAATCCAAGAGTTAACGTGCATCGACCCTACTCTAATATAAGCATATATAAAAAACGCCAGTGGATTACTTAATCAGCGAATTTTATCGTAAATACAAAGAAGTCTACGCAATACAAGAATCAGTACAGTAACGTGTACCTCTAATTACTCGAGGAGTTAGTGAGTGTGATTAACTTATACGTTAAATAGTACACTTGATAATAGAGTTTGCTCGTGCCGGTATTACTGGGGAGACGCGTACGTGACGTTCGAGGATCCATTAGAATTGAACGCACAATTTTCTCACGTGAAGCTTACGAATTACTTAAGATCTTTTTACTATATATAAGCAATCTTGTATAGACCAACCGAGAGAGGGAGATAATCTTACGGATAGCTAAGGGAATCCGCTGCGAATTGATACAGCATCCTTGATCGATTATCAACGGGAATATACGTAGTCGCACTATATCTTTTTCCTTGCGATACTTAGTTTGTCACGGTCATTATCCTCATCTGGACGTTACCAAGAATCGTAGCTCGTTAACTGGACAGAATAGATAACTATTAACTGAACCGTACTACGGTTATTATTATATTGTATTCTCGAAAGTACGCAGCTCGAACAGAACCGGCAGGGCTACCAGTTATATTTATTAAACATATTATAAATCAATAATTAAACGCTTCGTAAAGGAGGAGTGTTATTGTTCAAGTGACGAAAGTGCGGATAAACCTTTACCGGTCACTTACGAAAAGTGAGTATACAATATTATTGATATTATTTATAATATACACTTTATTTTAACTTATTGAACTCGTTAACGAAAAAGAGAATGTATTTAACTTCTTTGTACTTCTTTTTTTTACAACGACGATTATCTCCTGTGTCTTCTGGACAAATAACTTTAGCAGCGTTTAACGCTCGTTCAGATTTCAAGCGTTCTTATCCTCTTAAGCACTGGCGCTTCGTCTCGGTGGCCCTGTTTTCTTTGGCAGGCTCGTTTCGCTTGCCAGCTGAGAATGGGAGAAGGGTAAGGGAGGCTGATAAAGGGTAGAGATGCGGATAGAGAGAGGAAGGGAGGCAGGAAGAAAGGGTGGTGGTTGAACGTGAGAGAGAAAAGAAGGTAGGAGATGAGGCGAAGAAACTGACTCGGCCGCGAGTTTCGCAGATTGTAAGATTTAAAACACCCTGGTAGCAGAAGGGTCGCGTCTTAGAATGAAAAATTGAAAACATTAAATCCACCCCGCCAACCCCTCACTAGTCGTTGCGCAATGGAGGTAACGCTCGCGAAATCGAGTCTGACTTCTTAAGAATAAATTCTCTTGGCTGCGAACCACGGTCTCACTCTACTGCTATAGATATTATTATTATGGGTACTATATTCTTCAGGCACTGTTACGTCCATCTGCTTTTTAATGTCTTACTAGCCTCGAGGTTTGAATTTTCGTGGGCCACTCCTAGACTAAATAGAGGTCGAAATCCTTAATTACAGGTACGTTTTCCTACTGAGGATGAGGCACTACTTAATCTTCATTCGGTACTTCGTTCCTATACCTATATGGTGTATTGATTGGTGCTCGTTTTAGTAGTATGGGGTGCCACGCAGTAGGATGAATTGTGGTACTACGTGTATATCGAGGTTTTGGAAAGAATTCTATCTCGTGGAGGAACCGCAATTAATTTTCAGCCATGTGTACTTCCGGTTTATTTTTCATCAAGAATGTAAAATGGTAATTGGATATAATGGAAAAGTGTTTCGTTAAACTTTCTTTATACTTGTAATTTTTTTGATTTTTCGTTTTCTTTTTCTTTAATATCTGAAGAGAAAAGAATTAAGTGTTGTACGTGGAGTTAGTGCATGGTTCGAAGGTCACGCTTAGAGGATACCGTGTTGAGGCGAGTCTTGGAAATAGCAAGGGGATTTCCCTGGTTGTCATGGTAGGGAGAGAAACTCGCATTTCGTTATATCGATTCTATAGGAAGAATATAGAAGTATCGAAAAGTGCGATGGGTGTTTAATGGGTTTCTACTTCAACGGATATACATTATTTTATGTCTCGCTTGAACCTTACCCTCCGTTTTGAGATACTCCTCTTTTCTTCCGGCTCACGTATCGAACATCTTTGCGTGAATGCAATAAAATTCTGCAATGGCGCCGTGCGACATTTTTAAAATGGTGACATTCGCTTTATGACATTATGATTTTTCGCGTATAGGCATTGAATAGAAATTTCTTTCATTATACAAAAAACTCGTAAACTCTACAAATCGCAATGGGATATTTTTCGGAAAATTTAGTAAAATCGCAAGTAGCGTTTAACAATTCTATAATTAGGTAACTACTATCCAGAAATCAATTATAACAAAAACTATGGATCAAAAATCTATAAAGTAACTGCTAACCTATAGTAGAAAATTCGTGTACGAACCGGACGTTTCGTTTCTACGTCCTTTCCGGCTGATGCGGAAAAATCGCAAGTCCCCGAGATCACGATATCGGTCCTGACGGGATATCCGGTTTTTCTGGGAGTGTCCCGGTGTCGGGGAATCCGCAGAGCTGTCACTTTTTCCAACACAGTGGGAGGGATTAAATTGAGCGCGGTTAATGCGAAAAAGAAGTAAAGGGCGCGGAGACAGTTGGCTGCTTCACCGCGAACTGCCGTGGCTAGACCAGACGTGACTGCAATAACTGCATCTCGCAGATGCCCAACAGGCATCTTACCTTCCATCTTAGCAACCTTATCCACCTTATAGCATTTTTGTCCAGCAGCATCTCAACCTACTTCCCCTCCTTCCCCTTTGCTTCTCCTCGCCTTCTTTCTCTATACACCTTTTTATCCGCTACTATAGTGTACCTTCCCCTTACTGTTTCCTTTTTCTTCTTTTTTTTATCACCACGCCTTCTCAGCGCATCTCGACAGCTACCTTTCCAAGCTTCCTATCGTATCGTATCCACTGTGCAATCTTATACTACTTCTAACGCACCCTGTTGATTTTTCTGAAGCACCGATCAATTCCTTCCTTCACGTATTTCTCAATTATTGCCACGACGAATCCATTTGATTTCCACCGTCCTGGCTACTTCGATCCCATCCAGTGCAACTGCGTTCTTCGCCTTGCTCTAAGGTCACAGCACTACACTCTTTCCTTTACGATTCACCAGTCGATTCACTTGCTCGAGATATCCTGCTGTATCTTTTTTTTTATTACCGTATATAGATATAGGTATTCCTAAGAAGTACAGTATTTTCTTTACTGGCATCGGAGAGGATATATACTTTAAGACAATTGAAGGAATGGAGATTACAGCAGGATTTAAATAGTACACGAGTTTTGAGAATGACGGTAACTCGCTATAGGAGTTCCTTAACGTTCTTTTTTTCCTACCAAGAGGGATCATGCAAATTAACGACACTTTAGATTCGTACTTCTTATCACGGGGTATTTCTCCAGTTCAGGATCAGAATGGCCTCCCGATCGTTTCTCACTTTAAGGATATCGTTCACGTAATCCGGCCGTTACGATTTCTTATGTAGATCAATATTCATAGCGGCTAAATGTTACCTTGAGTTTTGTATATTTCTAATTAATGTTTTGTACTCCAGGTGGCCGAGGTTACACTCGTCTTCTGGCCAGTGGTTGACAAACGGCCTCAAGATTCAGCTGGACATCATGCCCTGGTTCATTCTGTTTCTACTTCTGCTGGCTGTGATGGAGGCCTTCCCTCGGGAGGCCACCTGTTCCCGTCTACCGGACATCTACTGGAACTCCACCAATCCAATGTAAGTCACGTTTCTGTCACACTATGTCTTCCGTACTCTTGCACACACTTTGTCTCTCTTTTTTTATTCCTTGGTAGATATGCGTCTTCCGCATTATTACCTTCTGCGAAACATCCAAGATTTATGCTTGCGATCTTTCGGATATACGAATACGGGATGCGTACGGAAGGCCGCAGGGATGCTAACCACCTGTATCATCATATTTTCTTGTTCCTTTAGAGGATGAAATTTTGAACGGGAAGAATTCTCGCCTTACGAACACGTGTAGCAGCTACCTGGTTCATGTCACGACTACGTCCTGCACCGCCAGCACGTATCACATGTGTTTCAGGATATCACGAAAATACAGTCTAACGACGTATCTAGACTTTTCTTGGTTAGGAGCAATTGTCGAGAGATCTTATATCTATACTATATACCTATTTCCATGTCACTTTACAGGATACGGTGAGATTACCCAGAAATAATCTAGTGGATAAAAGTAGGGTATCTTACTGAAGGATACATTGTAAACCCTTACTATACGAGTTTTGTATACTTTTTTATTTATTCTAACAGTGCACTTCATCTTTTAAGAATTGCCTCGCGGAAGTTTCTCGTACTATCTTCCTTGGGTCGGAGTCTTTCACCCAGCCATCAAATCTTCGTCGCAAGAGTCGGGAAGTACCTACTTGGGCTAGAACGTTTCTCTAACTTCCGGAAGTTACCCCCTGTTTCCTTTCAGGAATCTATTTCACCGCGTTGTGGTATTTTGAGAGGAGTTAGAAATCATCCGACGAAATGACACGATGCGATAGAGATCCACTTGCGACGTGCTCCACATTGGGAACTGAGAATGACGTCGGTCCATTACGTCATAATCGTCGTAATCCGGTAGCCACGAATTCGGTATTCAGATTGCCCAAAATTTCACGACTGAATTGCACTACGATATTATCGTGACAACTCGCAGGTACCATTCGTGCGACTTCGCAGCCCCTAAGTGTCCTTCGCGTTTCATAATCTACCCGCGTAACTCAGGGCGCACGATTCGGGGGATCAAGCCTGACTCCTTTAAGGTCCTTAAGCGACAGCTTCCTTGGCCCTTAGTAGCATCGCGAGACGCTGTTCCTCCTTATTTCGCAAGCCTCGGGCGATTTCGTCGTCGAGTAGTCCCTGGCATCCTCTACTAGGAATTTCAACCAGTGAAGTATAGTAGATAGGTAGTCATCAAGTTGAACCTGGGTATACTTCTTCCTGGTGAATCCTCACCACTTTATTCCCTTTTTCTTTTTGTTTCATATCTGCCAATAAAAACGCAAGGGGTAAGAAAAGGTACGAAGAAAAAAGATACGAGTAGAAGAACGGCAAAGGAAGGAAAGAAAGTAGAATTGAAAGCGCAATGAAAAACGTCCAGTGTTCACGCCCCTGTCGGCTCGAAGGTGTACGTGCGTTGCCTGGGGCCTCCTAGTACTCAGGTATTACACGTGTATAACGGGTGTCACGGATACACAGCGTCGAACTTGAGCTATTTTCCCTTCCTTTGGAGAATATCGATAATAGCTTCGCTTTTACACCATGGCAAAATATTCGACAGTTCTTTAGATCTTTCAGCACGGATTTTCCTCACTCGAGACTTCATCGAGGTTAGTAGAAGCGTTGCTGGCTATTTTTCATTCAGTAATATTCCTATAGGGTGTACGAAGCCTTGGAAGAAATTTTACCCACGGCCGTCTCAACGGTTCCTCCTTCTCCTCTTCGTCGTCTCAGTAAGAAAATTTCAATTAAAGGTTCTTTCCGTTGTGGAAACTACGAGAAAGTCGTCGTTTCTATACTAACTTGGCAGGCTCGTTCAAGGGCTTCGGTAATTTATCCCCAGCCCGATTGAAAATTTCACAATTTCTTGGTAACTTGACGCTGTTACCCTCCTTCACCCCTCGTCGTCCCTCTCATTCTTTCTCGTTCTCTTCTTTTCCTTATCTACCTCTTCGTACTCCTTCTAATCACGGAGCATAGGTCAACCCCGGAACTCGCTCCCTGGTCCCGAGTTTCGTTCGAGGAAATTGACTCTCTACAGACCCCTGCCGTACCTGTGCACGAAGCAAACTATAAAGGAACTACTGCCGCCCGATCGTACGGATGTACGTAGTATCCGCCATAGGAACACATCAAGAGGAATTTTATTTGTCGTAAAACGAGAGAAGATCGACTTCTCCCTTTACACCATAGCCTTCCCCGTACCGGGCGCGCTAGTTCTATACTTTGTTCGGTTGGTATAAACGATATCTACAATACCATATCGAAGACCTGGTACACAGTATATGGCATAGGAGACCTCGTGCTCTCTGCATCCTCTTCTTGATGCTTACTTCTACAACCCTATAAGAGTCATTGATGGCCTCGCAAATAAAAATAAAACAAGGTACGAGCGAGTTCAGTGTGCGATAGTCCTTGTATCATTATGCGGCCGGGACTGACAGTGGATCCCCATAAACCATGTGCGTTCTCCATTTGACCTTTTTCTTCTATTCTTTCTTATTTTTCTATCCTCCTGGACCCGTTGATCCTTATATATAAAGGACACATATAGACAGGGCGCTTAAGCTGGCTGCCGAGCACTTAAAATTTTATTATGCAATCTCGGGTTGATTTTAATGGTTACGGAAAAGCTGTTCTACCCCTATTGCATGTAGATATATATACTACTAGTATTTGATTAATTCTATGGTGATACGGAACACCCGGTATAGCAGTGCTTGCCCGTACTCAAACACATCGCCTTGCATTTTCTCAGCTCGTGCGGATAAGACAATTTCATCGATGCTTCAAGCAACGGATGGACTGACGGACAAATTACTGGACACTCGTTCACTTTCGTGTCAGGTTGCGTGCATGGCGGTCGGTATAACGTCCATAATGGCGGACCGCAAATAAAACTGTATACGCGAGCACGAGGAACGTATACATGAGAGCGGCTCTCATTTGGGATTCATATTGATGGAGTTGACAAAAAAAATATTAGATATTTACTTAATCGTTCTCTCGACGCTTTCACGGGCTTTCAGCATGATTGATAATTTATTTAGGTGCGTCCACGTTAAAGCATAACGCGTCACCGTTCGAACCAGCAAAATTAAAATGCCAAGCCGCACCGGATCGGTTGTAAAAGAATATATCCGATAGATGTCCTTTGTTCTATCGGGGAATTGATTTTCTTTTTTTTTTAATTCACCTGTAACTGTTACTGTGCATGGATGTGTTTTTTTTTTCATTTCGGTGACGTGTTCGAGTCGATTTCGTTCAGCAACCCGTTCAACCGGAAGCGGATCGTAGCTAGGTGCTTTTACTCGTTTCGTAACTGTACCGAATTACTACTGATACCCCATTTACTCTGTCTCACTGTATGGCGTTCTTTATCTGTTATCAGTACGTCTCTCTCTCTCTCTTTTCCTCTCGATGGTCTGCCTAGCATCTGTAGTGGGAGATTAGAACGAGAATAGGTCGTATTCAAATGCGTCCTGAGTCTTACGGAATTAGTTGACATCATCCAGCGTTCCGTGGAATTAACCGGGGCAAGAAGATGCCAGGACAGTACCGGAAGTGCGAGGGGCAATCGACAGTTCTTGCGTTCATTTCCTTCGCGCTCCCTTTATTTTTTTTCTTTTACCTCTTTCGTCGTCTTGTCTATCGATTTCACGTTACCAAGCAACAACTCTATCGAATCGCATTATCTCAATTCAAGAGTGGCATCGAGCGCAGCTTCCTCTCTCCTCTCTACAGAGTATCCTTACTTTTCCATAACACTTCCTCTTGCTCTATTTTCTCTCTGATACCTACGGGCTGCCACACCAGTCGCACCAGTAACATCCAGCAATGCCAGCCACCTACCACGAATGCTGCACTTTTTTTTCTCCTTTGTTTCGGTGCTTTGTTTTGCTGTTTTTGAATCTCCCGCCTTGCATCTACATTCCGTGCCACAGCCTTAGAATTCAGGTTCGGTTTACTTTCGTGGCTATGGCCTCGTGATACAGTTTTCCGATCTATTCTGTATTTTCCCTGTGGCTATGTATACATACGACCAAGTATATAGGGTACACTGAAGTGTCAAGGTATTCACCTATGCTCAGCGAGATATGTAGTTTATATATATGTATATAAGTACGTAGCCACTTCTTCGCGCAGTCTTTTCCCAGCACCGAAAGTACGCCAGTGCGCATTTTTCACGTATGATTTAAAGTCGCCCCACGTTCCTGTATTATTCGGATATATTCCCGTATGTAGCGCATGGCGTGAATTTCTACCGGGTGCTCTGGAAATTACCACCGGCAGGTCTCTCTTAGTCCTGTAGAGCCTCGTGGACCATCCTCGAGGAATATGGACTTCGTTCGAATGATCGTCACGCCTCGAATGGTAACGGGGGCCTGTAAGAAGGAACGTTCGTCTTCCACTGAAAATTCCATGTTAATCGTCATAGACGTTACTGCTGGTACAGGCTCGTTCGCAATCTCGGTCAGTGTGACGTCGATATCTGTATACGGTAACGCGGTGGACGAGGCAATTTTTTTCTCGTGTTTTCCGCATTCTTTTTTTTTTATCACGATTTCATCGACATGGCTGGCGGCGGCTGGAATCGGTATTTATGGAACACCCAGTAGCGGTATCCGGCTCATGTACAGAAGATAGATGGTCCTTCGAACGGGCGTTTATTGATATTTATATGCGAACTTTTCTGCAACTGACTGAAACTCAGCCACGGTACCAGTAATAGCGGTGGTATCTACTAGCACTAGTAGCACTAGTATCACTAGTATCTATAGCAGTAACAGTCGCTCTAGATATTCCTACGCCTATTCTCGCGCGAAACTTTTCTCCTCACTGTATCTCTCGGATCGGGCAGCTAGAGGGTGGAAAAGAACAGGAAGTAGACAGAGAAGAAAGTTTGTCACGTGAAAACTTTCTCCCGCCTCGATTCTCGATGTTTTTCCTTCAAATGTCCGAACGATCATGACGATTAGATATCGAGAAGGTTACTTGGTATCTCAACCTTTTTTTTAAGGACCTTTCCTTTGGTGACTTCTTTGTACATTTTTTTTCCTACATTTTTTTTCTTGCAGCAGATTTAGCTAGAGAAATCTCACTGCCAGGATGGCCTTTGCCTATGGACCCCGTACTGTACCATATGATGGTACCTCAATGCATTTATATCACGACGTTACATAATAATTCCTATTCGATTCCAGGGATTGGTTACTATAGCAGAATAACATGTCCTGGACTCTGTGCACCACAGGGATGATACATTTCGCTGATAGTTACGTACGTGCTCCGTGCATATATCGCTCCGCCTTTATAACCTTCACATGTGCTCGCACGTATACTGTCAGTTTCACGCTAAACGCCTTTAACCGGCTTAACCTCGCGGAACCCAATCAGATTAAGGAGCGTGCTTTCTAACTGTGAATTATAACCCTACACTATACGGTTCAGCATAAGGACACGTTCTCGCGTGCAAAATCGAGCATATAAACCATTTGCCTGGGGTGCCACTGGCTCGGCTTCTTATATTCTTCGTTTTACGTTGCACTGGGAGCGCTATGGTAAAAAAAATGGAGAATAGTGGAATATCGAAGGGTTCATCTCGATGTTCAGTAATCTCTGACTCGTTTGAGGTAGGCGACTGTAACGCGGGTTTCGAATCGCCGCCAACCGGTAACCGTACCGTTATACGATATAGACGCGCGTAATTTAATTCGCAGTTCCATATACGAATATGTGGATACAATCGTAGCCATGTTTGTTATACGCGGCGCGCCGCCGCGTGTGTACAACGCTTTGCAAATACCGTTCGTTACTCCAATCTATTAAATCGTTTCCCCCGCGAGGCGGAAACGCCCGGGACTTTATGCTGTGATAAAGGTTGGTTAAACTTGAAAAATCCGTATCGCCGGCTAATGCCTCCGTAGGGAATATTCAATTAGGTCTGTCACTGCAATTACGTTTGAAACGTTAATGTATTATAATTTTCTGAAAACGCGACTGATCCTTTGGCTGCTGTCTCTTCTCCCTCCTTCGTCTCCGCTTTCACGAGGAAACCCTTTCATTAGCTAGAGTGTCTCGAAAAATGCCGCTTTAGGCAACTTGGTTACTCATTATTTATTTACTTGGGGTAAAGACAGTCGAGGATCTTCAGTCGTTTCAAAGTATGTATCCAGTTGCTACTTTCAACTCCTGTTATAACTCCTCTTTATCCCGATGTTCACCGTGCTCCCACTGGCATCGCCATTATCATCCCGTGGACGCAGAGTCCACCGTGGTCTCTTCTTTCTCTCAGGGTGTCGAGAACTTGGCGAGTTCTCAACTTTTGCCAAACCTCCGTACCAACTTCCATTAAGGAGTTACTTAAATGTTCATAAGACCTTAGCTTTTCTGCGATGATGGACTTTGTTTGTTGCCCGCGCCGAAGCCAGTGTTCATGGACCGGAGATTCAGCAATGGGAAGAATATACGTAACTGAGCTGTTGCAGTGGTTTTCAACCCCCGATATTAACGTTTGGTTTAGGGGTTGTCTCGGGGCTTTAGGTCCTTTCTGTTGTTGAGTGGTTGACGCTTTGGTAATGATTCGGGTGTATCGAATGGCTTCGAGTGGAACTTCTGTCCATTTTGGTTGGCCAAAGGGGCGCGTATATATTTGTATGGCGGTGAAGGCAGTGGTTTGGGGTTCAGAGGCCAAGAGGGGCGGAGGGGTATATCGGTCGTCCGGCACGTCCAAGGAAAAAGGGGCAGGCACGCCATGAGAGCATGGGGGTGGCAGATGCACTGTATCGCGGTATAAACTGATTACCCACACCGTGACGCCGCCTGATGCTTGGGTTATAAAGCACAGCTGACGCTACGTAATATATTCTTCTCAGGCTCTCTCTCTCTCTCTCTCTCTCTCTCTCTCTCTCTCTCTCTCTCTCTCTCTCTCTCTCTCTCTC